>CM021109.1:128750938-129085804 GCA_007115665.2 Sequoiadendron giganteum | reverse complement strand
CAATGACAACATATAAGCTTGTTGACATCAATGATAACACTAACTACATATACTTGGAATAATCTCCCCCTTTATCATTGATGACAAAAACATGATGTGAAAAACCATAAACCACAAACACAACAACTCTACTCCATACCTTTTTCCTTTTCTCATTTCTCCCTATTGCACAACTAGCTCATTACACTCTCTCCCCCTTTGATAAATTTCTCTCTAGCAACTTATCTTTTTCACATGTCTCACTCTCCCCCTTTGACATCAATGGAAAAGGACAAAATATTTGCATCACTTATTCTCCCCCTTTGATATTAATCAACTTATTCACTACTTCTCTACAACTTTCATTCCTTTACTACTTTGCATACTACCGTTTAGGAGAACACACCAAACTGCATCAATTAGAAACCACTACACTATGACAACTCCCACACTTATTGACTACAATAACCAATAATACGACTACCTACTCCCCCTGAGAGGTAGCCACCAACATCAGTCTAGACCAAGGAATGAATCTTGAGATCCACTAGATTGATGCATCTCCTTATGCATCTAGTTCAAATAAGGAGGGTCAATAACCCCCAACGTTTCCTAGAGATACTCAAAAGTATCCTTACAAAGAGACTTAGTAAATATACCAACAACTTAATCCTTTGTAGGTATGTATTCAAGATTCACTTCATTATCCACAACCTTCTCTTTCAAAAAGTGATATCGGATTGAGATATTCTTTGTTCTTGAATGCATTACCAAATTCTTTGAAATATTGATAGCACTTGTATTATCATAGAAGATAAAAATTGTTTCATCATATACCAGTTTGCTATCTTATAATGTTTTCCATATCCATAACACTTGTGTGTAGCAAGATTCAACTATAATGTACTCTTCCTCTATAGTATATAAAGACACTAAGTCTTGTTTCTTTATTAGCCATGACACCAATCTACATCCAAGAAATAATGCACCACCACTTGTACTTTTCCTGTCATCTACACAACCAACCCAATTTGCATCTGTTTAAGCACTTAGGGTGAAATCAACATCCTTTGGATACCATAAGCGATGATCCAAAGCTCCCTTCAAGTATCTTAATATCCTCTTTACTACAACATGTGACTCTCTAGGATCTTCTTGAAATATAGCTAAAAGACAAACTACATGCATGATAGTCAGTAGTAGTTAGGTATAGAAATCCTTCACTCATTGATCTATACTTTCTCTGATCAACCTCAAAATATTCTTCATTCTTGCTCAGCTTGCAACCAATAACCGTAGGGGTACATACTAGTTTCTAGTCTTCCATTCCAAACTTTTTAAACATTTCCTTGACATACTTTAATTGTGAAATGAAAATACCTGTATCTGTCAGATTGATTTGTAGCCCAAGGAATAAATTCATCTCCCTTAACATAGACATCTCAATCTCTTTCTACATCTCTTCTATAAATATCTTACACATAGTTTCATTATCTCAAAAAATTATGTCATCAACATATACAACCACAATCAATATTTGATATTTTTCAAATTTGAATTAAAAATTTATATTTGTGTTACCTTTATTGAATCCTCACTATAAAAAGTACCTGTTTAACCTTCCATACAAATCTCTGGGAGCTTGCTTCAATCCATATAATATCTTATTCAATCTGTAGACCATATCTGATTTATCTGATAAGTGAAATCCTTTCAATTGTTTTATGTATACCTCTTCTTCCAGTTATCCATTCATGAAAGTAGAATTCACATCCATTTGATAAACTTTAAAAAATTTATGTGTTACAAAAGCCAAAAACGTCTCGATTTCTTCCATTCTTTCCATTGGAGAAAATGTCTCCTCAAAGTATATTCCTTCTACTTGTGAGTAACCTTTCCACAAAAGACTTGCCTTATTTCTTACCACTTCTCCATTCTTGTCTAGTTTTTTTCTGAATACCCACCTAGTTCCAATCACAATTTATTTTCTAGTATTGGGACAAGCTTCTAAGTCTGATTCTTCTCAATCTACATTAATTCTTCTTCCATATCCTTGATCCAATATTCATCCTTCCATGCTTCAATCATTGTTTTGGGCTAAATTTAGAAAGTAAACATAGATTTACCTATTCTTTAGTAGCTTTACTTCTTGTAAGTACACCTTTGTTCTTATCACCAATGATATTCTCTTAAGAATGATTCTTTTGCACATACTTAGGAGTTTTAGGAACCTTTTCCATAGTTTCTTCCTCTTCAATATGCACTTCTTTTTCCTAATATTTTTCTTCTTCTCTACAAGAAGACTCATATAATTCATATCCATCTATTACGACTCTCAATAATATTTCTTAATCTCTTGTTGTATCATTGATAATATTTAATTTTAGTATAACATCCAAGGAAGATATCATCATCAAGTCTTGCATCAAACTTTCCCAAGTTCTCTTCATCTCTTTTGATATATAATTTTCTTCCAAACACTCTAAAGTACTTGACAGTAGGAATCCTTCCATACCATAGCTCATATGGAGTCTTTGTGTTATTTTCTCTTTCTTGTACTATTTTAAGTGTATAAAAATACTATGAATTTCTTCTATCTAGTATAATTCTAGTAGATTTTCTGCTTTCATAATTTTCCTTGCATCTTCCTAAAAATTCCTATTCTTTCTTTCAACCACTCCATTCTACTAAGGATTCCTATGGGAAGATAAGTTCCTCTTTATTCCTAAAAATTCATATTCTTTCTTTCAACCACTCCATTCTACTAAGGATTCCTAGGAGAAGATAAGTGCCTCTTTATTCCATGATCCTCATAGAATATTGAACTCAATAGAGGTGAACTCTCCAACTCTTTCAAAAATCAAAACATTCTCTTTTCATACCCATTTCATTTTTAACCTTAACATTGAATGCTTTAAACTTCTCTAGAGCTTCAAATTTTTCTTTGAGAAAAGTAACCCATATCATTGTAGAATAATCATCAATCAATAAAATGAAATACCTGTCACCTTGAAGACTTCTTACTCTGGTAGGACCACAAAGATGTATCATTACCAAACATAACAAGTCCTCCTTCATATTTTTAAAGTTTAACAAAATTTCTCTTATCACTGGTCATATGATTAGAGCACCCAATATTAATGATCCAATACTTCTTCTCCTATCTAGCATGAAAAGTAGACACTAAAGTTCCTTTAGTATTAGCTCTTTCTTCTAGAGCACTTTCCCTCACACATCTCTTAAAGTTAGAAAAAATATTTTCTTCTTTTAAATACATGAACAAGCATTCACCATCATCACATCTACATAATTAGATTCATCATTAGATATACTTGCATCTTCTCTAACATAATTAATTTTATTAATCATCTTGCATTTGTTCTCTCTTTTTTTATCATTCAAAGCTTTATTTGGAAATCTCAAAGCATAATGACCTATCTTTACACAACTAAAAAAATTGAAACAAAAATTACCTCTATACTTACAAATTTAGCTTCCACATCATCAAGATCATCCTGATCTGATTCCACAGTCTTTATGATTTTCTAGCCTTAAAAGAAGTCTCAAATTTTGCATTGCTTGTACAAAATTATCTCATTTAAAAGGAGGTTAAATAACCATACAACTAATCTCTAGTATATTGATTCAAATTTTATAATTCCTCAATAGAAGAAAATTTATGACTATAAGCTTTAGGAAGAATTTTGATTACCTTCTTTACCACTTATTCTTCTTCTAGTTTTTTATCAAGACCTATGATGTCATTGAATAATTAATTCACCTTCTGCAAGTTTCTTGTGATGTTTCAATCTTCAAACATTTGTAGGGTTTCAAGCATGATATTCAGATACTACATCTTAGTTTGTTTGATCTTTTCATATCCTTAATAAATGCTTTCTAACTTTTCCCAAATTTCTCCAATAGTTTTCAAACTCATAACTTTCACTAATTCATAATAGCAAGACCACTTAAGAGAGCATACCTTGATTTACCATTATTTTCATATACCTTGATCTCATCATCAGTACTTGGAACATTTGCAGGTGCAATATATCCTTTCTCAATTGACTTCCAAATCTCAAATCCAAGAGAAATCAGAAAACCCTCTATCCTTGTCTTCCAAAATGCATAATCTGATCCATCAAATATAGGAAATTTGTTCTTCTATGTCATCCCAAATCTACCTCAAGTTGTTAAGCTTTCTTCCAAGGAGCCTTTCTTTGATACCAATTTTTGAATGCACAAGACAAATAAGAGGGGGGTGAATCAATTGTACCTTAAAACTTCAAAACCATCACAAAAATTTAGATGCATATTAATTCAATTAACCCTTAATCAATTAGAATGATTTATCATGAAGGAAGATAACATAAACACAAAATGTGCAACACCATACACAATGGAATACCAAATTTACATGGAAAACCCAAGATGGGAATAAATATGGTTAGGATTACCTCACCATATAAAGTAATATCAATACTAAATACAAAGGGCTCAATGCCAGAGGGATCACTACTTAGAAGAAAGAAAGGCTCACTAGCAAATGCTCACTGTCAAAATAGAAAAGAAGATAGAGAAGAGTGTAACATAAAGAAATCCATGTCAATGCAATAGAGAAATCCGCCACAACATCACCAACACCTTCATAGTCTCGCTAAATAATTTTAGACACCTTCTTCTCATTGCATTCAATAATCTAACACATGAAAGCTCACACTGCACTTCTCAAATTCATAGCTCACAACACTATAGTTCACATAATTCACATTATAATCATCTATCCTTGCATCCCTCAAAAAATCATCACATATTTATACCATCTTCAACCTTTAAAAAATTCTCCAAGGTTGGTTATGCACCTCAACCATGTAAAATTCAAATTAGGTTGACACCAAAACAATCCCATGGTGGAGAGGGATGAAGGAAGATAACAACACACCTTAACTAGGATGTAAATCCATCCATACATGTCACAACACACTTCCAAAAACACTGAAGCAACTTCACAAGTAGTGTAAAAACCCAAGGTTGATCGAACCTATGTAAAAACCATTAACACTTAAGTACATGCTTCCTCAAATCCAAGGACAAATAGCAGACACTACATAACAATTTAACACAATCTAGAATATTCCACAAACACCTTGAAATCCAAAAAACTCCTTCGCAACAACTTTAACTTGAAGAATGTACACACCAAGTACATCTTGATAATCCTTCCATAGACTATAAATGAAGAAACCAAATTCCAAAGCACCAAACATTGAATAAATTCAACTAAAGAAAGATACAAACACTATCAACATCGTTCTAGATCTACAAAACCTAAAGCCACTCTACAGAGAAACGCAAAGAAAAGCCATTTCTCCTAGACAATTCTGAAATACACAGTTCACATACTGGTGAAAATAACTTCCTCTACACAATGATAAAACACACCAAATTCTAAATAGAACACCACTGAACACCTCTAATCAATATATCTAAAAAACATAGATAGATCTTCAACTCAAAAGAAATGTGGAGAAAAACTAAAACGCTACACTTCAACATAGAACACCACTACAACACACCGTTTCCTCTTTTATTCAAATTTTCTCAAAAGTACTTGGAAACCAAGAACTGGAGACACATTCTCAACATCTTTAGCACTTCCTCATCACCACCAAGCCAACTAAAAAATAGAAACTCAACCATATATCCATAGATAGAATCTTATCAAAGAAACACTAGAGGTTGACACTAGTAATTAGTAATGACAACATAATGCAACTAATCAAAGAATCATCAGAGACAACAAAAAATCATTACCATTTACACATCCTTGCAACAAAATAATTCTCAGATAGTTGACACCAATGACAACATATAATTTTGTTAACATTAATGACAACATCAACTACATATACTTGCAACACTTTCAACCTCAAAGGTGAGTTAATCAGACCTGGATCTCACTTCCTTTAGGAAACTAGGATAATGGGATAGATCTAAAAGCTTGAAATGATATGCAATGCTTAAACAAAATGAACTGTAAGACCTAGAATATGAAATGCAAATTATCAAAACTATAAAAATTGAAACCACAGTTTGTAGGAAGATATGAGAAGGGTAAGGAAACATGTACCGGTCACAAAAAGTAGGATCTAAGCTCTATTGAAGGAAAAGTTCACCCTAGGATGAATGGGTCCTAGTTTAGTGTCCTGAAAATTCTTTTTTAAGTCCTTTGAGGAAGGATCTTAGCTTCTATTTTGTACAGGTTCCACTATCGGCATTCTAGAAATAAATTTTATAATTGAGTTTCTATGACTTGACAACAACAAATGCAAAAAATTTAAGATTATAAAATTTCACTTCAAGATATTTAATGCTTCTTCCACCTATAATATACACATACAAAGAGGGAAAATTTGTTTTTGTTTGAATGGGGTTTTTTTTTAGTCAAACCCCATGTTTGCTAATTAAACCTTGATATAAATACAATGGAAATGGAGAAGGAAATCATGAATGAACACTTCCTTGCTATAAGTCACCAAACCTTCAATGGCTTCCCTTCTAGGACTGAATTCAAACATATCACTCCAATGAACTTGATCTTTATTTCCTTGATTTTTTGGATACTTGAATGCTTGGATGCTTTGAGGATCAACAATTCATATTAGCCTTCACAATATTATCTAAATACATATAATCTTGAACATGACGACAAGACCATGATTGCTACAACAAATGACTAATAAATCTGCTCGTGACAGTAATATTTTCTCTCATAAGTCTCCAAAAAGTGTGTTCTAATGCTTCTTAGATTTGAATTGATAAAAATACTATGTATTTATAGCTGTTTATCTATTTTCTTGAAAATTAGATTCCAAAAGCCGACAATTGCATATGAAATTTAAATCATTAAAAGATAGCCAAAAAAATATTTTAAAATGGGTGCTAGGACTTAGAGGGGACCCATTCACCCTTGGGATAATGGGTCCTAGCCTAATTATCTAGGACATTCATTCTCCAATTTAATTAAAATATTAATTGTATTAATTAAATGTTGGTTTTCCTTTCAAAAAATGAGATAAATAAGGCTTTGGAATGCATAATTTGGAAAATTAGAAACTTAATTAAGTCCAATAAATTAAGGGACCCAAACAAAGTGTGAAATTGTACAGGAATACAATTTCATACACTACATTTAGCCCCCACTTTAGTGAGGGTATGAACTTATGCTCAAAATCATACTAAAGTATATAAATATGCATGAAGAGAGGTCCAAGTGTACAAATGTTTGAAATATAATATGCCAAAGATCAAAGAGGATGATCAATCCCCTAGGATCAAAGATCCCATGGAAAACAAACATAAGGACAAAGGGACACAAAATATTTATAAGATATGTGTATAAAGACAAGATATACAAGAATACAATGTTAAAGATAATGCAAAATGATATGGACTAGCCATGGTTGCATTGTTTTCCATCAAATATGTTGATGGATCCATTGGCAAGAAAGATGTGTTATGCTAGGTGGACATGAAATATGATCACAAGGGCTAGTGTAATTTTTATATAAAATAGGTGATCCCCAAAGGTAGGATGAGAAACACACACTAGGTCTACAAGGTGTGTACCCATAACAAAGGTGGAACATGGAAAAAGTCATCACAAAATTTGTGTACCCATAAGTCAGGCCAAAATGATCAATGTTATGCAAACACTACACTAATTCCATCCTCTATGAACAAAAGTGAAGAAAATAGGTCAATATGTTCATTACCAAAATGAGAATGCCAATTCTCATGTCATAATAATACCAATGTATGCCCCCACTTTAAAGGAATTACTAAAAACCATATTGTGAGCAATTAATTTAAAGTAGAAATGATAAATGCCAATTGACAAGAGGGCCATGAGAGATTACTTGGAAAGTATTATTCCAATCATATGTTTCCAAATAAATTTATTTCATGAAAAAGGAAGGTGCCCCCACATGCAATCTCATACACATAAGGGATCCATAGATTTTGGGTCAGCACATGTCTTTGCTACAGTGATATAATAGAGCTTGGAGTTGTCGTCATTCCCCAAATAACTTATAGAACAATGAAAAAAAATGAGGAATGACACAAAGAGAGATAGAGAGAAAAGTAAAGTAGTACATCACATGTGAGTCAACCTATAGCAAGTAATCCACATCCCAATCTTGTTCATAATATACGAAAGGTAGATAACTAGCCAAAGCAGAAATGACAAGTGCCATAGTAGGAAAATCATTAGGTTCAACACATGGTTATCCACTCTTTATAGGAGGATCATCACATTTGTGTTCATCTAAGTTCATAGAAGTGAAAAATAATAAATTCAACTAGTTATGCACTTCTTAATAAATTTTAGTGATCTCATCATCACCATCATCCAAGTTAATCATAAAAGAAGGCCTAATGACAATGTATATTGTATGTTCCTATTTTTGTTTTGGTTTAGAAGTTTCATGCTGTGGAAAAGGTGGAGAATTATCATGCTTTGTTTGAGGTTGTTTGTTACTTTATTTTAAGTGATGAGTAATATCACAATGTCTACACCTATGTTGTTTAGAATTTGGGTTTCTTCTTTAATGATTTTTAAGTTGTGATGGTGTAGGACTGGGTTTGTCAACCATCAGTCTCTTTTCTTCCCTTAGGGGAGGAACATAAGGGGCCTTGATGGGTTGTGAAACCATTTTCTCTTGAGGCTTATAAACTTGTTTGATTTTAGGAGGCACAAAGGGAATTGTATGGCTATCTATTTGTCTCTGTGGGATTTGGGTGGTGGAATAATATAATATTTTGTTTCTTTCTATTCAAGAATAGGTTCATCCACAAGATTTGGAGTGGGAGGAACAACTATTGGTATTTCAGTTTTTGGTGGGATATTGGCAAGGGATAAATTTTCTATAGGTTTCACTTTAAAAAATTGATCCGATGTAGAGATACTGGAGAATGATACATCTAATTGCTTTGGTCCAAATTTTAATCAAAGAGAGACTGAACCTATCATAGGGATAGTAAAACCATCATGTGTTTTGATCCATGCTTTCGATTTTATATAAGAATCTTGGTAAAGTTCATGCACAAATAATAATTCCTCAGTGATCAATTCTCTACGGTTATGGGATCAATTAATATCCCATTTTTAGGCTTGTCATTGATTCTTCTGGGTATGTAAAGAGAACCATTGGCTGCATGTTTAATTATATCATTATTAGAGAAATTAATACCAAGATACCAATGGTTTTAGCCCTTACGAGGTTTAATTTCAATGAATTGGATCATAGTATCCATATAATCTCTATTATCACTTGTATTATCATAAGTTATATCTTGTATGTTGTCAACATTCATCAAATAATTTATTTTACCACTATATTGTACAAATGAGATGTTATGAGTTGGAATTTGGTGCAGGAGCACCTATTTTCCTTCAAGCCTCAATGAGGCCATATTGTATAAATTTACTAAATTAGGAATTTTAATCATGTAATAAGGTTGAATGATCCATTTTATATATTTTTTAAGTCATTTGGAGTCATTGATGAAGGTTTGGTGTCATTTGGTTGAAAAAATGAAAACATTGTCAAAAGTTGTCAAAAGTTGTCAAATGTTGTCATAACAACTTTTCTTGTTAAATGACAACTTTTTAAAAGTTTGTTAAATGTTGTTAAATTGTAGTTGTAGGTTGGTTGGAGAATAACTTTATTTTTGAAGTATAAAAATGGGCCTCCAAGTCGAAATGGGGGGTGGAATATAGTTTTGAACAAGGATTTATGAAGGAAGGCATGAATTTTTCTGCAATTTTCAATGTTCTTCCCTGTTCTTTTATATGGTACGGTTTTGTATGAGGTTTTACAGATCTGAAATTGATTTTTATTGATATAATAATGAACTATCTTTCATTTTCAATTGGTTTGGTGTTTTTTCATTGAGTTTGGAGAAAGTTATGATCATTTTACCATTGGCAGTCCTAGGGATTGTTTTCTCTAAAAGTTGCAAGATGTTGCAGAGAATGGTACGTATTGTACAGATAAAAAAAGGACCTCATACCAATTGTAAATTTTATATATGTGAATCTATTTTGATTTTTTTCAAGTCTCATCAAATTCCATTCAGATTTGAATAGGTTATGACTATTTTGGTGAGGGCAAGTTTGAACATTGCCTAGGGTTTGCAGTTTTGGGAAAAATGCAATAAATTTATTTTCCACCGTTGGATCTTTATAAAAATTGGAGGAAAGGTCTATAACTAGGTTTTATTCGATCTCACCAGAGGGATTGGTTTCATTATATGTTTTATGGAAGTTATTAATGACTATTTGTTGCATTGAATTGTGGGTTGTTATGAGAATGATTACAATGTGATCTAGGATGCACTTAATAATTCTTTGAGATGAGTAATTTTATGAAAGTTGTGAAGTAAATGGAATGTTGAGTTGTGAATCCTCTTGCTCTGCATCAGTTTGGTATCAGAGCTTGAAGATGCTCTGGGAAGGTTTTTTGTGGTTTGTTTGTAGTTGTTTGCAGGTTGAGGAAGGAACCTGATTGCCTAGGTGTGGCAAAGTGAAGTGGAAGCAAGGAGAGACTTGCTTGTGAAGATGGAATTTTTAGAGAGATGTTGGTAGGATAAGGATTCATGAAGGATGAAGGAAAGAGAGGAAAAGGAAATGAGAAAGAAGGAAAGAAAAAGGGCAAGACAAATAGAGTTTGAGGAAGCCCTAGAAAAGATAAGCCAAAGGTTGGAAAGATTAGAAAAAGAACACCAACTTCTTAAGGAAGCACAAAGGAGTTGGAATATACCAATTTCAAAGAGGTTAAGATGGCCTCTAAAGAAGATTATGAAGAAGAAAAGACAACAAAAGAAGGTAGAAAATTTAGTGAAAGATGAAGAAGATGATTTGTGGAAAAAGTTTGCATCCATTGAAGAACAATGGGATAGTAAGATTGGTAATGGACAAGTCAATAAAGAGGAACAGGAACTCATCAAAGTAGAAGAATATAAGGACATTGAGGTTGCAAGTGAATTGATTTTGAAGGGGAATGATATTGATAAGCTGGTCATGGGTGAAGAGGAGTTTGAATCACAAGAAGAAAAGGAGGAGACCTCAAGGTCTTGATATTTTGTTTCTGATTTTTCACTGGATTATGTATGTGTAGGTCATGAAGGACAAAGTGAAGTGTATGATGAATTGATAGAGTTTTGGGAACTCCAAGTTGGAAGGATGATTGATAGAAGAAGAAATAAGAAGAATAAAATGAATAAGGGAGAAAATATGATTGCAAAGACAAAGGAAAAAGTGCAAAGTAACTGGAAGACAAGGAAGAAGACAATTCAAAGGGGCTTGAATTCTTTTGCCCTTGGGAGTTTGGTGCAGGAACACCTATTTTCCTTCAAGCCTCCAGGAGGCAATATTGTATAAATTTATTAAATTAGGTGTTTTAATCATGTAATAAGGTTGAATGATCCATTTTATATATGTTTTAAATCATTTGGAGTCATTGATGAAGGTTTGGTGTCATTTGGTTGAAAAAATGAAAACATTGTCAAAAGTTGTCAAAAGTTGTCAAATGTTGTCATAACAACTTTTCTTGTTAAATGACAACTTTTTAAAAGTTTGTTAAATGTTGTTAAATGGTAGTTGTAGGTTGGTTGGAGAATAACTTTATTTTTCAAGTATAAAAATGGGCCTCCAAGTCGAAATGGGGGGTGGAATATAGTTTTGAACAAGGATTTATGAAGGAAGACATGAATTTTTTTGCAATTTTCAATGTTTTGCCCTGTTCTTTTATATGGTACGGTTTTGTATGAAGTTTTACAGATCTGAAATTGATTTTTATTGATAGAATAATGAACTATATTTCATTTTGAATTGGTTTGGTGTTTTAAATGTTCTTCTTTAGACCTGCTAAACACAAGAATATCATCTAGATAAACCACAATAAACTTTCCAATGAAAGGTCTCAATACCTCATTCATAAGGCACATAAAGGTGCTAGGGGCATTTGACAACCCAAAGGGCATCACCAACCATTCATAGAGGCCCTCATTAGTCTTAAAATTTTTCTTCCATTCATCCCCCTCTCTGATCCTTATCTGATGATAACCACTTTTCAAATCAATCTTGGAAAAGTAGGATCCCCTTGCTAGGCAATCCATAAGGTCCTCCATTCTTGGCATTGGGAACCTATATCTGATTGTGATCCTATTAATGGCTCTTGAATCAGTGCAAATCCTCCAATTCCCATCCTTCCTTGGTGCTAGGATAGTAGGAACAGCACATGGGCTCAAACTCTTTCTCACTAGCCCCTTATCCAACAAATCTTGCACTTGTCTTGCAATCTCCTCATTCTGAGTAGGTGCCATTTTGTATGCAGCCTTATTGGGAAATGTAGCCCCTAGAATCAGATCAATATGGTGTCTTATATCCCTAATGGGAGTTAGGGAACTAGGTAGTTCATTTACCATTATGTCCTTGTAGCTTTCCAACAACTCTTGGACCACTCTAGGTGCATCTTTCTCCTTCTTTATGGGCAGATCTGCTTCACTCTTTGGCTTCATAATCAGGAAGAATCCTCTTCCTCCTCCTTCCTTGAAGGTCTTCATGAATTCCTTCTCACCCACCATCAAAACACTAGGCCCTTCATGCTTTGCCTTGTCTTCTTCTATGAGAGGTGTGAGGTTGTAAGTCACCCCATCCTTCACAATGGAGTATGTAGTCTTCTCCCCATCATGCTTGGCCTTCCTATCAAACTGCCAAGGCCTCCCAAGCAGCAAGTGGCACACATCCATAGGAATGATGTCACATAGGATCTTGTCCTTGTATGACCCAATGTTTAATTCTACCCATACTTGTTCATTCACCAAGACTTGTTGTCCTTTACTAAGCCATGAAACTTTGTATAGGTTAGGGTGAGAAATCCTTTTCAAATTCAATTTTTCTACCATCTCAATTGAAGCAAGATTATCAGTTGATCCTGAGTCCACTACTATCTTACACACCTTACCTTGTACCTTGCAATTGATTCTGAAGAGTGCCTTCCTTTGTGGGGGTTCTTCAGGGATTGGTGCCTTGAGCAATGCTCTCCTAATCATCAAATTCTCTCCAACTTTTGATGTGAGGTTTACTGCAGGTGATGTCACACTTTCTTCATCCTCATGTACCAATTGATTCCTCCTCTCTCCACCATGAGAGCTTGATCCTTGCTTTTCAGGGCATTTGAAGGATGGATGCCCAGGTTGGTTGCAAGTGTAACATCTCCCTAAAAACTGATTGGAACTTCTCCCTCCATTAAATCTGCCTCTACCATTGTGTCTCCTACCCCTGAATCCCCCTCTATTGCTTGATTCTCCACTTGATTCATTAGGATTAGATTCCTCTTGATGTTTTTGGTACTGATTTCTGCCCCCAAAACTACCTCCACCTCTGAAATTCTTGCCTCTTCCTCTACTTTGCTGCTCTTGTTTTCTTCTTATCTTCTCTTCAGCCTTATGTGCAATTTGTATGCAATCCTCCATGGTCTTGGGGACAACCAAACTGATCTCATCTTGTATGTTTAGCCTTAGTCCATTGATATACCTGGCCACTCTTTCATTCTCACTCTCCACATGATCACATCTCATGCTCAACTTGAAGAATTGTTCAGTGTAGGATGAAACATCCATGTCTTTTTGCTTCAGATTCTGCCTCTTTTTGAGCTCCTGCACCTCATAATCAACAAGAAGGAATTGTGCCTTCAACCTATGCACCATCCTATCCCATGAGTTGATCATGGACTTACCCATCTTCACCCTTTCTCCTTGGATGAAATTCCACCATGTCAAGGTAGATCCCTTCAACTTTGTTTTGGAAAACTTTACCTTCTTATTCTCTGCCATTTATTTATATTCAAAGTAATTATTTAATGCCTCTACCCACTCTAACACTTCTTCCACATCCATATTTCCACTATACACCGACAGATCCATCTTCACTTCAGAGGACTCTCCTCTAGATGCTTGCAATGCTTTAAGGATTCTTCTCTCATGAGGGGGTATCTCTTCCCCCTGAGGGTTCTCTTCACCTTCTTCACAGGAACTCTCTTCCTCAATGGCCACTCCTCTCCTTCTGTTTGCTGCTTTTAAAGCCTCTATCTCTTCTCTCAAGGCCTTCAACTCCTTTGCAACCACTAGTCCAGCTTTTGGAGGCATGATAACTTCCTTTCAAAAACTACCTGCAATCAAGCTCTGATACCACGATGATGCAGAGTGGCAGGGATAGAAAACACCCAAATATGATGTAAAATACCCTCTAGCACTTAGGTTTCAACAAACTTCCACAAACTATGGTGAATTAGGCACTTTTCTGTCAAAAGGCTAGTAGCCTTACTCGGTAGGACAGTCAATATAAAAACCACATGGATTATTTTCAAGGAACAAAACCTATGAATTTAGACATCCACAATGGACCCCTACAAAGTTCAAAAACCTTTCCTCTTGACTGTCAAGACATCACTCACAATGGCCCTTTCTACCACTACTCCAAGAGGCCTAATTCATAGACCTACACTTGGGTCTTGACTATCTAGGCTCTCCCCTTCACCCCAAAGACAAAAAATGAACTCCTATAGGTTCTTCACACCAATTACCATCATTCCTAAGTGTCTTTCAAACAGATTCTTCAAAATAAAGCAAAAACTCACTTTTTTGCTTGTCACATGGGCTTGCCACATAGAGATGTCAAGCCAAAACATTGCACCATTTGCCTCCAAAGTTCTTGCTGCTCTCCAAGACCTCTGATACATAACATTTCACCCTCATACCTTCCATCCCAGCAAGATTTTGCAATGCTACAGTGTGGAAATGGAAGATGCATCCATTTTTTGCTCAAAACCTTGATTTTGAGGGTTTTCAGACCACCCGGGAGTAAAATTAAGATATCTCCCTTATTACTCAATGAAATATCACCACTCCAACTCCAAAATAAATATTATTAAATTACTTTTCCAACCATTATACCCTTCAACCATAAAACAGAACGTACAGATCGTACCAAGTACGGGATCAGCAAATTCTAGAGGAAAACATGGGGTTTGAGACCACTCGGTAGTAAAATGGCAATATCTCACTCAATTCTCAATGAAATCACACCATTCAAACACCAAAATAAATATTATTCAATTATCTATCCAACCATTATAGGCTTATAACATGAAACAACATATAAAGTTCGTACAATACACAGGATCAGTAGTTTTCTCTAAAAGTTGTAGGATGTTGTAGAGAATGGTATCTATTGTAAAGATAAAATAAAGACCTCATACTAATTGGAAATTTTATATATGTGAATCTAGTTTGATTTTTTTCAAGTCTCATCAAATTTCATTAAGATTTGAATAATTTATGACCATTTTGGTGAGGGAAGGTTTGAACATTGCCTAGGGTTTGCAGTTTTGGGAAAAATACAATAAATTTATTTTCCACTGTTGGATCTTTATAAAAATTGGAGTCAAGGTCTATAACTATGTTTTATTCGATCTCACCAGAGGGATTGGTTTCATTATATGTTTTATGGAAGTTATTAATGACTGTTTGTTGCATTGAATTGTGGGTTGTTATGAGAATGATTACAATGTGATCTAGGATGCACTTAATAATTCTTTGAGATGAGTAATTTTATGAAAGTTGTGAAGTAAATAGAATGTTGAGTTGTGAATCCTCTTGCTCTGCATCAGAATTGGATTGGTAAAGATTTAAAAAAAATTATTGGATGGAGTGACAAATTTATTTCCTTGATCATTAACACTACCCAACTAGATGTGATTAGAATCAATGAGTTCGTGCACTATATGTTTAAGACTCCTACATCATTTTGTATCATGTCCAACTTGTTGGTGATATTGACAAAAGACATTAGGATTATTGTTTGGGGGTAAAGGCTTGGTTGTATCAATAAGTTTAATAGGAGGTAAGGTGATTAGGTTCTTTCTCAAGAATTGCAACATGATTGAATTGAGGGTATTAGGTAGCAGAGTGAATTGTCTATTTTGTTCTTGAAATTGGTATTGATTTTTTTATTTTTTTTAGCCATTTGAGGTTCAACATGGTTAGTTGGTTGAGGTGGATTTATCTATATAAAGCCCTTGTTTTGTTTCTTGAATGGTTGAAAATTGTTATAATGCACAATTTCAGATCTTTTCGGATGATTTGAAGCTATTTTTCCTATGTGTTGATTAATAAAGTTCTAATAATTATGTAGATCCATGCATAAGTGTGCACAGGAGTGAAATTTCAACATCCCAAGCTTATCTTGGATACTTGTTTGCAAGCTGTCAATGAACATTCTTTGAAGATCAACATCGAGAAGTTTAATGTTGATTTGTGAGTAAAGTAGTTGATAACATTCTATAAAATCAGTGACCTTTTCATCTGCATTTTGTTTACATTGCATCACATTAGGTAGGGCCATTTTAGGACCAATGTGCACTTGGAAATGTTTTAGAAAGGAATCAAGAATCTCATTAAATGAGTTGATTAAATTATATAGTAAGGAAAAAACCATTCCAAGGTTGTATCTTTTAAGGACCTAGGAAAAAGCTTAGCCAAGAGCTTATCATCAAAAATGGTCAGTACATAAGGCTATATATGCTAACACATGGTTTCTAGTATCTCCTTTACCACCATATTTATCAAATCTAGGTATCTCTATGCTTTGCGAAATCTGTTCTCTCAATATCTCCAATGACAATGGGTTTCGTTTGACATATTATGAAGGTTGTCCAATTTGGTTTTGGTTCAATGTTACTATTTGTTGTTGAAGGGATGTGAAATTTTGAAAGATCTGGTTTATGATAGAATTATTGGTTATGTTTTTAGATGGAGGTGAATATGGTGGAGGTGTATATGTTTTGGGTGAACAACTAAATTGCAAGTTTGTGAGAGGCAGGGGGTATGGAGATATGATATTTGAATTTACAAAGCTAAAAGGATTCCTAGTGGAAATACCCAAAGTTGAAGTGATATTGTTGGTCGGTTGCATAGTTTTAGTAAAACTTATATTGGTATATGTAGGAATGGAATTATGGATTTAGGGGGAGGAATTTGATTTTTTCCTTAACTTTGAGTGTATCCCAAATTTTTAAGCACAACTAGCCATTATAGGAACATTATTATCAATAATGTGGGCTAGGCTACACACAATATCTATTACTATTTTTTTTTTATCAAGCATTATCCTCATGTTATCTATGATAGAGATGGTAGTACCAACAATATATTATGTACTCACATAGTCTTGAAGTTTCTCTAAGGATTTACCCATTTTTTTTTAGATCTCCTGAGGGACATAATCAATAGTGTTTTCAACATCAATAGAAGTAATGATCATAGGATATGTGACATCAGGGATGGAATTCAAGATGGGTTGAATAGTATCAACACTATGAGTGAAAGAGATAGAAAACCCAAGATCCACAAATAATATACCAACATGGGAGCCATGAGTCTCAAACTACATCTCATTTAAGTATTGGCAGTAGGACACTAGGTTGTGATACTCATACAAGCTTCACCAAAACAAGAGTGTACCCAAAATGTATAAAAGAAATACATAATGATAGTAAAAATATAAAAATAGGAAGAACGATGCAAGTTTAAAATAATATATTACAATTTTTAAATATAAAATATGATAATTGACTAATTTTAGATGTAAAAACCTAAAAATGATTACTTTTAAATACAAATTTTAATTTCAAAAAATTCACTTTTTTTCACCAATTGAGCTAGATGCAAACTATTTCTAAATTATTATTATTATGAAACTGAAATAGAGATCTCTAGGCTAAAACATAGATAGAACATAGACAAACAGTGTGAAAAAATCTAGAAAATCACATGTACTATGATAGGTTCACCCTAATGCAAATGAGTCCTAGGATAGGGGTTTGAAAAGTTAAATTCTAAATGTTTAACTTGATGTTTAAGATCACTATTCCTAACAACAAACCGATTCTTTAGAGATAGTTGTTCCAAAAATATGATGAAAATGCAAATGCAATTTTATGACAATATATGGACAAAATGACAACTTTTTTGAATGTAGTTTTGAATGAAACACTAATCTAAATAACTTAAACACAATTTAATGCAAAACAACATCAAGTTCTTTTAGTGACAACAAAATTTTATTTTGGACCGACGTGTTACACATTTCATGTAATTTGAATTTAGGTCCACCCTATGCCATCTTGGTCATTTGTGGACCCTTGGCCGACATGGAAGAATGTTAATGAAAGGTCATATATATACTCATCTATTGCGAAAATGCATAAAAATAAGTATAATTGAAGAGAAGGTGGTGAAATGATGTAGGAGCATCTTGGGTGTAAGGGCAATCTTGCATCCCACAAAAAAATGTTTCCTATTTTAGTAAGTTTGAAGGGCTAAAAATTGGAAGATTAATTACTATTTTTACTTTTAATAAATTTGCATTTATGCATATATAAACATGAAATATTATATAGGGCTCCATAATGGCGAACTAAATTCAATGGTGAAGAAATTACTTCAATACCATTTGACATTTGTGAGATATTATTTTTTTTCTTAAATATCCCTTTTAAAATATTTGAATTCAATTTTGAGGTACCTAGAGGTTCTAGACGGGCCTAAAAAATGGTAAAGAAACAAGGTATATTGGAAATATAATATTGCAAACCTTGTGCTCGATGAGATCTTTCCAACGATGTAGACAATTTGTCAATTCAACGCTCGAGACAAAAGTTATGGCTCTCAAAAGTTGGACTAAAATTTAAGAATTTTCTAAATTCGAAAAAAGGGTACAATTGAATCGATTGGGTGCCAAAAAATAGAAGTGATAGTTCATTGGAAAGTGAAAAAGTCTAATGAACTGGTTACAAAGGATAAGGGATTCATTATGGATGATAAGATAGAAAAAATTCTTAATTTTCAACACTGAACAAAGGTGGGGTTTCAATGGCCATTATTTCCATTTATATACTTGCATGTCTGATTTTCTACATGTATTTTCTACCTAGATTTTTTTAATAGCAGTCTTGTGAGAAGATAGTTGTAATTCATTTGATTGCATGTATGTAGATTATTTTTGAGAATATAATAAAGTTGCATGTTTTTATTCTTGAGTTTTATTTTCTATGTAAGATGTTTCTGAGGGAGATTCTCCCTTCATCAAGTGGTATCAAAGCTGGAGTTCTTGAGTGTGTAAACAAATATCCAAATATGGGGTAGTTCACACCAATAATTATGGTTATGGTTTTGTAAACTAAGTGATTGAAATGCCTTTGTGAAGAAATAATGGTGGTGGAAGAAATATTAGAGTACAAGATGAGGGTTTTAGAGCCCTACAAAGTCAAGTTCAAGCACTTCAAGAGGAACTTCATAGAGGGATTTATCATAGAAGAGGAATTGAAATTAAAGATGAAGCTAAAGAAGAACAGGATGAACTAAAATACTATTATCAAGTCAAATTATTTAAGGCCCTCTCCAAGATTGAAAAAAGGGGCAAGGGTTGAAGTTTTTGCATACTCTAGAAATCTCATCCTAGAAGAATTGATTAATTGGATCAATGACATGGAAGAGTACTTTGAGTATGAAGAGATAGAAGATCTTGAGAGGGTTATATTTTCAAAGACAAAAATGAAAGGTCATGCTAACATTTGGTGGAAAGAAGTACAACTAAAAATAAATAGAAGAGGTAAAGATAAAAGCACAAGATGGGCCTGAATGGTGAAGTTAAAGATATAGTTTATTATTTTTTATAATTAGTTAGATCTACTAAAAAAGATGCAAGGTTTGAAGAAAGTTGGTAAGTCTGCCAAGGAGTACACATAAGAGTTCTACAAGGTCATAATCAAAAAAATCTATTCAGAGTTCAGTAGGGAAAAGGTAGCCCATTATATAAATGGGTTGAAACTAGATATTCAAGAATAGTCAAGTTTGGTTTGAATGACCATAATATAATATTCTTATTAATTTTACTTGAAGGTAGAAGAGAAGATAAATAGAAGATTTGAAATCCAACAGAGAGGATGAGGTCATGGTGCAAGGACTAATGGATTATCTTATGGTGGATTAAATTAAGATAAAAATAAGAATGATGAATCTGATTCTAGTCAAAACCAAAGAGGAGATAATTATTATCACCCTTGTGACCAAAACAATGGTAAAAAGGAGGAAGAGGAATACAAGGAAAAGGCCCTGGGAGAGAAGGCTTCATAGGAACCTATTTACAATGCGGAGAAGAAGGAAATTGAGCCCACGAGTGTCCAAAACATCAAGGAAGGACAAATAGAAGACCTAAAGGTAATGCACAAGTCATGGATATAGACGAGGAAGTTGAATCTGATAAGTTTGAAGATGCAAAAAGAGGAGAGAATCTAGTCATTAGAAGAGAATTATTGAATGAAGAAAAGGAACAAGTTCAAAGGAATATTTTATTCCACACAAGATACAAACCTAGAGGTAAATGTTGTGATGTTATCATTAATAGTAGTAGCACAGATAATCTAATTTCAAAAGAGATGGTTAACAAGTTGTAGTTGGAAAGGAAGAGGCACCTGCATCCATATCAAATTGCATGGTTTGAGAAATACCATAGAGCTTTGCTCAATGAATAATTTTTAGTAAAGCTTAATAATTGGTAATTACCATGATGAGTTATTGTGTGCCATCATACCTATGGATGCATTTAATTTATTACTAGGGAGGCCATGGTAGTTTGATTGACATGTTGTCCATGATGTCCATGCTAACACATATTCCTTGAAAAATGATGGAGTTCATCATAAGTTGAATCCCCTAAAGAGGTAAGAGAAAAGGTATGTAGTAATGGAAGAGTTTGTTTGGTAGATGGTAGGAAATTTTTAGATGGTATGAAGCATGAACATGTGTGCTTTGCATTGATTCCTAGAGTCAATAAAGAAGAAAAAGGTGTACCAGTATAAGTTTAAGAGTTTTTTAGAGAATTCTAGGATATTGTCTCAGATAATGTACATAAAGGTTTACCACCAATGAGGATTATTAGTCACTAGATGGATTTGATACCAAGAGCCATTTTTCCAAATAAAGTATCCCATAGAATGACTATTGCAGAGAATGAGGAACTAAATAGATAGCTTTATGAGTTGTTGAGAAAATGATTGATCTATGAGAGCTTGAGTCCATGTGTAGTACCTATATTACTAGCAGCAAAGAAGGATGGGGAGTGGATAATGTGTAAAAACTCTCAATCCATTAACAAGATTACAATCAAATATAGATTTCCCTTCCTGAGGATGGATAACATTATGGATTGCTTGAATGGATCTGAGTACTTCACAAATATTGACTTGAAGAGTGGATATCATTAGATCCAAATCAAAGAGGGATATGAATGGAAGAAAACCTTCAAAACCAAGGAGGGGCCGTATGAGTAGTTATTCATGCCATTTGGGCTAACCAATGCACTAAGCACATTCATTTGGCTCATGAACAAGGTTTTTAAATAATTTTGGGGTAAATTTGTCATTGTTTATTGGGATGACAATTTAATTTTTATTAAGACACTAGAGGAGATCTTGAGTTGCATATTCATAGAGTTTTTTAGAAGTTGAGGGAAGATAAATTATTGATTAACCTCAAGAAATGTAGTTTTTAAAGAATAAGTTAATATATTTGTGATTTTTAGTCTCCATTGAAGGTCTTAAGATGTACCTAGAGAAAGTAAAGGATATTTTTGAGCGGCTTACACCAAGGAGTGTTACAAAGGTAATATCATTTCATGGTCTAGAAAGTTTTTATAGAAAATTTATTAAGGTTTTCAGTAGTATATGTGCACCCCTAATAGAGACAATGAGAGTGGATAGAAAAGAGTTTAAATGAAATTTAGGAGTATCTAAGAGTTTTTATTTATTAAAGAATAAAGTTACATAGAAACTTGTTTTGGTGCTTCCAAATTTCAATAAGGTGTTTCAGGTAGATTTTGATGCTAGTGGTAGTGTCATAAGAGTTGTTTTGAGTCAAGAAGGTAAACCTACTGCCTATTTTAGTGAGAAATTGAATGATGCCAAGAGAAAATATGTTATCTATCATTAGAAATTGTATGCAATAGTTCAAGATATGAAGAAATGGAGGTACTATTTGTTTCCAAAATAATGTTTTTATATACTGATCATTAGGCCTTACAATACCTTAGTAGTCAAGGGAAATTGAACCAATGACACTTAAAATGGGTTTATTTTTCATAGAGTTATGCATATCTTTTGAAACATGGAAGTGAGAGGTCAAAAAAAGTTTAATATGCCTTAAGTAGAAGGAAATTTTGGTTGATAGAGATGAAGATATAAGTTGTTTGGTTCAATGAAAAAAAGATTTTGAATCTTGAAGATCTAGATTTTGTAGAGCCCTGGAAGGATTCTTTCAAACCTATTTCTTTAGATAAGACAATATGGTTGGATTTTATTATCTAGGATGATATGTTATTTAGAGAAATCCAGTTGTGCATTCCATAGAGTTCTATGAGAGAGAACTTGATTAAGGAGAAGAAAAATGGAGGATTGGTAGGAAACTTTGGTTGAGATAAGACCATTTCTCTTGTAAATGAAAACTATTATTGGCCATAGTTGCACCAAGATGTGAATAATTTTGTATAGAGTAGTAGAGTATGCTAGATGGTTAAAGGGGTAAGTTAAAATATAGGGTTTTATAAGCCATTACATGTACTAGAGAAGCCATGGGAGGATAATAGAATGGAATTTTTAATTGGTTTATTGAGAACATGGAGAGGACATGACTCAATGTTCACATCAGAGAGTTATTTTTTAGAAAAGTGGTTAGACTACATGGTCTACCAGAGAGTATAGTCTCACATCATGATACCAAAAATTTTAGGTATTTTTGGAGAACATTGTGGAAGAAATTGAAAATTTATTTGAACTTTATTTTTGTACACAATCTACAAATTGGTGGGTAGATAGAGGTGGTAAATAGGAGTTTGGGAAATTTTCTAAGATTCTTAGTAGGCAATAAGCCTAAGGGATGGGATTTGGTTTTTCTATAGGTAGAGTTTTCATATAAAAAAATTCAATAGGAGGATTGGTAAATCTCCATTCCAAATTATATATGGGAGTAGTCCAAGAAATTATTCTGAGTTAAAAATATTGGTAAAGGAGAAAAATTAGCGTCGAGGCTAAATATTTTCAAAACAGTTGAAGAGCTTGCATGAATAGGTAAGAAATCGTATCCTTAAGATGAATTCTCAGTATAAAGCTAAGGAAGATCAAAAGTGGAGATATAAAGAATTTTAGGTTGGATATGAAGTCATGGTTCACCTTAGGAAAGAAAGGTTCCCATTGTGAACATATAATAAATTTAAAATGAATAAATTTGGACCATGCAAGATCCTGAAGAAGCATGATTCAAGAAATTCCTATGAAGTAGGGTTGTTGAGTGGGATAAACATCTCTCATGTTTTCAACATTTTTGATTTAGTAGGATATCATGGATACATGGAGGATGGACCAACAAAAAGAATAATGGAATATTCCAACACCTACTTTAGATAAGGAGGAGATAGAAGATATTTTGGATAGTTGTGTGGGTAGAAGTAAAAGGAACAAGCAATATGAAGAATAGCTGGATAAGTGGAAAGGAAGGATTGTTGAAGATTCATCATGGCTATCCAAGGCAAAGATTGATCATCTTGGTTTTCATTATAATACAAGAGATGTGATAAGGTCACTTATGAAATTACCTAGGGTTTTGATGCATAATCTATGCTCTTTACCTCCAACTACAAATTGATAGTATCCAACACATCTTCCAACTAGAAGTGTCTTGAACCTTAAAAGGAGGTAATATATAATGGTAGCATTCATATTATTATTCCAATTTGATAACTAAGTGTATGAGTATAATATTCACTATACAAAAATGTGTATGGGTACAACACTATCATATATACTAAATCATGCATCCCCAAATAACCTCTAGCTAAATGATGTTGCATGTGTTGTAATTGATGTCAATAAAGTTTTATTGTGGAAGCTTGAAAGTGATGTAAACAAAGTGGTGATCAGAGTTTTCAAATGGAAGTGTTCAAAGGAGCTATCTAGAGGAGTAGACAAAGGAGTGATAATAAGAAGGGTTGGAAAAAAATGGACATGGTGATATTTTTCATGAGCATGCTATACACAGTTGCTCCATATCTTTTGCTGCTAATGAATAGGTGAAAGTTGATAGTTTAAAATATATGTTGATATGGAGAAGTTGTGTTTTTTTATTTTAATGAAAAGAGTTACATTTGTTGTCTATAAAAGTATAAATGTTGTATTCTCTATCTCTATATGTAAAGTATTGATAAAAGAATGTATGTAAATGTTTCAAGTAGTTTGAAGCACATGAAGCTGTATTGAATTAGCTCTAGAGAATGATCAACACTCCTCTGCATTTGAAGATATGGCTTTTCATTTTGGAAGATAGATAGAGATAAGTGTGTGGTGTGTATGTTCCTAATTTTAGTGCATGAAAGTTACCATAAATTTTTCCAAAGCTAGTGAAGAACAGTAATATAGAGCAATTATAGTTAGGAACGGTCTGAGGAATGCTCTACATTTTAATTTTTGGTCTTGTGGTTTGGAGGGTATGTTCAAATTGTCTATATGTTTTCTCATTTCAATTTTCAAGCTTTGAGGAGTACCAAAAATCTATTATTCATTGTTCTATCTCTATATTAAGATTTATGGGTTTGCAAGAGATGTTGGGTTCAATATCTGTTTGATTGCACCATCATAAAGTAGCATGAAATATGAAAAGAGTGTATGTGAATATTTTTTAATGTCATATAATGATTTTAAATTGATCCACATGATTTTTTTTGGTCTCGCGAATACTGTCTTTGGTCTGTAGCTAATACATGGAAGGTTAAGTGTTTGTTGGACTGACTTGGTATGTTGTGATGTTTACACCAAGTTTTAGATATTTACACTATCATGAAGATGTGTTCTAATATAAAATATGTCCTCATTATCTCTTAGTTTAGACCACATTTGATTCCCTCTTTTTGTGAATGCTTTGGGGCCAACTTGTTGTGGTCGTTGCACATTTCATGTCACATGTTTCAATTTTGATGACTAAGGAGAAATTTTCTGAATCTATCAAAGGATATAAATGAAATATCAAGTTTTTTGAAATGTGGAATGGTGTGAGTATGTGTATGCAAAGAGGTATATTTGAGTATATTTCCAAGGAAGTGTGCTGGAAATAATGATTTGAAGGAAACAAAGGTTGTTAAAGATATATGTTAGTGTGATGAGTGTTGCAGTTGTGTCAAGAATGTTGTAATGAGGTTGTAGCCTCATTATATAAGTGTTATTATTTTTAGGGAGTTGTAGCTTCCTTTTTTTGATGCCATAAAAAATATATTTCAATGATTTGTAGCTCCTTTTGGGTTTTATCCCACAAAAACTTTTTTAAATCTTGTTTTATTTATGAGGCTAGGTTTGGACAATAGTTCCAAGAAACTTGCTCACCATGGTTTTTCCCTTCTAGGTTTTTTCCTTCTTGGTTTTTTCCACATAAATGTGGTGTTATGGTTGTGTGCTTATTCTTTTGAATTACATTTGATACTTTATTTTTTTAAGGCAGTAAGAAATTTTGGTTGATAAAGTTGATTTGGATAAAATTGTAGGATATATTGATTCACCCCCTCTCAGTATATCATTATGATCTAACAATTGGTATCAAAATAGAGTTGGTGCAACTTAATAGCTAAAGGTAGATCTTGGAATAGAACACATGGATCAGAAAGAGTCCTTTCTTAAAGCACTAGTATTTGATGGAATCAATTATACCTTCTGAAGTGTGAGTATCGAATCCTATCTCACCTCGCTAGGGTATGATGTTTGGAGAGTTGCAAAGGATTATTATACTGAAATTGCTCATACTATTATAGATGATAATGCAAAGAAGGCCTATGAGAAAAATTCCAAAGAAAATAATGCAATCTTGAGTAGCTTAAAAAATTTAAGTTTGTCAAGGTAGTGCGGTGTAAGACAACCAAGGAGATATGGGATAAACTAAAAAATATCTTTGAAGGAAATTACAATGTAAGCAAGAAAAATTACAATCCTACAAAACAACATTTGAGAATCTAAGGATGAAAGAAGAGGAAAAAAATGCTAGCTATTTGATGCAGGTGGATGAAGCAATCAATGGAATCAAAGGACTAGGTGAATAAATAACTAATTTAGTGGTTGTGAAGAAATTTTTGAGAACTGTCCCTCACTGATTTGATTCAAAATTTTATGCTATTGAAGAAGCCAAATATTTGACAGAACGTATTATGGAAGAGTTGTTTGGGTATCTCACTAGCTCTAAGATAAGACATGAAGTCTAGGGTACACAAAGGATAAGTTGCTTTAAAAGATGTGAAGAGAGAAGGAAAATTTGGTTCACATAATGAATCCATTGAAGAAGAAGAAAACTTTGTGAGAAAACTAATGAAGGGATCAGACAAGTATAAAGGTAAATCACCTTTCAAATTTTTTAATTATGGAATATTTGGTCAATATGCTTCTAAATTTCCTTTTGTAGGGAATAAAATGAGAAGGGTTTCAAAATGAAAAACATCAAGACTAACCTCCTTTTCCAAGAAGACTATAGCTCCTCTAAAGAATTAGATCACTACACATCAAATTATGAAAGAGGAGAATCCATGTTCATGACCATGGTAATATTTGATAGTTCAAACAAGACGGTGGGTGAAGAAGAAGGTGAAGTTGATTTTGAAGGTGAACTTATTTTTTCTCTTAAAGACCTAGAATATGCAAGACAAGAGAACAAATAACAAAAAGACCTAATTGAAGCCAAGACAAATGAATGCACAAATGTTGATAAATAAATACTTTTACTAAGAAAGGAATTAGAGAAAGAAAATTCAAGAAATTTAGATAACCCTAAAGAAGCATATCTCATCCCAATTAGGCCTCAAGGAAGACCGTTCCAAGAAATAAGTTTCTCCAAAAATAGGTTCAATTTTGCATTTTTGTTATTGTTTCATTTGCAATAAGTATGGTCATAAGGATATGGATTGAAAATCTGAAATGAATAGAATAAATTTTTTAATAAGAAATTCTCTTGCTTCACTAGTGAATGTCAATGTGATATGTCAAATCTGTAACAATGTTGGACATATAGAAAAATATTTCAAAAGTGGATTAACAAAATCAGAAATTTAGAAGGAAAATATTATTGAGAAATTCAAGGAAAGTGAGACAAACAATGATGTTAAAAATTCAATGGTTATACAAACAATATTTCATGCTCAAGGTAAAAAATATCTCTAGGTAATAGATAGTGGATGTTCAAGCTACATGATAGGTGACAAAATAAAATTCATCAATCTTGTTAACTGGAATGATAGATCAATCAAGTTTGGAGACAATTCATTTGCAAATATTTGTGGAAAGGGAACCATAAGTATTGATGGGAAATCTAGGAGAAAAGATTTTTTCTATGTAGAAGGTCTCAAACACAATATTCTTATTGTAATCTAGATGTGAAAAAAATGATACAATCTCATACTTCATGATAAAGGATGTGAAATTAGAATATCAAAATTTGGTAGATTGGTGGTAGAAGGATCTAGGAAAGAAAACAACCTATACAACCTAAAGGGTTTCAATGAAATAAAATTTCTTATAGTACAAATAAGTGAATTTTGGCTATGGTACAAAAGTATGGGACACATCAACTTTGATAATCTCGTGAAGATCAACTTCATACAAGAAGTAAGAGATATGTCAAATATTAGCAAGCCTTCAAGCACTATGTGTAAAGAATGTCATATTGGGAAGCAAACAAGGATAATATTTAATACCAATGAGTATTCTTCTATAAGGACACTAAAACTGATTCATACTAATTTGTGTAGACCTACCAATACAAATAATCCTCATGGTTAAAGTTATTTCATGTTAATCATTGATGATTTCTCTAGGATTACATGGGTTACATTCTTAAAAAAATAGATCAAAATCTTTCAGTAGGTTTAAAATTTTCAAGTCAATGGTTGAAAATAAAATGAATGATATAATCAAGTGTTGAAGGTCTAATAGAGGTTCTGAGTTAACATCAAATGAATTTGAGGAATTTTGTGAAGAACATGGAATAAAGAGGCATCTATCTATTGCTAGAACTCCTTAGCTAAATGGAGTAGTGGAAAGGAAGAATGTAATTATTTAGGAGATGGAAAGAATAATGTTGAATGATACCAAGTTACCTAATGTATTTTGGAAATAAGTAGTTCACACTATTTTCTATATTCTTAATAGAGGAAAAATAAGGGTGAAAAAAACCAAGACCCCTTATGAGCTATGGTATGGAAGACAAACAACTATTAAGTACTTCAGAATTTTTGGAAGAAAATGTTAGATCAGAAGAGATGAAAAAGGTTTAATAAATTTGATTCAAGATATGATGAAGGAATATTTCTTGGATACTCAACTAGAACCAAATAATACAAGTAATACAAAAAAAATCTAAGGAATATAGTTGAGAGTGCAAATGTTAGAGTTGATGAAGAGTCACACCAAATCACATATAAGCAAGAAGACTATTGGTTAGATGAACTTTCCTACTCAAAAGAAAAAGAATAAATCTAAGAAAAGGAAGAAACATAGGATAATATCACCAAGAAACCCTCCAAGTATGTTCATAGAAATAAATTAGAATATTATATAATTGGAGATAAGAATGAAGGAGTGTAGAAAAAAAAGAGATTTACAAGGAAAAATTAATAGGTAAACTTTTATTTATTGTCAGTAATAGAACCTAAAATTTTTTTTGATGTGAGAAGGATGAAGGATAGATACAAGAAATGGAAGAAGAACTAAATCAGATAGAGAAAAATAATACTTGGGAATTGGTTTAAAGGACTATAGACAAAATGTGATAGGGATATAATCTGTGTTCAAAAATAAACTAAATTAATATGCAGAGGCAATGAGAAATAATGCAAGGCTGGTATGCAAAGGATATTTACAAGCGTAGGGAATTTAATTTGAGGATACATTTGATCTAGTGGAAATAATGGAGGAAGTTAGAATGTTCTTGGATTTACAATTCACAAGGACATCAAATTATATCAAATGGATTTTAAATATTTTTCTTGAATGGCGACTTAGAAGAAGTTTATATAGAGTAGGCTAATGGATTTAAATTATTAGAAACCTAAAAATGGTACAAAGACATAAGAAGGCTTGATATGGTTTCAAGCAAGTCGCTAGGGCTAGGTATGCAACGTTGGAAAATTATTTACTCTAGTAGGGATTCAAGAAAGGAATTGCAAATAGAAATATTTACATCAAAATTAAGGGTGAAAAAATTCTAATAGTTGGTTTATATGTTGATAATATAATCTTTGGTGACAATGATGAAATCTGTAAGAATTTTGTAGAATAAATGTAGAATAAATTTGAAGTTTCTATGATAGGTGAGTTGTCATTCTTTTTTGGACTCCAAATTTCTCAATCAAATGATGGTATTCTATCTCTCAAGAAAAATATGTCATGGAGATGTTGAAGACGTTTGGTATAGAATATTGCAAACCAATGAGTACTCCTATGGTAATAGATTATCATTTGAGAAAAGATGATGAGTAATATCAAGCTGATCAGACTCTATATAGGTCTATGATTGGGGGTCTACTATACTTAACAACATCAAGACCTAACATTATGCAATTTCTCTACTTGATTGCAAGGTTGCAAGACAATCCAAGAGAAAATAATGTGAAGGTAGTCAAGAGGATTTTTACATATTTGAAGAACACTTTGGATTATGGATTGTGGTATCAAAACAATTATGACTTTTCCTTAAGTGCATATATTGATATAGATTGGCTTGAAAAAGTTGATGATAAAAGTACTAGTGGTGGAGCATTATTTTGGGAGATAGATTGGTCTCATGGTTTAGTAAGAAGTAGGATTTAGTGTCTTTATCAACAATAGAAGCTAAGTATATTGCTGCAGGATCCTGCTACACTCAAGCATTTTGGATGAAGAAAATATTGAAGGATATCAAATTAATGTATGATGAGTCCATTCCTATTCTATCTGACAATAAAAGTTCCATCAATATTTTAAAGAATTCAGTGATGCATTCTAGAATCGAGAATATATCTATCAGGTATCACTTCTTACTTGATAAAAGGTTTCAAATCAAAAAGTAAGATCAGAATATGTATCTACAAAGGAACAAGTTGCAAATATCTTCATAAAGGAACTATATTTTGACACATTTGAATACCTCAAACAAAATTTAGGGGTTATTACCCTTCCTTCCTCTAACTAGATGCATATATGGTGCATCTCTTGAGGGGGGGAAGTTCAAGACATATCTTTATCCCTAGATTGATGAAGGCTACCTCTCAGGGGGAGCAGGTAGAATTATTTTGAGAATAATGATAAGGCTTGTGTAGATGAGGGAGCTTGTATGTTGTTCAAGGCTCAAAGGAATACTAGTAGCCCTTTTCCCTTGATGTCAAAGGGGGAGAAATTATATACTAGGTTAGTGTTTCCATGAATACCAAAGGGGGAGATTTTTGCATGTGTTGTCATTGATGTCAATAGAGTGGTATTGTGTAAGGTTACAAGTGATGCAAATAGAGCATTGACTAGAGTTTTCAAAATGAAGTGTTCAAAGGAGTTATACAGAGGAGAAGACAAAGGATTGATAATTAGAAGGGTTGAGAAAATAAGGACATGCTGAGTTTTGTCATGAGCATGCTATATAGAGGTGTATTATATCTTATTTTGTTCATGAATAGGTGAAAGCTGACAATTGAAAATGAATGTTGATATGAATAAGTTACATTTTTTGTGTATGTAAATAAGAATGTTGTATTCTATCTCTTGATGTAAAGAATTGATAAAATAATGTATGCAAATGTTTCAAGTAGTCTGAAGCACAAGAAGTTGTATTAAATTAGAATAGGAGAATGCTCTGCATTCCTCCACATTTAAAGATGTGGCCTTGTAGTTTAGAAGATAGAGATAGGTGTGTGGTGTGTATGTTCCTAATTTCAGTGCATGAAAGTTATCAATTTTTTTTCTAGAGCTATCAAAGTTAACAACAATAATATTGAGTAGTTTTTGTGAATAAAAATCTGCATTAACTACCAATAGATAAAGTACACAAGATTAGCCATTGTTAGAAAGGTCAAATAAACCAATCCTATGAAATTTTTGATCAATAATAGAGAAGAAAACATGAAATAAAGCATGTAAAATAAGCAAATAAATATATAAATCTAATCTAAATCAACCAAACCATCATCCCATAAGGGGATTGGTGCTAATTTGATGTAGAAAGTATCCCTTTCCCAACCCCTTTGATAAGCTTTGAAAAGGTGATGAAAATGAGTTATGAATGTGACTATAGTAAAATTGCATATGATTATGGATCATTTTCAAGTAGAAGAGGCTTCTACTTATACGAGTGAAGGGTTGAAGAAAGATTAAAATTGGTGAATGGGGGTTTAAAATTGGAGTCAATAGGAACATGACACTTGTCACAAGGCTAATGGATGGAGGTGGAGCACATTTTGGGGAATGTGTATAGTTATGACGATGTAAGAGGATTAAATGAATATGGTTGAGAGTGTAAGAGAATGTTGTTGAGAATGTAAGAGAGGTAAATGCCCTTGTAAGAGATAAGATGGAATGTAAGAGGGAGTAAATTCCTTTGTAAGAGGTATTTATGGGTGTGTAAGACGTTTTTGGAGGGAAATTGAATAAAGGGGTGGTTGGGAGTAATATACCTAATAATATGTCATTGTGAGGATAAATAAGGTAATTAGATAATTATCATAAATGAATTTCATGTGCAACCTAGTTAGTTGACCATGGGTTGATTTAATTTTAGGGGAGTTAAAAGGTAGAGAAATGGGTAATGGGGATTATGAGTTAATTAATTCGGAAGTAATCAATTTGAAGGGACTAGGGGTTTTATGATATTTGATTTATTTAATCGAATAAGAGGACTTTAGGGTTTTAATTAAATAATTTAATTTATTTAATTAAATGTGTTGAAAATTAGCGAGCAAGAAGTGAATTAATCTAATAAATTTAATTACTTGATTAATAGTAGATATTGATGAATTAACTAAATAATAAAGATTATTTAATTAATGAGTTAGTGCAGCAATGATTTAGGAAGAAATGATGCTAATTAATCAAAATTAGAAGCATAGTATCAATCAAGACCATTTGAATGTCTACATTTTGCCCCTCTTTGAAGCAATGTACTTGCTGCATTGGTTCAAAGCATAACATTGCCGAGAACAAAATTCAATTTTTGGATGCCCCATTGTATCTCCAGTGGAAGGAATTACGCTACTACACTATCCCCTTGAGAGATCAGGCACAAATTTTGATTTTAGGTCAAGCTCATGACAAATATACTTTATGGATGTATGGATGTATGTCTAGATGTGTTTATATGTGATATGCTTATGCTATGGATGTAATGAATGGTCATGTTATGAGATTCTTAGACTAATAGATCTATATTATGATGATAATGCTCAATGTGATGATTTTAAGATGCTTAGAATAAAAAATATATATTATCCTAAGCAAATTAAATGATGAAGCAATGCATGTGAGAGAAATGATGTTTCTTATTAGGATGATATGCCAAGATTTATGTAGTGTGCTAATGCTTTGTGGATGTATGATGGATGCATGTAGGTTTATGTTGAATGTCATGATACCATGCTAGTACGAGGAGAAGATAGAGGAATGAGAGGGATGAACCCTTTATTTTGAGAAGGTGCAAAACTCCAACAAGTCTATGAGTCGTTGAGACTTTATTAGATATGATGATGAATGATGAAAATTTTCTTATCGAGGGATTGGGACACAAAAAACACAATTTTCCTTATGTTTAATAACACACATAGATACGATGCATCAAGCTATAGACAACCTGGATGGTGTGGTATCTAGTATGATGGAATTTGACTCAACAAAAAGATAGGAGTATCCTTGTTCACACTTGAAATATGAAACCTTGTTAAGATGTAATTCAAATATTTAAAACATCTTGGATCAAAACACAAAAATGAGAAACCTAAAAATTTAATAGTCAACAAGATATCCAGAACATCCTCCCTACATACTAAACAAAGTAAGCATCACCAAGGTTATATTACAAAAATATCCACCAAGAATAGAAAAAAAAGTTGATGATCAATGCCCGATTCCTTTCTCTCTAAATATTTTTATATAGACATCATCAAGAGGTCATGGGAATAGGTGCAATAAGATAAATCATAAGAAAATATCAAGCAAGCAAACATGATAATGTTCTTCATACCTCTAGCCAAGAGTAAACTATGTCGATGTTTGATTTTCATGTCCATTGTAGGATATATGTATCCTAGGAAATGATGTTATCAGATGTTTTCAAATTAACAAGATGATGGGCTATTGATACCAAGAGTTGACCAACTTGTTTACTTATTGACCTAGACTTAAAACCTCTATGTTTGAATTTACCTTTCTGATTTGCTATACTTCTTTCCAGGTTTTCTTTACCAAAGGGGTGAAGATGATTGATTTATTGTGGTGGATGTTTGTGTGTGGGTGGTAAATGGGATGAGATGATTTGCATTTTCTTAATGTTTTAGTATTTTTGAAATGTTTTGAGGCTATTTTGGGATTATTTGAGATGTTTTAAAAATGTTTTGATTTTTAGATTTTCCAATGTTTTGAGTATTTTCTAAAAATTTTACCAAGAACCTATCCTAGGGGCCTCAGGGCTATTGATCGAATCTTAGCCTTTCCTACATATACACTCCAAAGATCACAAATTTTGAAAGTAGCTTAAAACTCATTTATTGATGAGATATGAGAAATGGACTGCAGGTTTATTATGATAATGGAAACCTAAGGATTGAATAATATCTTGAGGGTTGATCGAATAAGACTGCCCCATTCAAGCTTAGAACCAAAATAGTTTGACATGATGAGCTATATTTTTTATCTTTTTCTATTTTCATCTTGTTCTTTGATTTGACACTTCTCGTATATTTTTTGAATTTTCTTGGTTTTGTGAATGTTTTTGGATCTTTTGACATGTTTAGGAGAGATTCAAGATATACACAAATTTGAACTTAATGTAGGTTTAATATCATTCCCACAATGTGATGTGATAGACTACCCCATTATAGGTAGGACAAAATGGCCATAGGAGTAATGTCAGTATTACTAAAGAGACATGATATAACATAGGATCAAGCTATGATCTGGTATGGTTGGGTGATGGAAGGTGATGGAAGGTGATGCAGAACAAGCCAATGAATTGATCGTGGATGGAGAGTTCTTTACTTACACAAGGTACCTAATTTCTAGGTTTTCATCAAGGTACTTGCTCAAAGCACCACCGAAGTGGTTTTTGATGAAGGTTATTTTTTCTTTATTATTTTAATCCTTTTTTGATTTTTGGATTTATATATATTTTTATTTTATTTTTGGATTTATACCTTGCAAGATGAGGCATATAAATTTTGAGATGGGAGTTGTTGATGGGATCCTATAGAGGCTCACCTTCTAGTGTGGACAACTAATATTCTCTTGATTTATAACTTGATGTGATGATGAAGGGTCAAAACCAATTGGGTAAATTTTCCCTTGTTGTCTGGATCTGGTACATTCTTCTGATTTTATTTCAACATGAGCTCTTTGACCTAAAATAACCGACTCTTGGTATTCTTATTATAGCTCCTTTTGAGACGGTTCTAATAAACCTGTAGATGGTTCAAAGCATCCATGTACCACTCATCAAGTAATTCCAACTCATTCAACTGTGACACCTGATACTCCTCATCAATGATAAGATTTTTTAATGATAATCTTAGGGATGGGAGCTCAATCTCAATGGGAAGGATGTCTTCTGATCAATAGACTAAGGAGAAAGGGGTTGCACCTGTAGATGTGTGGATGCTAGTTCGGTAGGCCATTAGGGTGAGGTTTAGCTGTAAGTGCAAGTCATGACCAACTTCATTTACCATTTTCTTTAGGATTTTTAGAATGGTCATGTTAGAAGCCTCGGCTCAAGTTTGTTATCCTCTGGGCAATATGGGGTGGAGAAGCAATGTTGGATGTTAAATTTTTGGCATAGCTCATGAAAATCTTGGTTTTTGAAGGGTGTTCCATTATCAGAGATAAGGGCCTGTGGAAAACCATAATGACAATTGAGGTAATTCAGGATGAATTTAGAGATATACTTCCTTGTGATATAGGTCATCAAGATGGCTTCTACCCACTTTGTGAAGTATTCTATGGTAGTAATGATGAAATTTTTCCATTAGAGGATGTAGGTGTGATTTCCCCAATGAGGTCAAGTACCCACTATGAAAAAGGACCAGGTGTGATGATTGGTTGGAGCTCTTTACCTAGTACATGGATGAGGTCCCCATGTTTTTGGCATTGCATAGATTTTTGGGCATAGTCATGAGCTTCTTTCTCCATAGTAGGCCATTAGTACCCCATCCTTAGTAGTTTCTTGGGAAAGGTCATACCACTAGAGTGTGAACCAAAAATACCACCATGTACCTCTATTAAGGTAGTCAAAGCTTCCTTAGGGTTAAGGCATCGTAATAGGGTTCCTTCGATGCTCCTATAGTAAAGGGTGTCACCTAGAATGATGAAGTAGGATGATTTTTTATGAACATATTCTTTAGATTTGGGGTGATTTTGGTGAGGAGGACACCTATTTTTAAGGAGGTGAATATGTCATGGTACCAAGGATCACCGAGACCAATGATTTTGCACACAAACTCAAATTTTGGTACCTTGAAAGCTGGTATGAGAAGCTAATCTATAAGAAATTCATGTTTATGGATGTTCCTCGAGATATCTAACAATGATATAGTCATATCCATAACATCAACTGCTCTATTCTTTACCCTCGGTATTTTCTCAAATGTTATGTTAAATAACTCCTTCAGATCCTTTACCATTTTTTTATATAGGGTGAGTTTTTCATCTTTAGTTTGATATTCATCGTTGACTTGATTGATAAGTAGTGGGGAATCCCCATAGACCTTGAGTGCCATGATTTTCCATTGTACTACAATTCAAAGTCCTATGACAAGAGCTTCATATTATGCAATGTTATTGGTGCAAGGTAAATACAACCTATATGATTTTTGGATACAATCCCTTTGTGGTGTGATGAAGAGGATTCTTTCTCTTGACCCATGCTATGTGTATGATCTATCAGAGTATACCTTCCAATGGTCTATGACATTCAAGTTAAAGATTGAATCTTCTAGAAAATCTTGTACCAATGGATTTTTTACATATATGGGAGCTTCAACCAATTGATCTGTAATAGCTTATCCTTTGATAGCTTTCTGCTATACATACTCAATGCCATACTCTATCAATATCATCACCCACTTTTCCATCCATCTTTTTGGATTTTCTTTGGATAAGAGATGATTGAGGGTATCAATCTTGGTGATGGGCTTAATCTGATGAGCTAGCATGTAGTGCCTAAATTTTTGAGAGGAAAAAACTACTACACGACAAGCCTTCTCAATGAATGTGTAGTTTAGCTTGTTTCCCACTAAGGTTCTACTGATGTAGTAGATGGCTCTTTCTTTCCATGTTTCATTATGTTGAGTCAGAAGAGCACTGAGAGTTGCCATTGTAGCTGAAATGTAAAGTATTAGTTGTTTGTTCTAGATTGGTGGCATGAGGACTAGTAGTGCTAACAAGTATTATTTGATTTGATTGAATGTCTGATCACATTTATTGTCCCACTTATATGTTACCCCCTTATGAAGGAGATGAGAGTATAGGATTGTTTTATCAACTAATTATTCTATGAATCTTCAGATTGATTGAAGCCTTCCTTACAAGCCTCTTAGCTATTTCAATTTTCGTGAAGCCTCCATGTCTAAGATTTCCTTGAATTTGGTTGGATCTATTTTTATTCCTCTCATAGAAATAATATATGCCAAGAGCTTTCCTGAAGTTACACCAAAGACATATTTCTTGGAATTGAGCCATACCTTATATTCTTCCAGTTTGTCGAAGAGTGGGCCCAATGTTGATATATGGTCTTGACATTTTCTTGATTTTTCTAGTATTTCATGCATATAGTCCTCTAAAAATATGTGGATCATGTCATGAAAGATCAAATTCATAGTCCTTTGATATGTAGCTCCAACATTTTTAAGCCCAAATGGCATCATATTCCAACAATAGGTACCCCATGGACAAGTGAAGGTTGTTTTATGTTGGTCATCCTTTTGCAATCATAATTTGGTTGTATCCTAAAAATTATTACATTAATGATAGAATTTCATGCCTCACTGTCAAATCTACAATCATATCTATGTTGGGGAGGGAGAAATCATCCTTAGGACATGTTTTATTCAAGTCTCTAAAGTCTGTTTAGATTTGGATGCTCCAGTGAGCTTGGAAATAGGTACTAGGTTGGAAACCCATTATGAATAATCAATGGGTCATATGAATTTTGCATCAAGGAGTTTTTGTAGCTGAAGTTTGACCAACAAGGAAATTTGTAGATGCATCTTTCTCAATTTTTGTCTCACAGGTTTTTCCTCAGGATACACTGCTAGGTGATGGACCACCACTTCTAGATCAAGGCCTGACATTTTCAGCATATGTCCAAGCAAAGTTCACTTTCCTTTCCTTTAGAAATCTTGCTGGATTTTCTTTCTATTCAATCAAAAGTGACTCAACATAGAAAGTGATGTGTGGAGTATCTTTAGTTCCCAAGTTCACTAGGTTGCACTTTTCTTCTAGGACTATTGATTTCTCTTGATGGATGGCACTAAGGGGAATATTGAATCCCTCATTCTTTGGTGCCTCGAAGAGGTTTTCACCATTGAATACGTCCTTTATTTTTACTATTTTTAGATTATAAAGTTCCACAATGTGGTTTTCACTTAAGGATCAAGACATTACTCTTAGATTTTCAATTTTGTGAATAAGAGATTCAATCATTTCCCCATAGTACTCCTACGCATCTAACTCTATTTTGAACCTTGCTTTGTGATCTTCATACAATATATTACCCCTTAGTCCCATGAATTTTGAGATATTTTTTGTAGTCATGTGTCCAAACATAGCTTGAAATTGGTATGCATCAATGTCTATGGGAACGAAAGATGTGCCCAAGGCTTTCTCTAGAACATCCCTATGTGCAGGTGATATTTTAAGCAATTCTATTATGGAGATTTGGGTGGGGATCTTTTTCAACTATTCCAAGACACTATAACCACTAGGATTTGATTTTGGCTTTGTAGGTGGTGCCCTGGGTGGTGGTGATAGTCTTGGTATAGAAATCCTGCCATTGCGTGTGGTGAATCCACACTCGGCTCTAGGTCCTTTGATATTAACAATTGTTACCCATTCATCCAATGATGCTACAACATGGTCATAGATATTGTTTAGGTTGGTGTAATTTTTTCCTTTTCCATTGTTTTTCCCTTTATTAAGGTCTGACATTGGATTCGTGCATATATTAAGATCTTGATTCCTTGTTGGTTGTTCAATGGTTATAACTTTATCGTTAATGAGATATTGGATTAGATTTTTGAGTCTCATACAATTGGTTGTTGTGTGTCCCTTTATTTTATGAAAATCTCAAAGGTACTTCTCATTATACCATGATGGTTTAACTTGAGGCTCTTGGTAATTTTCATTGACGGGAAGTGTGATGAGGTTTTCTTGTACTAGATATTGCATGATAGATTCAATTGGTTCCCCTAGTGGTGTATACTTGTGATTTGGTGGGTATTTGTTCCTTGGGGGTGGTCCTCCTTGAGTGTTCATGTTGTTGACTATTAAAATTATTCGGTTGTTGCTGTGTTGGGTTTGTTTGTGGGGTGTTTTGGTGAATGGGTTATTGTGTGTTTTTTGTTTATATGTTTGTGTGTCTTGCCTTGGAACACTAATAAAAAAGTTGGCATCAACCACCCCATTGTTGGTAACATTTTTATTTTTAGCCCATGTGTGAGGTTTATCATCATAGCTTATTGATGGTATATTGTCTTGGTACTTGGGTGCGTGTCCTTGTTCTATGAGGGATCATTTAATGTTGATAGCCTTGGGGATTAGCTGGTCATATGTCACGATGCATTATATTTTCAAATGGAAGGAAAATTATCCTTTGAGATTAGAGATGATGGTTTCAATTTGTTGTTCTTCTGACATAGACCACTTGCTCTTGGTAGCTCTAGATCTCCATTGTTTATAAGAATTCTGCAAATGTCTCTCGCTTAGCTTGTTTGAGACTGGATAGTTCCTCTAGGATTACATCCATGTCGAGGTTACATAGGAGATTTCTATGAATAGGTCTATGAATTTTTGGAACTTCTTGATTTCGGGAGGTAAGTGAGAGAACCATTCCATTGTAGGTCCAAAAAAACTTTGGGAGAATGGAATCATAGAAATTTTCCTATCGAATGGATATGCACACCAATCTTGTTGGGTAAATGATTTTTTCAATTTTATAGATTGAATGTCTTGTATTTTCTGCAAGAGAAATTTGACTTGCATGGAAAGGTCATTTTGTGGATTGGGTGGTGGAATGTGCATTTTTTGAGATGGTATGGTTTGTTGGGTAAAGGATGGGGTGGCTTGTGTGTTAAGGTTCAAGGATTTTTTCTGCGTGTTTGTAAAAGGTTGTTGGAGGCTTTTTTGTGCAATCAATGCTTGTTGGTATGTCTGTTGTTGTTGTTGCACCAACAATGCTTTCTGTTCGGCTTGTTGTGGTTGTTGTTGGACTAATATTGCATATTGTTGGGATTGTTATTGTGTTGTCTATTGTTATTGTACTATCAATTTTTGTTTTCATGTGTGTTGTAACAAGGCTTGTGCTTTCACTTGTTGTGCTTGGTATTGAGCTTATGCTTAGGCTTGAGCTCAATATTAAGCTTTTCCTTGGGCTTATGCATGTTTTTGTGCCTTTTGTGCAGCTTGTTACTGTTGTATAAAAGATTGCACTTGTGCTTGCACTTGATCTTGCACTTGAGATTATTGGGCTTAGAATTGTTGTAAGGCCTTTTGGTAAGCTTACTGCACTATCTGTAATGCGATACTATATTGATTTGCTACATTTGGATTTAGAGTGGAGGTGGGGGAATTTTAGGGATGGTATGACATGAGGTGTAAAAAGGTTGTTGGGTTGGTAGTTGAAGTGTTTTTTGAGTCATGACAAGGGGTTGTGTGGTGGATGGTGTGGTTGATATGCTTAGTCCTTAGGAGACTATATTTTGGGATGTTTGAGGTGTTGTAGATGATCTGATGATTGGTTGAGATATTTGGGTTGATGCCATTTGGTGTTGCGATATCAGTGGTATGTTTGGAGGATTTGATATGATATATATATTGTTTTGATTTTTGCTTGGGGGTTGACTTGATTTTATTGGTTTTGGATTGATGTGTTTAATGAATGGGTTTACCCTATACCTTGAATTAGTGTGGATGATGTTGTCAAGATAGGGAATGGTGGGAAAATTTGTGATGTGTTCCCTTGTGGAAGTGAGGATGAATTATTGAAAGTACCCACTTGTCCAAATAAATCCACTTGTCCTTGTGAGATGTTGGGATTGTAGCCTTGTGTATCAATGGAATATGTAGGGGTAGCATGAAAATTTGATGAATTATGTGTATCATTGAAGATGAGTGGAACATATGGTTGCTTAGGGTCTTGTGTGATGGTGTTTTACATACCCAATATTGTATTGGCTTCCAATTTTTTGTTGTTGACAAGTGGATGCCCTTGAAGGGCTTAGAGTAGTAACTTCCCTTTGTGATCATAGGTTGACTTATGGAATGATATGATGATGGTTGATTGATTGGCTGAATGATGTCTAAAAATGAAGGTCTGAATGATGTTTTTGGCATGTCCCCCAAAGGTTTATCAACAATGGTGCTCACATCAAAATAAAAAGGGAGTTTAGCCCCTTCTTTCTTCAATGACAACATGTATTGGGTGGGATTTAGCCTCATGACAATGGTGAAAATTTTGTGAGTTTTAGTATTTTGAACTAGTTCCAGTATTTCATCTTGGGATATCTCTTTGAATTTATTTAGGACATCTTCCACTTGACATCCTCCCTCTTGAAGATCTTGCGGTAATTGAGGAGGATTAAGTGGAGGGTTGATAGATACCCTAGGGTTAAATTTTATTTGACTTAAACCACTAAAGTTTAATGTTTCTTTATTTTTCTCGATGATCTTCTTGTGTTGTAACCTTGTTTGGACCATAAAATTGGAATCAAATTTTAGGAATATGCAAGGTGAACCTCTAAATCCTTTGGTTGATCTCAAATTTTAGGTACAAAAATAAATTCTAGGAGGTTGTAGGATTAAATTATGATGATCATAAATTAGGGATGAATGGTGTGAATGTTTCAACTTTTGAGAACTCTGGATCAATACTATACCTTAGGATATTTTTTTGATTGGCTTAATTTGGATAATGAACTTGTAGATCCCAAGATTTTGGATGTGACCTTGGGATGAACTTATCCAAAAGGGGTGCTAATTTAATGAAACTTGTGAGAAATGATTCATTCCCACACACCTAACTAAACAAGATGATTTTGATTTTGATGTAAGGATTTACCAAAAGTCTAGCATAGATGATTTTTCCAAAGTTCTAAAAGAGATGGATTTTGATAAATGTTTTGACAAATGGAGGTGTTGGTTTTGATCCTAGATGAGCCTAGAAGGACTTCATTTAAAAGACCAAGGTGTTGAAGAACATGCTATCCCCTATAAAGTGTTCAAATCCAAAATACCAATGTTTGAATTAAATGAGGGGTTCATACTGAGCATACATGTCCAAATTATTTAGTGAAATAAGTCTATACAACCTTGTTATCTTCTTGCTTATTTTGCGATATTTTCTTAGGTTACATCTTCTAATGTGTATTCTTATATATTTTTTAGCATGATTTATAAGTTTGAAGTGAAAAAATGTAAACCTTCTCTTTAAAATTTTGACTTTGCAAGGAATCATGAAGACAAACACATGTGTGGGGTTCAATTGTCATTTTATCTTGATTAAATGAATTATTTTTACCGCATCAACTTGTCTTGTTTAAATTTCAAATTAAATGTCTATTTCTTAGCTCTTTTTCATTCCGCAAGGTCCATTATGTGAAAGTCAAAGAGTCAAGGCCATAGCTTCCCTAGGTTTACTTTGAAGAGAGTGAATTGAGATATGAGCCCAAGTATTTAGAAGCGTTTAAGGATAAAATCCTTAGGGACAAGTAGTAATAATCAGACTCTTCAGAGGTATTCACTCTTTACAAAGGGTTTGAAATTTTAAGAAAGATTATGAATGTTTTTTTTTAATGTTTTAGAACAAAGAAAATTATTAAACTAGCCCACAAGTATTTACCACCTAGGTTTAGAAGATGCTACTTACTAAATCCCCACTTGGATTTCTCCAAAAACTAAGACAATGCGAACAACTATAGATTTGGAAACATTGGCTCCCCTCCTTGACACACACTTCTCAAGACCATGAAATCTCAAATCCTTAAGATCCAAAGATCCTAAGGATTTTATTGTTTCAACAATGAATAGTAAAATGTGGGTTGGCTTCAAAATGACCATTCCTGCACTAGCAAGCATGAAGGTTTTTGGCTTCTAAATAATTAGTTCTTAATAAGGGATTTTGTTAAAGGTGGCCATACACGCAACAAGATTAGCTCAAGATTATTTCAATCAAGAGACCTCCCAGTCCCTTCCTAAGAAATTATTTTGACATGTCACATAGACACTAGGGGTGAAACAAGTGTCGGTATGACACATATGCACATGTTGTTTATGAATTTAGTCAAAAACACATTTTAATATAGCAATTTGAAAGAGCTTGTTATCACTTGGGTCATTCTCACCTTTCGAAGTGAGGTGGAAAGCCCTCTAAAGGTATATAAAAGCAAGGAAGCATGTTGTTTTTTATCTTCCAGATCCGACAAATTGCAAGGAGAGAGCATAAGAAATGCCTTTTCCTCACACTCTCATGGGGTTCATTATAAATCCAAATTGAAATGTATGGGTGGTTATACAAAATATCGAAGGAATGCTTTTGATTCTCAAGATCACTGAGTGGTGCGAGAGAAGAGAATAGACATTCAATGATGAAATGAAAACCACAAGACATGGTAAACACTTGTTAATTTTAACCCTCAAAGAAAAGGTAAGTTCATTTTAAGTACCAAACTGAGTGTGATTTTCCTTGTTCAATTTTATCCCACATAGCAATGTCTAGTAAATCTCTAAGTTCAATTTTAACCTAACTTGAAAAACTTAATTCAATGGTTAATTTTAAGCCCAAAGTAATGCTAGTTGATCTAAAACAGAAAATGAAAGCAGAAAATGGATGCCCTAGACTATAACAATGAGCATTTAAAAAATATTTTTCAATTTCAATGCCCAATTCTCCAACTCAAATTTGCTTGTTATTTTTCCGGATCTCTCCATTTTGCTACACCATCATATTAGTGCTACAATGTGAGAGAGGTCACCAATGATACTTTCAGCAAACCACTACTACTTCCCTTCGAAATCCACACCTATGAAACCAAAAGCAATTTTGGCTTTTTAGTTTTTTATAAAAAAAAACCGATCATACATTAAGTGCATTTGTTTTATGGGCATTGATATTATCACTTGATTTAATAGAATGATAGGTGATATTTTATTTAATATTAGGTTAATTATGTAGGAATAAATTGCATTTCTAAACAAATTTTCTGATCATCTTAGTGTCATTAAAGCATAAATAACAAGTCATTAAATAATATTGACAAACAACAATAATAGCAACAATAGTATGTGAATATTAAAGAATATATCATCCATTTCTTATGGCCCAATTCATTAAATAAATATGACATACAACAATAATATCATGCTCGCATAAATTTTCTAAGTAGAGATGAAAACTAAAAATCTGAAAAGAAAAAGAAAAATCCATAGTATGTCACTAGCTATGGGGTTGTCTGAGATTAGACTGATTCCAAATATCTAAAAATAACATTCAATGACCACAAGTCCAAATCAACACCTAAAATATTTCTTAAGGGACATGCTTGAAATATTTATTAAAGGACATGGAAAGAGAAATTAAAAACAACAAAAAAAAAAGTGTTGTGCCCCTTGGATCTATAAAAAACCAATGCCAAAAGTGCTTGAAGAAGAATAGAGGTATATTTACATTAATTTCATTTTATAAGGAAATTGATAGTAAGATTAAATTTATAAAAATTGATATTATAGACAACCTACTACATTAGATACCTCCTTTTATCGTCCATGTACTGAAGGATTTAATTCACTCCAACCTCTATGGAATGAATGGAAGACAATAAATTCAGCTTCATTAATGAACTTGTAGCTTACACACAAATTTTCCACACCTATGTCCACTCTAAACAATTGATTGGTTCTTTTTTGCTCTGTTTCTAAAGATGAGATTTTGTTGGTTAAATTTTTGAAAGAAACCTTCAACAAACAACACAAAAATGGTACATAATGCTTGGCAAGCTCATGAATTTGCACCATGGACCTAATTGTATTATCTTTTCCTTCAAAGCCTGACAACTCATTAAGAGGTGCAAAAAAGCTTCTCAGCTCTCTATAGAGGCTAACCACATTGGAGCCTTCTTCTTCAGAAATAATGGCATTTTATTCCATTGAAACTTTTGGTGATGTGCAACTAAATAATGGCCTCTGTTTCATCGGCTCTTTTTTGCTCTATTTTTTAAGATGATATTTTGTTGGTTAAATTGTTGCAAGAAACCTTCAACAAATGGCATAAAAATGGTACATAATGCTTTGTAAGCCCATGAATTTGCACCGTGGACTTAGCTGCATTGTCTTTGCCTTCATTGCTTGACAGTCCACTAAGAGGCTCAAGAAAGATTCTCAGCTCTCTCTAGAGGCCCCACATTGGAACCTTCTACTTTGGAAATAATGGCATCTACTTCCATTGAAAGATGTCACTCAAGAAATATGTCCATTCTAATAATTGAATATGTTCTTATCTAATCTTCAGGCTTTGTGGATGACCTCATGCAATCACAATATACATCAATATAAGTAAAAAACAATAGATCTTTTCCATACTGTCATACCACTTGTCTTAATGGATAAGTGTTCATTTACCAGTTTCACCAAAAGAACATAAAATATAATCTTAAAATAGTTTGTTATTTTTTTTAAAGAATAGAAAATCTTATTCTTAAAACAATTTGTTATTTTAGACATTAAAAACTTTAATAATCTATCAGATGGTTTACTAATAAGATTCAAAATATATGCATCCATGAACGGAAGTCTAAAATAGATTTATTTAAGAGGCTTTAGAAAATTTCTAGCAAATGAAATATAATTCCCCATTGTGGGCACCAAAATTTGAATGGTAATCTACACTAACAATAGATAAAACACACAAGATTAGCCATTTTTAGAAAGCTCAAATAAACCACTCCCTATGAAATTATTGATCAAGCATAGAGAAGAAAACATGAAATAAAGGATGTAACATAAGAAAGTCAACATTTAAATCTAATATAAATCAACCAAACCATAATACCATAGGGGGATTGGTGCTACTTTGATGTGGAAAGTAGCCCTTTCCCATCCCCTTTGATAAGCTTCCAAGATGTGATGAAAATGAGTGATGAATGTGCCTCTAGTAAAATTGCATATGATTGTGGATCATTTTCAAGTAGAAGAGGCTTCTAATTATATGAGTGAAGGGTTGAAGAAAGATTCAAATTGGTGAATGTGAGATTAATATGGGAGCCAATAGGAATTTCACACTTGTCACAAAGCTAATGGATGGAGGTGGAGCACATTTTTGGGAATGTGCATAGTTATGGGGATGTAATAGGATTAAATGAATATGGTTGAGAGTGTAAGAGAATGTAAGAGAGATAAATGCCCTTGTAAGAGACAAGATGACATGTAAGAGAGAGTAAATTCCTTTGTAAGAGGTATTTATTGGTGTGTAAGAGGATTTTGGAGGGAAATTGAATGAAGGGGTGGTTGGAAGGAATATGCCATTGTGAGGATAAATAAGGTAATTAGATAATTAAAAGAAATAAATTTCATGTGCAACCTGGTTAGTTTACCATGTGTTGATTTAACTTTAGGGGAGTTAAAAGCTAGAGAAATGGGTAATGAGGATTAGGATTTAATTAATTCAAAATTAATCAATTTGAAGGGATTGGGTGTTTTATGATATTTGATTTAAATTATTTAATCAAATGGGAGGACTTTAGGGTTTTAATTAAATAATTTGATTTATTTAATTAAATGTGGTGAACATTAGTCAACGGGAAGTGAATTAATCTAATAAATTTAATTACTTGATTAATAGTAGAAAGTGATGAATTAACTAAATAATAAATATTTTTTAATTAATGGGTTATTACAAAAATGATTTAGGAAGAAATGATGTTAATTAATCAAAATCAGAAGAATAGTATCAATCAAGACCATTTGAGTGTCTACAGTTCTAGTCAGGAAGGGTCTAAGGAATGCTTCAAATTTATTTGTATTTGAAGTTGTGGTCTTATAGTTTGGAGGATATGTTCAATTTTTTTCTATTTTTTCTCATTTCAATTTTCAGGTGTTGAGGACTACCACAAGTCTAGTTTTCAATGTTCTATCTCTAGATTAATATTTTTGGGTTTGCAAGAGATGTTGGGGTTACTATATATTTTCTTGTGCCAACATCAAGTAGCATGAAGTTTTGAAAAGAGTGTTCTTGAAGTACCTAGCCTCCCCCACTTCAAAGCAACCTTCTTCATCTCAAATCCCAATGTTAATGATCAGGAAGGAGGTTGATGACCTTGTTGAGAATAATTGAAAAGCTTGCCTCTTTGACAGATGGATGGAGAATTTCAAGAATAAGATGGATGAACTTCTAACCATAGGATATGGAAATTATAAGGAATATTTCTCATTAGGATACAAATTGGAATATAATATAGATAAAATGTGGGAAGAGGAGGAAATGTATAGAATGTACCTAAAAATATCAAGGAGCTGAATAAAATGGGCATGGAGGAACATAGTAAGTTTGGAATACTAGGAGATGAAGAGTTTGATTATTTATAAAAATGTGTGCCAAAGTAATATTATTTTTTATGGAATTGATAACTAAAAATAGAATAATATTACTTAAGTTACAAAAGGACTTGTGTGAGGACTTGTCATTGTTTGAAGGTTTCATCACTACTATTATAGGTCAAGAACTTCCAATGCCAAGCAAGAAGCTAGATACACTATAGGCTATTAAGGAGGCATGGGAGAATAAATTGGAAGGAATAATAAATGATAAAAATGGAGATGAAGAAACCATTTTATAAAAGTTTATGAATATTAAGTTCGATACAATGTGGGTCAAAAATGACATCCATCAACTTAGGAATACTCTTGCAATGGTTGCTGCTAATTTTGAAAAGACAAAGTTAAAAATTGATTGGGTAGATGGGTCTAATGAATAGGTGCTAACATAGGTGTTAGCTAATTTCAAAGAGTATGAACAATAGAAAACCAATTGAGTTTTGAATTTTAAATATGGAATATGCTATTTTGACTGAGATGTAGTCAAAGATGTCACTTTTTGGGTAGTTCCTACAAAATAGGAGGGCATAGTAATTAAAATGAAGATAATTTGTAGTATGCATGGAAATAGGCACCAATTTCCTCATCATCTAGTTCTTGCCAAGTGTTAATTGTAGTCTTACCTACTTTTTTCGATTTGCATGTTGTATGCCCTAATTTTCTTGGGTTACATGTTTTGTTTATGAAGGGAAACCCACTTTGTAATTTCTCTATATATTGTATGAACATCCTCATTGTAAGGATGGATGAATTGAAGTGTGATTTGTAATCCTATGCTAAGACAATTTTTTATTTTTCCTACACTTAGTTAAGTTTTTGAGTTTTTTAGATTAGTAAGTGAATTTGAAGGCAACATTTTTCTGTACACTGGTGAAACTTGTTGGAGTTTCACTTGTTTCTTAATTATTTTAATAATAATAGAATAATCTAGATTTAAAGCCATCTTTAGAATTTCATAGTGAATAATATTTTTGTTTATTTTTGCCAATCTACAATTCATTTTTAGGAATAGAAAATAAAAAAAATTGTGATGCAATGAGTTTAAGTTTGATGAATGAAATGATACATGACATTAATACTACACTAAGAATGAATATGATTGTGTAAACATTTAAAGTTGGTTCATTCCTTGGTTTCTTTAAAAAAAAGTTTTCTTAAAGAATTGTATGTCCAAATATTAAAACAAATATTCATTTGCACATTTCTTGGATAAACCCTACACTATCTTTTGCTATTTATTTAAATTTTTTGTTAGTCAATTTTATTTCAAAATACCCTAGTTTGCTACATGAAACTAGTACACCCCTTGAATATTTCAGCCATTTAGGATAGTAAGTTACCCATCATAGTTGTCTACCAACTCCCAAGACCTTGGAAGGCAAATGATTTAGTTATTAGTTATCTTTTCCCAAAGAGGTAAGGTTTTTTGTGGTCTTTCCTATGTTGTTGTGTCATATTTGGCCATCAATAATCATTTCGTGAGATGGATGGTTGGGATTGAAGGAAGAATGGAACCTTAGCCTTGTGGAAAGTGTCACAAGGTGGAGACATGTGAACTTGGAATTTGGCATGGGGAAGAGAGAAAGGTATTCTCACACATGTGTGAGCACACATTAGGAAGAACAAGGAGATGACAAGTGGAAACGTGTAAGAGGTGTAGGCTTCAAGGTGTGATAAGTGAGAAGAAAAGGAAAGTGTAGGGTGGCTTCATGGCGAAAAGGATCTCACACATGTGTGAGCATCCAATAGAAAGGGAGGTCAAATGATGACTTGGAGAAGGAAAGTGACATGTGCATGCAAGCCTCGAAGAGGGATTGGAGGACACATGTCACATGACTACAAGTTTGGGGAAGTGGGAGGAATTAAAAATTAGAAGAAATATTAATGAGGATTAGAAGGTGGATTAGATTAATTAATCAATGATTAATTAACTTAATTGAGACTAGAGAGATTAGAAAAATAAAGATTAATGTTGGATTAAAATAAATAAATAAATTAACCTTTGATGAATCAAGCATCATTTAATTAAATTAAATACGATGGTGGAGGATAATTAATCAAATAAATAATTTGATTAATTAAGAATAATGAGCATAATAATTAGTTAAATATTTAATTTAATTAATTATGAACTAAAACTATAATTATTCAAATTTTAATTTAATTAATTATGAAATGAGGAGTCAATTTAGGGTTTCTACAATAAGATTCAACTTCTAAGTTGTATGTCTTTCAATTAACCCCTCGCTTTTTAAACTATGTAAGAACATTGAAGTTGGGGTCTATTGGTAACATGAGCATGTTGGTATATGGTGTTGTCATTGATGAAAAAAATTTGTAGAAATGTATAAGTGTTGATCTAGAGAATACCAAGTGTACTAAAGAATTGGATAAGTCCCAGTGAGCATATTTAGTGTTTAGAGGAAAAAGTTTGTGGTCCACATTGCTCCACTATGTAGAATCTTGTCATTTAGGTTGGAGGTGTTCATGGTATAGGTTGGAGGTGTTCATGGTATGTGTTGGATGTGTTTCAATCCAAATTTTTGGGGTTATATGTATTTTGTAGTTGAAGATATCAATGGAATTGTATCAGGGCTAGTAATGGCAAAATTACAGTTGCAGAGTGCATTCCAACCACATTCCACTGTAGATTAATATTATACTACGCATTTTTGAGGAAGTGTTAGAAGGTGTCATATGTGTGTGCTCTCTAAGTGGAAATTGATTGGTGGTCTGCATGATGATTTGTGAATGAATAGTTGGTTCATTTAGTTGTTGCTTCACCAATAATTTTGACCTAAAGGTTTTGGGGTTGTGCAGAGCTAAGTTTTGTATGGAGTGGATTTATGGGATTGATTATGGGTCATTCAGACCTATTTTTATGTTGTAAATGTTCTAGTTTATTCTGAAAAACATGTGTGTTGGACTTTTGTGTCGACAAGTTATGAGGTTGTACATTTCATCTAATTAGACCAACCTAATTTATGATTTGGGTCCTTGTGGTAGATATATGTATATATACAAGGTAATTAATTGTGTGAAGGTGGAATGAAAGTATTTCAAGAGTGTGTGTCTATGATTTGATATTATTGTGTGAAGTTTGAAGTGTGATAGTTGTGAATTATGAATTATGTTAAGTCTATTTTTTGTGCTTAATTGGAACTATACTTTAAGCATGTTGTAGATGCATTGTTAACAATTCATCTTTGGTAGTGACCCACTCATTCTTCTATCTTTATTTTTAATATAAGAAACAAGCCCTTGATAGTGATCCCTTCTTTATTTCTATGTAATGATTCAACCATTTTGTAATCTCTATTGCAATTAGCTATAATATATTGTGAGGTAATCCTCACCGTGGTTTTCCATTTCAAGGGTTTTTCGTGTAAATTTTGTGTTCTTGTGTTATTTGTTGTGATGCAAGATTTAAATTTTCCTTTCCTTTTCTCTAAGTTTGATGAGATTATTTGAATGGATGTTTGAGTTAATTAAGTTAGTGAGTTTTAGTGAATACTGATTCACCCCCCTCTTAGTATTCTAGGTTTTCAAATATTGGTATCAAATCTTGGTTCCTTCAATTGTCTTAACCATTGAGGTAGGTCTTGGATGTTGAAAACATGGAAACTAAGAGATATCCAATTCCTCTAGAAGAAACCATCCCTAAGGGTTTATTGAAGAATACTATTAAGTTGATATGGAAGGAGAACTCAAATCCACCCTTGATGATTTGGATAAATTAAAATGTGATAATAGAGATCTAAAAGAAGATATTAAGAAAGTAGATGATTGCATCAAGAAGTTGAGGGAGAAAATAAAGAAAGTTAAAGAAATAATCTAGGAAACAAAAGAGAAAATCAAACAATCAAATGGTACAATCACTAGTCTGAAAGTGCAAGCTGAAGAAGGAAAGTGAGTTGAAGATTTCCTAAATTCCAAATTGAAAGATAATTCTATAGAATGTTCAAAGCTTGAAGAAGGAATTGTGACTTTGAGGACATATCTAGAGAAATAAAAGATTCAAGAAGGGATCCATCTTGCTTGATGATATAATTGCAAGTCAAAATGCTTCAATGGACAAAGAGCGATTAGGGTTTGAAAAAAGAGAAATCTCAAAGGAAAATCAGACTTCAAATAATGTTGAAAAGAAGAATGACGAACAAAGTAAAATTGGAGATAAAAATAGAAACATTACATGGGTCTAAAACTAGAAGAAATATTTCAAAAGGCCTCCTATTAGACAACCAGTTGCACAAAGGTATTCATATTTTAGTGGTTACTATTATTATTATAATAAATTTGGACTTAGATTACTTGAGTGTAGAAGCAGAATGAATTAGAATGTTCAATAATTTTCTGGTCAATTCTATACATGCAATAGATTTGGTCATAAAGCTAGTGAATGTAGAAGTAAAATGGTGAATGGTTACAATACTGGTATGATTTTTCAATCATTCAATGGTTATTATTATACATTAAATGGATTTGGGCATAAGGATTTTGAATAAAAATCTAAAATGGAAAGAAGTAATTTTTCTTAGCAAAAAGGTGTCATATGTCCCAAATGCAACAAGCCATGACACATAGCTAAGTTTTATAGAAGTAACAATGTAAAATCCTTTGGTACATAGAAGAAGGTTGATCTGGTGGAGATGAAGAAAGAAATGAACAAGATCTAGAAGAAAAGGGAAGATAATGAGGGAAGAATGAGTCTATGCCAAATCCTAGTGTAAATGTTTCCTCTAGAAACCAAATAGAGACCTTTGGCTCAAGGGGAGTTTTAGTATAAAACTTTTCAATCCCATGCCAAAGGATGTGATGATGATATATTTAGCATATTGGTTAGTTGTTGTGCTTGATCTATTGGTGGTATTTCTGGTGTGAAATATCTTGTTACAATTTTTTTTGGAGTGATTAGAGGGTCCTAGAACAAATAATATCATATGGTTAGATAATATTATATTTGTTTTTCAAATAAGAGATCATTTGAGAATATTAAGAAACTTAGAAACCCAGAAATGTATGTTGTGGGGTTTCCTTAAGAAATTTTAGGATAAAATGCAAGAGGTACAACATTTTGAAAAGTATATATTAATGACATAATATTCATGGTTAGTAGCAATTCTTTCTTTATGGAATTACTTGAACCCAACACTGTTTGGGTTTTGAGGCTTGGATATTAAGTGATTGAAGCTAAGCTAATTGGTCTTGTAGAGATTGTGCTAAGTAAACAAAGAGATCCATTTGTAGATATGTTTAGAACATATGTAAATGAATCTATCCAATTAAACTTGGAAAATAAGGACATAGCAGAGAAAGTTGAAAAGATGAAAAGTAATTTTGAGGAGATGGTGAATATACCTAAGGGTTCTATGGAGAAGTACAAAGAAACAAAATTTCTCTACAAGCTACTCCAAGTATAAGAAGATCATTCATGACATCTGTCCCATCTCCTTCTACTCCTAATTCCTTTGAAACAAATCCTACAAGGAGTTCTAAGAAGAAAGAAAAATCTAGCACCCCTAAGACATAGAATACTCCTAAGAGGGGAAGGAAATAAAAGGATACCTAGGAGAAGTACATCAGTTGTGAAGAAGAAGAAGAAAAAGAAGAAAAGGAAGAAGGACCTCAGCTGGTCTAGAAGAACAAATCTCAAGTCTCTCAAGACACCAATGAATAAAGAGTAAAATTTGATGTGGTAGACACATAAAGTGAAGAGGAAGTGGAAAAAGAAAAGAAAGCTTTTGTTTTTCATAGAAGAGGAAAGAGTTCTTGAAAAGAAGAAAAATCACCTAAGGGTAAGTGATGTAGGAGAATCCAAGGTATAAAGGAAATACTATATCACCAAAAAAAAGTATTAATTTTGCTTTGTCTGATTTCAATAAGGGCTTAGGTGATAGGAAAATAATATTTTCATTTGCAACAATGTAATTTTCCTTTTTTTGTGAAAATTTAAATGTAAATCCGATGGGAGAAAGGTTCTGGTAAAACAGTGAAAGCATCTTGGAGTGAAATATTCCTTTTGGGCATCCACTTTTGGAGGAGGTAAAAAAGTCTTGTTTCCATGTACATGTGTCATAAAATTTCATAAAATGGGCTGCAAGGAATCCTTCATGTTGCTTGCATGTCTTTGCATGCAAATTTGTAACCAACAGGCTTTAAGGAATATGTAAGAGGTTGTAATATTTCATAAACAACCAATCTGATTGGACACAATTTTAGGCACCCAAGAGAAGGTTGGAATGCATTGGACCTCATTTCTTATTGTAAATTTTGAAACTCCCAAGGTTGGGTGTGGATTTCTCAAGGTAGTTTTAGGAGGTTTCTTTGTAAAATAATGAATGGTTTTCTCCAAACATATTCTCTATTTATTGAGGCCTTTTCATTTGGAAGGGGGATTTTGGAGAAGTTAAGTTTGCATACCTAGATGCTACCAAAATTATGCCAGATTGTTGAAGACACATTTGTTGCAAGTGTTGCATGTAGGATTGAAGAGGAGCCCATTAGCTTCAGTTTGATGTAAAAAATCTCATATTTGAATATAATATAACTTGCATATTTCTCTTCCTTATACTATTCTTTATGTATTTTTGCAACATTCTTGTATTTTGTTCAGTGTGATTTTATGATTAGATTTGAAAGCGAGAGTCTCCCTTTTCATTAGTAGTATTAGAGCGAGTTGTCTTGAGACTGTAAATAGATCTCTAAAGAGAGGTAGTTTACAACAGGGCTTGTGAGTTGTGGGTGAATATTAAAATACCTCCAAGATTTCCCAATCATGGTAGAGGTAGAGGTAGAGGTGGTGGAGAAAGACACCCTCCTAGAGATGAAATTAGATCCCTCAGAAGGAAATTAGAAACTTTGCAGGAAGAGATTGGTAGGAGAGAAGTGCATAAGGAAAGAGATGATAGTGCAAATGAAACAAAAGAGGAAGAAGAAGAGGAAGACCATGATCAAATGGATCCTAGAGAAATTAGATTATTGAGAGAAAAATCATAAATTGGAAATAAAACAAAAATGGAGGTTTCAACCTTTAATGGAAGTTTAAATCCTGAAGAGTTGATAGACTATATTAATGACATGAAAGAATTTTTTGAGTTTGAATAGATTGAAGACCCTCATAGAGTGAGGTTTGCAAAAAAAAAGTTAAAGGGATATGCAAGCATTTGGTGGAAAGAAACCCATCTTGAAAGAGGAAGAAAAGGGAAAGACAAAATTTCCAAGTGGGAGAGAATGGTGGAAAGAATGAAAATACAATTTATCCTTGTAGATTATGAGTTGGAGTTGCTCAAAAAGATGCAGAGTTTGAGACAAGGAATGATGATTGTAAAAGAATACAGGGAATAATTTAACAAGGTCCTGATTTGAATAGGGAGTTATAAAGAAAAAAATGAAAAGATAGCTCATTACATTAATGGTACAAATCTAAGAATACAAGAATAATTTTAATTGGTGAGAATGACCACCATTGAGGATGCATATTAGTTTTCATTGAAGTTGAAGAAAGATTGAATAGAAAATTTGAAAGTAAACAAAGAGGAAGAAGTCATGGCAGAAGGACTAGAGGAAGAAGTTATGAAGGAAATAAGAAAAATCAGAAATTTGAAGACCAAGGAAACAACAAAAAGTAGAAATAAGAAAATTATTACCCTCCCAAAGATCAAAATCCAAGAGGTAGAGGGAGATTGGGTAGAGGATTCAAAAGAGGCGATTTTCACATAACCTATTTTTTATGCGGTGAAGAGGGGAATAAAGAATATGACTACCCTGATAATCAATAAAGGACCAATAGAAGATTAGAAAATTAAAATATATCAGAAAACATCAATGAGGAGGATGCACACTCATCACATTTTGAAGAAGCAAAAGGAGGTGAAACTTCTTGATGACAAGAATAACATTGTTGAATGAGGAAAATGAACCTGTTCAAAGAAAGAGATTGTTCAAGAAGGAATGCAAATGTGAAGGGAAGGCTCATAATGCCATCATAGATAGTGGAAGCATGGATAACTTGGTATCTAAAGAAATGGTGATAAAGTTGAATCTAGAAAGGAGGAAGCACTTGAAACCATATCGAATATCATGGGTACAAGATAATCAAAATATTTTTATCAGCGAACAATGTTTGGTAAAATTTAAAATAGGAGGTTATTTTGATGAAATATTGTGTGATATAATTCCTATAGATGCATGCCATATTTTGTTAGGAAGAAATTGGCAGTATGATAGGAAGGAAATGCATGATGGTTGTGCTATTACATATACCATAACTAAGGATGGTGTGGAACATAAATTGAAACCTTTGAAAGAAGATTTGGTTGAAGTTTGTGTTAATGCAAGAGTTTGTTTAGTTGATGCAAAAAAAATTCCTAGATGGTATGAGGTATGACATTTTTTTTTCCTTGATTCACAAGTCTAATTGTGAAAATTTGGAAGATATTCCAGTGGAGGTTGTAGATTTGTTGCAAGAGTTTCAAGAGATTGTTTCTAACAATGCAAATGAGGGGATGCCACCTGTGATGAAGATAAGTCGTAAAATTGATCTAATACTAGGAGAATTTTTTCCTAACAAAGTATCCCATTTAATATTTCCAACCAAGTTCAAGAATTTTTATAGAAAGACTTGATTCATGAGAGCCTAAGCCTATGTTCAGTGCCTGTTATTTTGGCACCAAAGAAAGGAGGAGAATGGAGGATGTGCATGGATTCAAGGGCTATCAATAAGATAACCATCAAATATAGATTTCTATTACTCAGAATGGCTGATATCGTGGATTTTTTGAGTAGGGTTGAATACTTCACCAAGATTTACTTGAAGAGTAGTTATCATTAAATACGAATCTGAGAAGGTGATGAGTGTGAGATATATTTCAAGACCAAAGAAGGTTTTTATGAATGGTTGGTCATGCCTTTTGGACTAACCAATGCTCCTAGTAAATTTATGAGGTTGATGAATGAGGTATTGAAAGAATGTTTGGGAAGATTTGGTATTGTTTATCTAGATGATATATTGATACTTAGTAAGATAGTAGAAGAGAATTTGATGCATATCAGATTTGTTTTTGAAAATTTGAGGGAAGAGAACTTTCTCATTAAATAAAAAAAGTGAAGCTTTATGAGGAGGGAGTTGGTATACTTTGGATTTTTTGTTTTAGGAGAAGATCTCAATATGGACCCAGAAAAGGTGAGAGCTATTTTAGAATGGCCTACACCTAAAAGTGCTATTGAGGTGAGATCATTTCATGGTTGGCAAGTTTTTATAAAAAAATTATTAGAGGTTTGAGTAGTATTTGTGCACCACTAACTGAGACCATGAGAGGAGATAAAAGAGATTTTAGATGGACTACAAGATCAGTAAGAAGTTTTGATTTTTTAAAGACCAAAGTGACAGGGCAACCTATTTTAGCACTTCCAAATTTTAGCAAGGTATTCCAAGTTGATTGTGATGCAAGTGGAAATGTGATTGGAGGTATCCTAAGTCAAGAAGGTAAACCCATTTCTTACTTTAGTGAGAATTATTTGATGCAAAAATAAAATATTCAGTGTATGATCAAGAATTTTATGCTATTGTGCAAGCATTGAAAAAGTGGAGACACTATCTTTTACCTAAGGAGTTAGTTTTTTTTACTGATCATCAAGCACTTTAGTATTTGAGTAGTCAAGGGAAGTTAAATAAGAGGAATATGAAAATGGTTAGAATTCTTGTAAAGTTATATTTTTGTTTTGAAACATAGGAGTGGGAAGTCTAATAGGGTTATATATTTTTTGAGTAGAAGACATTGTTTGTTGATTGAAATGTAGGTTGAGGTTGTTGGATTCAATGAGTTGAAGGAATTGTATGAGGAGGATCTTCATTTTGGAGAGACTTGGAAGGCTTGCAAAGAGCTCATTTCTGGTGATAGAACCAAGTAGTTGGATTATTTAATCTAAGATGGTATGTTGTTCAAAAGTAATAAGTTTTGTATTCCTAGAAGTTTATTGAGAGTAAATTTGATTAAGGAAAAACATAGTGGAGGACTTGCAGGGAATTTCGATTTTGATAAAACCATAGAACTTGTTGGGGAGAAATATTCTTGGCCTCAATTGCAGCAAGATATCAGAAAATATGTGCAAGGTTTTAGAAATTTTCAAGTGGAAAAATGAATTAGTCAAAACACAAGTTTATACTAGCCACTTCGAGTACCTTAGATGTAATGGGAAGAGATTAGTATGGATTTTGTTTTGGGATTTCCAAAGACCTAAAGGGGACATGATTCAATATTTTTTTAGTAGATATGTTTTACAATATTTCTGATTTTATTTTTTGAAAGAAGAATAATGATGTTGTGAATGTTGCAGAATTGTTTTTCAGGGAAGTTGTGAGGTTACATGGTCTTTCGAAGAGCATTTTTTCAGATAAAGATACAAAGTTTGTGGGGTAATTTTGAAGGACATTATGAAAGAAGATGAAGAATGATTTAAATTTTTTTCAGCCTACCATCCACAAACACAGGTGGTGAATAGAAGCTTGGGTAATTTGTTGAGATGCCTAGTTAGAGACAAGCCAAAGGGTGGGATTTGATTCTACCTCAAGAAAAAATTGCATATAACAAATCAGTGAATAGAAGTACAGGTAAATAACCATTCCAAATTGTTTATGGAAGCATCCCAAGAGTTTTTTTAGATCTGAAAATGATGGATAATGTTGATAAGAAAATTGCAAAAGCAGAGGACTTTTTTGAACACATGAATAGCATATATGTGGAGGTATGAAATCACATCAACATAATGAATTTTTGGTACAATTCCAAAGCTTATTTGAGGAGGAGATATAAGGAGTTTAAAGTTAGTGATGAGGTAATTGTATACTCAAGAAAATAAATATTTCAAGTTGGTACCTATAACAAGTTAAAAATGAAGAAGTTTGGGTTGTGTCGAATTGTGGGTAGGCATGATTCAGGTAATGCATATGAAGTAGAGTTTCCTAGTGGACTTAATATTTCACCTATCTTTAATATTTTTGATCTAACGAAGTTTCATGAAGCTGAAATTGATGAATGTACAATAGGTGAAACAATTCATATACCAGCAGCTACTTCAGAAGAGGGGAAAATAGAGGAAATTTTGGACAGCAAGGTGAGTAGGAGTACAAGGCACAAGGAATACTTTGAGTACTTGGTCAAACATTTTGGGAGGCATGTTGAGGACTCATCTTGGTTTCTAGAAGTTAAAGTTAAACATCTTGGTTACCCTCTTGAGAAGTGGAAGGGTCACTTTTCTTCTACACTGGGTGTTTGATGTAAGAGCATCCAAGGTGTAAAGGAGATCTTGTGTCCCAAAAAAAATATATATATATTTGTTGGATTTCAATAAGGGCTTAGGTGATAGGAAAATAATATTTTCATTTGAAACAATGTAATTTTATTTTTGTGTGAAAATGTCAATGTAAATCTGATGAGAAAAAGGTTTTGGTAAAATAGTGAAAGCATTTTGGAATGGAATATGCCTTTTGGGAATTCACTTTTGGAGGTGGTCAAAAATTATTGTTTGCATGTACATGTGTCATAAAATTTCATAAAATGGGCTGCAAAGAATCTTGCATGTCTTTGCATGCAAATTTGTAACTACCTGGCTGTAAGGAATATGTAAGAGGTTGTAACATATCATAAACAACCAAATCTGATTGGACAAGAGTTTTGGCACCCAAGAGAAGGTTGGCATGCATTGGACCACATTTCTTGTTGCATATTTTGAAACTCCCAAGGTTTGGCATGGATTTCTCAAGCTGGTTTGAGGAGTTTGTTTTATAAAACAATGAATGTTTTTCTCCAAACATAATCTCTATTTATTGAGGCCTTTTCATTTGGAAGGAGGTCTTTTGGAAAAGTTAAGTTTGCATACCCAGATGCTATCAAAATTATGCCAAATTGTTGGACATATTTTTTGTAGGTGTTGCATGTAGGATTGAAGGGGAGCCCATGAGCTTTAATTTCATGTAACATTTTGAATATTTGAATATAATATAACTTGCAAGTTTCTCTTCCATATTCTGTTATTTATGTATATTTACAACATTATTGTATTGTGTTTAGTGTTATTTTGTGATCAAATATTGAGATGTTGAGCAAAGACACATTGCAAAAGGTTGAAGATATTTCTTGAAAGGGTTGGGAGATCCTCTCAATAATGGAGATTGGATACAATAAAATACACCCCTCTTAGAAGACTACATTCCTACTGTAGAACAATATGAGCATGAGTATGTTCCTATGGATGTGAATGTAAGAGAATACATGGTGAAAAATGACTCCCATCCAGTTGTGGAGAATAATATTGATAAAGAGAAGGAAGATGATAAAAAGAGTGTTCTAGAGAAAAATGAAGCTCAATTTGAACAAAATTTCCCCCCTTCAAATATGGAGAAAGATAATGAGAAAAGAGAAGAAGATAAACAAGATTTCTTGGAGAATATTGAGGCACAAGAAAAATAAAACATGCCCCCTCTAGATGATGAGAAGCCTATAGAAGAAGAGAAGAATTATGAAGAATGTTATGGAAATAAAGAGAAGGAAATGAGTGAGAAGAAGGAAGAAGAAGGTGCTAAAACTTGTGTTGAATCCTCTAGAGCTTCTAGAGATTCATTAAAAGATTGGTTGGATATGGATTTATTGTTTCAATCAGTGGTTTTTCACAACTGCTATAGATTCCCATGCAACAAGGTTAGGTAGACATGGATAAAATTTCCCTTTTACATAAGTTATAGCTTGGCGATTCTTTTCATGCCTACAGAAGGAAGGAAATAATTCAAACTCATCAGACAAGTGTTGAATTGGTAGATGAAGGAGTAAAAGTGTTGCAGGATAGTATTCTCGAAGCAATTGTCAAGAATTCTCTATTTGGTGTGCAATAGTTAAGATTATTACTTGATAACTTTAAGGAATATTCTATCACTTTAAAGAAAAGATTGAAAAGGAAATGGAAAATAAGGTCAATAATAAGATATTAGTAGAAGTTTTTGACAAGTGTGGTACTACACATGTTATGTGGGAGCAACCCTAGCTGTAAAAGAAATCTTGCATCAACCAAAAATAGTTATTTTCTTGCATTGCATTCAGTAGCAGTTTCACTAGTTCATTCTATATTTTACCACATCTTTGTTTCTCATCTTGAAAAATAGGATATAGAACCTACACATTGAAATATACTACATATCCAAGTTTCAGATCATTTTCATTTTCCCACCAAAAGTTATCGCTCTCGAAATTTCACTATGTTACCAGTCAAAGCATTTGGAGCCAACCTAGTCCTGATTTCTTAGTGCAGACCCATTCAAAATCATGTGGAACTTAATTGAGTATAATAAAAGAATCTTGGGTTCATTGGGATCTATCTTGAAGATTCACAAGTTAATTCATTTCACGTGGAACTAATTCTTCTTATCTTGATGTTGATATTCTTATTTGAGCATTCATTAGATCATTAACCTTGTGGTTTACATACATATATTTTGGAGCTTAAGGATCATATTTACAAGCATTGTAATCATTTTTAGATCATTAGTTAGATCATTTAGTATATTTAGATTCAAATCAATACATTTTTGCAATAACCCTTCAAGGGAATGTAATAAGGCCTGTTGGCTAGTGGAATGTTGTGAGCCTGTAAGGAAAGGCTTGTGAGCCCTAGATATTCACCATTATGGCAAATGTTGCATGTAATACTAACTCATTTGATTGGAAAATCCGACGAAACCTTCCAACGAAAGCTATATAATTAGATGTATTATCGGGCACTTGTGTGAATTTTCATTTTTAAAAAATTTTATCCCTGATGTTCGTCGAAATTTTGACGAACTATTTTTTTCATCTACGTTTCAACGAAGATCTTTCACCGAAATTTTGACGGACCTGCAAAGTTAAATTGTGGTGGGCATAAAGAAAAATGAGCTCGACTATTTATTGCGACGGTGTTTTGCTTGACAGTTTTCTTGGGGAAAATCAGAAAAAAAACTCAAGAAGATATCGCCAGGTTGAGGGTAGTCATTATCTTTTTCTAGAATTCATTTGTGAAGTCATATTTGTACTTCCAGGTTTAAAAATCATATTTTAAAGCAACATCTCATCAGATTTCATTTTTAGTCTTGTGCATTTTTAGAATTTCATTTTCAAATTTTAGACCTGACTTCACAAATTCTTTATAAATTGTTTATAACTCATGAAAAATTCTTGATGGATTTGGACAAAGATTATATTTGCAAGGTTTCAATTTTAATCCTAATGATCAATTTTCAATAGATTTGGGAGCCATAGCTAGAGAATATCAAAGGTGTTGATTGTTTTTTACTATAACCAAGTTTATCTTCTAGACACATCATATAAAATCTCAGATAATACAGCCTTACAATACCATCAATCTATATTCTAACCCAATACTACTTATCAAATCCTTATATGAACATAGTCACCTATAACCTCACTCAAGCATTTTAATTAATTCCTTGAATTAAAGCCAAAATGAGAATTACACACACCATAACAGTGAGATGAACAGAATAACCCTTGATCATTTTATTCAAGATAATAATATATTCATATAATGGAGATACATGACCTTGAAATGAGTAATTTTCATTCAAATGCTAGTACTGTCTTGAAAATTAAGTACCCAGGAAACTAAAACCTACAACAAAATGACACCAAACCTAAGAATAGTATCTTCACTATAATATCAAGCTCTTTACAAATTTTCTCTGCAACTTCACTTAGACTCGACCTAAAGATATTTAACTTGGTAACCCATATTTCTGGTCCTGAAATCCTTCTTATAGGGAAAATGAAGGAGAAACAAGCATCAGACTAGAAATACACCTGTCATTGGTCACTTGGACCGACTTATGACATTTGAAAAATTGGTTACAATAGCTGAGTCTCTGGAGAATTTTCTTATTCATCCCGTCCACTGGAGAAGAACTGTTGCATTTTCCAAACTTTGAAAACTTGCACCAAAACTGCCACCAAGACATAGCCAAAATTTGTTATAACCATAATCGTTGAGCTGTTAACTACTGGTTGTAGACTTTGTCCTATTCTTGTTCAGTGAAGTACTTTTCTACCCATCCTTGATATTCCTCATCCGTTGGGAAATTAAAATTTACCACCTCATTTACCTTGGCACTGTAAGGTGTATACTTTACTACTACTTGATTTGCCTCCCTTTCAAAAGATTCTGAAAATGTGCTAGTGTTAATGATTTTATCCATACTACTCATCAGCATGTCATAATCTGAGTCATCACAAATAAATTTGATTTGTTCATTGATGATTTCATCTACCCTGTCCTGCCATTGCTGCAGTGATCTAACATTTCCTTGGGCATCTACAATATCTTGTAAAGATGTGTCACTCTAGTCATCAAAATTCTTTACCAACTCTTTAATCCTCCTGCTGAAATCATTAGGTAAGGCCTGGAAACCTTGCAGTAACTTCACAAAGTCTTGAGTAGGCCTTAATTGTTGAGGCCTATTAGCTGCATTTTGAGAATTTTATTTCCAGATTTTGTTGTGCAAGTTCAATATTCTGATTTTAGGAGTCTTAACAGTTGGAAATCATAGTAAAATCAGATTTTAATAATTTCTAGAATTAGCATTTGAAAGTGTTTTTTGGGGTCATTAGCTTCAAACTATCTTCTCTTTTGTAGGGGTGGTTTCATGCTGAATTTTTTTGGTGTAAAATATCATAATTAATATATTTTGTTACCTGTGTATGATTAAAAATTGTTGGAGTGTGATTTTGATATTTTTTGAAGATCTAAATATTCAAGCTTGGTAAATAAAAATCATGTCAAATAATATTAGTCTAGAACAAAATGAAGAGTCACTTGATAGATTGTGGGCTAGATTCATAAGAAAGGGTGATGGGAAATGTTATTGTCCTTGCAATAATTGCAAGGGCTTAAAGACAAGAAGACTTTTAATCACAACAACTGAGAAACATTGTAGGCAACATGGTCATGTTGAAGGGGGGCATGGTTATCGTCCATTGGTAAGTTGTTTATTATATGTGTTTATATTGATTGAATTTGTAAATGTTTATATTATTTTAACATTTGGTATATATATAAAAAATCACTTGATCATGATCATGGTTTATTTGTGTCTGTCATTATTATAAAGGTTGGGTTCCCTAGGGCACATGATATGGATTATCACAGCCCAGGGAATGTGGTTTTGCAAGCGGAGGAACATGGAGTTGTGAATATCGAAGATGAAGTTGATGATCCTATGGAAGAAGATGACCATGCGCCAAAAAACACAATTGAAGATGATGGTACAAATACATTGATCCATAACACATGTAGTGGCACATTTGATCATGTTGATCGAGATGACTTTGATGATGTTCATGATTTACCTATACTTGAGAAGGCATATGAGCCCCTTTATGAAGGGTCCCAAACAACTCTTCTCTCTGCTGTATTGTTGCTGGTGAACTTGAAGGTTATGAATGGTTTATCCAACATAGCAATCTCACGGATGTTAAGGTATGTCATATATGTCATATTTTTTCATCTATTTTAATTGTTGTTAGTTCATCGCTAGTAAATAAAGGATGAAGTATGTACCATTAATATTATTTATTTTAAGAAATTATTTTTTGTTGTAGATTTATTGGTGAATTTTCGTTACCACCATCAAATATTTTACCTCGCTCATACCGAGATTTATTTGGCATTATGAAAGATATTGGAATGGAGTATCAAGTAATAGATGCATGTCCCAATGATCATATTATATATCATAAACAACATGAATTTCCAATAGAATGCCCAGAATGTCATATCAGTAAATATCAAATAGATCAACTAACAAAAAAGGTTCCTCGCAAGGTTCTTCATTATATTCCCATTATTCCATGTATGCAATAATTATTTAGGTATGAAAGCTTATCGCAATTTATGGATTACCATGCACGAAATAGAAGTGGAGATGAGATTCTTCGAATGCCTGCAGATGGTTCTACATTTAGGGACATGGATAAAAAATGGCCACACTTTAAAGAAGAACCTCGTAATCTTAGGCTTTCATTGGCAGTGGACGGTGTCAATCCATTTGGAGACTAAGATCTATTTACTCTGTGTGGCCTATTTTTGTTATCAACAATAACATTCCTCCATGGATGTCAATAAAGAGGGAGCACATAATGTTGGCAATGATTGTTCTAGGTATTTGTTTACATCAATTTTCTTTAACGTAGTAGCATCTCATTTATCTTATTTGTTGCATAATGACTTATATGTTTTTCATTTAATAGTCATGTACATGAATTTATATATATTACAGTAAAATGGTTATAATAATTATGTAATGTTTATGTTCATTCAACTAGGTAAGTACCAAGTTAAATATATGAATGTATATATTGATCCTTTTATAGATGAGCTACTAAAGTTATGGAATGGCATGACTATGTATGACCTATCTAGACCAATAGGACAAAGACAATTTCAATTCCATGCAATGCTTGTATGGAAAATTCATGATGCCCCAAGGCTAACACATTTTTCTGGTAGGTTATAATGTTTGACTGTATGACTTTAACAATATTTAATTTTATGAAGTAGATATCATGCATGTTTTTTAAATAATCTATTCATTATATATAATTATAAAAATTGACATTTTAATCCAATTATATATGATTCGCAGGTCTTCAAACAAAGGGAAAAGTTGCATGTCCAATTTGTGGTCCAAAGATGAAATCTCATCGTTCAACAAGTTTAGGAAAGCAGGTGTTTGATGAGTATAGGCACTTCCTCCAGAGAAACCATAAGTATCTAACTACTGAAAAACATCTTTTCAATGGGAAAGAAGAGACTACATCAAAACCACGAAGAATGACACCTCGCCTATGGAAGTTGGAATATGATAGAATTAATCATCAAGGTTATACATCGAATCAAATTGTTTATCTATCATTTATGATATGTTTTGAATTTATATTTTTATATTGTGTTGTGTTTACTCATGCTATAATTGACAATGATTGTCATTGTTAATTTGTTTAACTTATATGCTTCATGAAGATCGTCAAGGCATTAATGGTTGGCTTCCACAGGGACTAAAAAGTTATCCCAGAAAATTTAGTAGGTTGCCCTACTATGAGCAGCTATAAATTGTGCATTTGTTTGATACAATGCATATCGGAAAGAATATGACAAAAACGTAATGGAAAATATTGGATGGAAGGCATGACAAAGAAAAAATTGTCAAAATTTGTAGTGACATTCAGGAAGCCAGTCATGCAATAAAAAATGTCATTCAATTAAATAGCGATAGAGACCAAATTAATATAAGTGCCCTTCCTTGGTTATTAAGGGAGTAGCAAAGCAATGCTATAAAACAAGTCATATAAATTTTTTTATTTCCCATAGGATTTGCTGCGAACATAAACAATATCATAACAAAGAAAGGTCAATTTGGGTCAGGGATGAGAATGCATGATTGGCATATCTTCATTAAGGTAATTATTCTGGTATATTATATATATATTTGTATACTGCATGTAATTTTTAGTGTATTATGTTTACTACTTTTGGAAAAATATTAATGAAAAGATCGTTTTATAATTGATGCAGTACATTCTACCTCTATCTTTCCCAAAAAACTTCGACAACAATGTCAAGCAAGTTATATATGATCTTGGAAAATACATGAGGTAAGTAGCGATATTTTTTCAATTCATTGTATATTTATGTTAAATCTCGTTAATATATTTGTGTCTTGAATTACTTGTAGATGGTTGTCATCTAAAGAAATCCATAAAGAAGATATAAATTATTGGAAGAGAAGAATTCCTCATCTAATGTGTGAAATGCAAAAGTGTCTACCTTCGATATTTTTCAATGCACAAGAACACTACCTCATACACCAAGTTGAGGAGATTGAATTGTGTGGACCTGTACACACAAGGTCAATGTGGATGGTTGAGAGGCACTTGAAATTTTTGAAGACTTTGTTTAGACAAATAGCACATCCTGAGGGTTCTATGGTGGAGGGATACATGGTATACCAGACCATGGTGTACATTACTAAATATCTTCCTAAGTTTGTAGCAAAGATCCATGTAGATCGCGTTTGGGATCCCAACTCCATTAACAAATTCGAAGGGGAGTACCTGATGGGGAAAGGTAGATTGAGAAAAGTGATAGGTAATTATAAGATGGTCATGGAGATTAATTAGAATACATTTTACATTTAGTTTTTATGTATATTGTACTTATTTAATTATTAATCTTCAATATTGATCATTTATAAATTAAGGTCGTATACCATGGTAATTAACTAATTATACGTCGTTTGTGAATTTCTTTTTTTTTTGATACAGTTGGTCGAGAGTGGGATGCACTACATTTGTATGTCACAAAAAATCTTGATTGGATGATGGTATGGATTGAACGATGTCAACAATCTGGTCGCGCATTAACATCGGAAGGTGTGGCTTCATTGGTTAAAGAAGCTCATCGTAATGGAAATTCCAATGTTACACCAAGGGAAATTGATTTAGCATATGGTTTAAGAGATAAATAGGTATGTATAAATATATTAATCACCCATATTATTTAATTATTTTCAATTATATTGATGTATATATATGTTGAGATTTTTTTCTTTGCATACATTCAGCCAAGAATAAATATGTTTATCAACTGACGATATTGCAATAAGTTTTACATGTTTGACATATTGTAGGTGAAACACCACAATGCTATGTGGTGCAATGGTAGTAAATTTTGAATCAAAAATTTGGATGAAACGAAGAAAACTTGTGATTTTAGGATAACTGCAATCTTTCAGGTGACTAATGTTTCATCTAGAAGCGGCATGCATCCAGATATCTCAAAAAATCAATATTACGGGATTTTGGATGATATACTTGAGTGTGACTTTAAGACCTTCAAATTAGTTATGTTTGTCATCCTATGGTATAGGCTACAATTGAATGAAAATGATCCTAAGAGAACTTTTATTGAACATGATAGTGGATTTACCATGGTTAATACAAGGTATTTTGAGCGAGCTGGAAATGAGCCCTATGTTCTTCCAAGCCAATGTGAGTAGGTATTTTACTCAGAGGTTCTAGGTGAAGCAGGTTGGTCATATGTTATTAGACATGATCGAAGAGGAAGGCCGGTAAAGTATAATGTGGTGGAAGAAGAAGATACTGAAGAAATGGAAGATGATGTAGATGATGATCAGGATCAATAGTTAGTTGATGATGTTCCTGATGAAGATGTCAAAGAGGAGGAACTAGATCATGATGATGTAGGATTTAATGTTCATGAAGATGATATACATGTGGATGATGACATTATCGAAAATAATATCAATGATAATGATGATGATATGACCAATCCTTACAATGTTGAATCTGGATCAGATGATATAGACAAAGAGTTGGATGAAGAAGAAGATCAATGACATTGAAATGTATGAGTTATGTGATTGTATTATCTATTTGATATTAATTTCTTGATAGAATTATATTTGACTTATTTGGTTACATAATTAATTTATGATGTTTTCAATTTTAATTATATTTGAATTATATTAGAATATGTTTAGTTAACAGATGTAAAAAATAAAATGGATAAACCAAAAGATGAAAGTGTGAGACCACTACCTTATTGGGGGTATGTAGTCTAACGAAGATCTATAAAAGTGTAATCTATGATGGAAATAATTCAAAGTTTTTGGCACACAAATGTAGTTTATAACTTGTATAAATTGCAAGTAAATGATTGAAAAACTCTACTTGAGATAGAATGACAATCCTAGTTATGTGATTCTTCTTAATGATCCAATTAATACTCTTCATTTACTATGATTGAATAGAGGGGTTTAATCTTGACTTGAAAGAACCAAATAATCACATCACATAAATACAACAAATGTGTATCGGTAAACTGAATATATATATGATTGATATATCAATTTAAACAACAAAAAAGCATCAAAATGGAGACAACCAGATAACTATATAGTTCCACAAATAGTTGATACCAAGATTAAGCCACAAGTTCAAACATCTTCATTAACTTCATCAAAATTCATACATGCATCTGAGTCTTTTAAAGGAAATTTTCATTGCAAACTATCTACTGTATCTTTCTCCTATCCGCCTATATCTATTTTACATTATGAAATAGATATAAATATATCAAAATTGTGAAAGGGCGTGTCCTTTAAGAAATGTCTTTTTCTTAAAAACAATAACAAACTAGAAATTATGCTCTATTAAGCCATAAATAGATGTTTGACAAATAATCTCGGTAAGCTGGCCGCTTGTGTATATCAACATCCTCCAGTGCATTCCTTATGGATATCTCCATTTCAAACATCTTCTCATTCTCTTCACATGCCCTATCCATTGTTAAATCATTTCTTGTGGCTGTCTCTAGAATTGTTTGCATCATCATCTCACATTCCTTCATCCATCATGTGGTAATAGACATTGTTTTACTCCTCTTTGGTTAAGTACTTTTCCACCCATCTCCGATACTCTTCATCCGTTGGCTAGCCAAAATTCACCACCTCATTCACCTTAGTATTGTAAGGTGTGTACTTCACTACAACCTAATTGGCTTCCCTTTAAAAAAACTCTAAGAATATGCTGGTGTTAATTATCTTATCCATACTATTTACCAGCAAATCATAGTTTGAATCATCACAAATCGATTTGATTTGTGCATTGATAAATTCTTATGCCCCATCCTGCCACTGTTGCAATGTCTTAACATTTCCTTGTGCATCAATAATGTTTGGCAAAAATGTATCATTCCAGTCATCAAAGCTCTTTATCAGCTCTCTAATTTTTCTACTCAAATCATTAGGTAGGGCTTGGAATCTGTTCAATGATTTAACAAATATTTGAGTAGGCTTCAATGATTGGGGCCTATTGTCCACATCAAACCTAGAAGCTTTGTACATAATATCTAGATCATTTCCCCTAGGGATCCATTTCTCAGCCAAAGGCAAAACTATTTCCTGATCCCTATTGATATTTTTTATTCGATCCAAGAATAAAGAATACAAATAATGTACATATGGTAATTTACCATGAAACTTTTCATTAAGATGCCTCAAAACTATGTCAACCACCTCACTTTGTTTGGCAATTGCATCATCCTCACTTGCCTTTAAGGCAGCCTGCAATTCTGGTATCCTATTCAACATTTGCTTCTTGGTGGGATCGACAGAATATTCAACTTCTTCTTCAACTGGCCCTAGTGTAGGGTTGAGAGCAAGTGCCTGGATGGGGGACCCCAGAGTTGAAACAATTGGAGTAGTAGGGGGGACCAATCCTGCAATAGAAGGTAATGCTCTAATACTAGCAGCACTAGAGGATTCTCCCACCTGTCCATCTTTCAACCTATCTACTTCAAATTGCAGCTCAACATTCCTTTGCTGAATCCTACTATATTTTGCAATTATCATATGTATTTCTCCATTAGACTCTTCTTTTCAACCTCTTCTCTCTTAGTTGTCTTTTGGGCCAATTTGGCCACATTTATTGTCAGGCTTGTAGCTTATGTTGTTGAAGTTTCAAAAGCTCTCTTGATGATTAGCCCTCCCCTTAGGCATGGGCTAATATCAGTTACATTTGGTTTTCTGCCTTGGGGTGCCAATGCCCATATGGCCAGAGTTTCATACTCCTCACTAAAGGTAGAGTCATGCAGAGCTACATTAACCTCTTCTTCACTGTTCTGTATAGGGTGCTTGGACTATAAGATAGCATTGAATGCAACCGCATCAACTATGTCCCATTCACGCAAAAGTAAGACACCAGCCTGAGTCACAAGTCTTCTTCCCTCCTTAGGATTGATTCCTTTGAATTATTCCATTAATTCAGCCTTAACCTCATCATCATTCTCCTGCTTAGACCTTTCAGGTCTCGATTCTCTCCTACTCTTGAATTTGTTCTGGTACTCTTCTGGTTTCATCCTCCAAACTAGTTTCAAGAATACAGGAGTCTTTACAAATGCATCATCATCTAAGAATGCCTTGCATGCCTCCATCCTCACATCTTGTACACATTTCCCCTTTACATCCATGTCAGAAAGCACCAATTGTGTTGATCTAGGAGGGGAAAGGATACCAACCTGCATGTCTTGATCAGTCACAATTATCTCATCCATCAGAGTTTCCTATGTTTCCTCAACTCTCTCCCTCTTAGGGCTTGGCTTTGATGGTAACATTGCAGGATCACCTCTTGGTGGTGAATCTAGATCCATAATCCTTATCCCTCTGGGTGCTCTAATCCTTGGACCCAGCTATGATGATGCTTGCATGACTTGTTTTCCCTTCTTATCCCCTTCATCCTCACCATTGCTCGCATTCTTATTTATCATGTATAGAGGCCTGTCAACTGGTGGCTGATAAGCTAGCCTTGTTTCTTCAGGCCTCACATCCAATCTTTCTATACCAAAATCTAATTCCAAACTGACCCTCTTGGTCATCAAAGTGCCCATGATATTTTTGAAATTAGCCATTAAGAATTCTATTCTCTTATGAAATGGAGTGAACTCCATTAATGGATCATATTTTGAATCCATTTTATGTATTATAGCCAACAAATTTTCATATGCCATCCATTTTTCTTTATTCAACTTCTGCCTATTCAAATCAAACTCATTTCTGATTAGGTCCTCAAGAAATTTGAATTCATGTGCAAATTTTTCACCTTTAATTCGTTGTCTGAACAATGCAAAGAATCCCTCATGGTCATGTTGTCTCCTAGGACCATTCCTCAAATTGAAGTCATCAAAAAACCTTCTGAAGTGGACCCATCCTCTCTTGGAACAAACAAAATTAAAAACAACAGTGTAGTTAGGGAACAAAGTCCATTTTCCTTTCTTTGTTAGGTTTTCCTAATGAATACAACCTAGTTGCCACATAACTTCAGCAAAACCCATCCTTGATGGTACATTAAAGGGGAGGATATGAGGGGTTCCCTAGAAACCATACACCCTCAAGACAGTGCTTACAGGGTACAAGATGTTATCACCCCAATTGTGACACACTTTTAAATTAGGCTTCCTCACCTTCGGTTGGAGGAAGTCATGAAAATCTTTAGGAACTCTTGGCACATTTACCACCAACTGAGCCATGATTCTGGATGCAAAGCAGTTATCAAACAGCACAAAGTTGGCACCTCCCTTGTTGTAAGAAAACTCTGCACTCCACACCTATACTGGTAACCTTTCTCCACTCACCTCCTGCCTCAACTCCATTTTTTCTGAGAAGAAAACAAAATTCTTGTACAAGAACATATGCATCAACAAGGAGTACCAAAAAAAAGGAGTGCCAGTATCCCCCACATGTAGCTTCATCAAACCCTCATGCATCTTCTCTGACAGGAATGATGCAAAGTCATATACCATAGAGAAGTTGGGATGCTGAATCTGGGCTCCCATAAACATGTACGCAACTAGCATCACATTATTAAGGATGAACCCTAAAATCTAGCACAATGAATAAAATGTTTCTAGGAAGTGACTGGCAAAACAGCCCAACCTGAAAGGCTCCTAGTCATTTGGGCTGATAAGAATTGTTGAACTACCCACCCTAACCAGGTGAGAAGGAAGCAACCTCGATATGAAAAGAGGCTTTGAACTTTTGTACTCCTCCTTCATCTCCTCAAAATCTATCTGGACTAAGAAAGGGCTATACTCAGTCAAATCAAAAATCTGCCAAATGTCATCTGCATTTATGCTTAGCAGAATTCCACCATCATTATCTCTTATGATCCTTGTCACAAGATCATACTGTGCTGCCACTACTCTGAGCAAGTCAACATCAGGGAACACATTTGGCACTGTTAGTTTCCCCATGTCATATCTCCAGGCATTAGAGAAGGGGTGAGGTAAGTTTTTCTAAACATTTTAAAACCAGTCATAGGAATCCTGGCATCTGCAATGTTATAATTTCTGCACACTAGACCTTTGCCTAGGGTCTTTCCATTCATTAAAACCAAACCACTCTTCCTATCATTTGTTGATAATGGGAGTTGATCCAAGAAGTTATCATATAAATTCCTCTTCAAATAATCAACATGGCCAGAGTGTTGTTTCGGTGGTGCCATCTTAAACAACTAGGGCTTCTTTTAAAAAATCAAATCCTCAAAGAAACTAGGGGTACCCAGAACACAAAAATACAACACAACTGTGCAATTCCAATAATTCAAACGAACTAGTAACCCTACGAAAATAATTAAAAAAAACCCTTAACCAGCACAATAGAACCCTTCGCAAAGTCATAGTCAAGATTTAAGTCTGACACAAATATTAAACGCTTTATTAATCCCTTTTCGGCATTGGCGGCTTGGGACATGTGGTGCTCGCCCATGATATCGCAATCACAAAATAACCAGCGGTGATTTCATTGCGAGATCGTGGGGAGCAGTTAGGATCAATCATAGGAAGATCAATGGTCATTAAAAACACAACAGTCAGCAGCACCAAACATAACCGTCGAACACCTTTGTACCAAGATTATAACATCACCATCAATCTCGAGCATGTGCATCTCGCAGCTATTTTAGTAACCCACTTTATAACGTATTTAAGTTTGACACAAATATTAAACACTTTATTAATCCCTTTTCAGCATCAGCAGGTTGGGACACATGGCGCTCACCCGTGATATCACAATCACCAAACAACCAACGGTGATGTCATCGTGAGATCGCAGGGAGCGGTCAGGATCAATCGTAGGAAGATCGATGATCATTAAAAACACCCCTTGCAAAATAAAACAACTATTATAAGGGAGAAGGGGACATCGCCTAGGACAACAACAAATGATGGCTCAAAGTTGTTTTTAAAGCATGGGGCATGGACTGACCCAGACCTAAGAAATAATAAAGTCAGGCGAAATAAACTTTTTGCATGTGCAGATTGTGTGGCTGTTGGATGAAGTGATTTCAATCTTGACCGTTGCTCGCAGACCTCGCAAGGTTTCTGCTAACGTCACAAATATGGTGCGAGGCGTGCGAGATGCTACCATCTATCACATTTGATGGTGGGGACCATTTTTTCTCGTTGATCGATGATGACGGCTGATGCTGACCCAGACTTAAGAAATAATAAAGTTAGGCGAAATCACCTTTTTGCATGTGCAGATTGTGCGACCATCGGATGAAGTGATTTCAATCTTGACCATTGCTCGCAGACCTCGCAAGGTTTCTGCTAACGTCACAAATATGGTGTGAGGCATGTGAGATGTTTCCATCTATTACATTTGATGGTGGGGACCAGTTTTGCTCGCTAATCGATGATGACGGCTGATGCCAACAGTTGTTTCCGTACCGACACATCGTGGTCGTTCCTCACTGACCTCGGGCAATTAAAACTGCAGTTTCAATAATGCTGCAAGGTGTGCGATTTGGTGATGCATGGAATCTGATGTTATGTGCTGATAACAAAGGTCGGGCCCATTTCTATGCTGATGTGGTGCATGATAGGTGAATATCCTGTCTGTTTGGTGACTGGAGAGAGAACGTGTTATTTTCAAACTATTTTGACTAAATCTGAACCATTCTCCTGGCCAACGTTGCAATTGATCAATGGCTCGTATTTAAAAATAAACTGGTATTGTACTATAGCCATTTTATCTTGCACGAGTGAATAGTAATGGATGAGTTCGACTCTGCCTACATAATTACATGCTAAAATGTGTGAATTTTTATTTCCGTGTTGTATCTCTACATTGAGAAAGAATTGCTTGGTATCAAGTGAAGCAAGCTGTGGTTATGATTTCTCAATTTCCCTCCCCTGTATGTTCTGCGATTGAAACCGTAAGTAGCACGTACGCCATTTCTTGTAAGTTTAGAAGATTTTATGGTTGCTTGCAAGGCAATTCGTTATTGTTTCTTGTTTCTGTTCTTGAAGAATTGATTGAATAGATTCGCTTTTAGATCTTGTCTATATAATTGCTAGGGATTTTTGAGTATTGAAGAATTTTTTGTAAAGGCTAAAGGAGAAAATTGTAATTATTTTCTATTTGAAAATAAGCAAACCCTAATTTGAATTATCATTAGTCTAGTATAAATGAAACCCAAGGCCTAAATTTTTGGTTCTGAAACCACTACTAGGTCTTTATCCCAAGATATTATTGATTTGTTACAACCCTCTCCTAGCAAGAAGCAGGAGGGAAAGGTTTTTTTCTATGGGCCTCGAATCTTGGAAGGATTGATAGACAAGCAATGTGCAATTCAAGATGTTGAGTTACCATACACCGGGTGGCAGTTGTTCTCCAATTGGTTTGGGAATAGGAATTTGTCGGTTCCTTTCTATAACCCCTAGAGGTTAGACCTGGGTAAATTAGTGGTTCCTAATGTTGATATGGATGTAGATCTTTTAAAGGAGATTTCTGCTAGATATGACCCTGTGGCCCGAATTGTCAGAACACATGCTGGTGTGCAGATGATTAAGATAACCAGAGAAGAAATTGTAGAGATTTTCAAATTGCACGAATGGAGTAAGGATATGGTTCCTGTCGACTTGGATGTTTTCAGATAAGAATATATAAATACTAGGGGTTTGTTCAGAACATCCTTTTTAATACCTCATTTGGCAGTCTCAGGAAGAGGAAAAAATCAGAAGAAGGTAGTAATTGGCAAGAATGAGCCTGAATCTTTTCCTGTGGACTATTTCTCTAGTTATTTCAAGAATACTGTTTGTGCTTTATGTCAAGTTTTGGGAGTCAGCTTAAAGAAAACCTTGCCTACTGATATTATGTATATGGTGGTAAATATTCAACACCCAGGTTTTAATGTAATATATGATTTTGCCACTTATTTGGCAGAGAAGATGCAAATGGGTCTGGTAGCCCTAAAGGAGGGGAAGAATTGGGTTGGATTCAGATGGTATTCCTTTTTAATCCACATGTTTCTATATAGGGGTCAAGCTATGTTCAAAAAAGATATGGAATTAAAGAAGAAGAAAGGAAACATTGAAATGTCTATCCAATATTGGACTAGGATTCTTGACATGCATGATCATAAGTTTGATTATGTAACTTTCCATAATGTTTTTGGATCTAAATTAAGGGAGGCTCTGGTTCGTGACCCTCCAAGGATCCCAAAAGAAATTCATGACTTCTTGAGGCTGATGGAGAGAAGGTCTGAATTGAACATAAAGCACAATTGGGGAGACATTATCCCCTATCATAATACCATAGTTTTCAGGGTTTTTGGCACTAATGTCAATCCAAAGGTTCTGCCAAGGGAGGTGCCCCTTAGAATTGGATTTTTGGAAATCATGAGGCAGTTGGGGGGTGCTCAAGAACTAAACTTTCCAGTTGAATAGAAGAAAGGTTCTTTCTTCCCAGAATATACAACATTTGCTGATTTTGTTATGGCAAAGGGAGGATGGAAGGAGTTGCATACATTACCTGACCTTATAGGCTAAGGATTGTGTGCCCCAAGAATCATGATCCTAAGGGTTGTATCTCTCAAATGAAGGAAAAACATCGGACATGAGCTTTTGTCCACAACTTCTACTTTCCTGAGGACACCATCAGGAATATTTTTGATTTAGAATTACAAGATGAGGGAAAGGCACTATACATTGCCTACTCTAAAATGGTAAAAAGTAAGAAAGAGAAAATACCTTGTTTCAATCCTATACCGAATGCTAAAGATGAGTTTAGTAGGGCAATGTATTCTATTGATAATTTTGAGAGCTTCATTGGGGTTTTGAAAGATGAAAGGGTTGTGGAAGAAAGGGGAAAATCACAAACCATCGAGGAGTACCCTGAGGTAAAGGAAGAGGAGAGGCCTACTTATCAGCCCCAAAAGAAGATAAGGGTTTTTTCTAGAAGAAAGGGAAGTAGGGCTGAAGATGTTGCTAAAAATATTGCACCATCTTCTTCAAGGCAGTCAGTACCAAATGTTGTTGATTTGGATTTTCCTCCAAGTTTTTTAGAACAGGCTTTCCCACCATCACCAAAGAGGTAGAGGGTTGAAAGAGTAAAGATTGTTGATTGTGATGGTGATGAGGATGATGACATTATTGTCACTCCAGATGAAATGCATCTTGAGATTCCATTGGACCCAGTCGACATTGCAATAGGTTTAGGTACAGTTTCTTTGAGGTTAGGAAAAGATCAAATCAAAGGATTAACAAGCAATGATGACTTGAGAATAGAAGCCTGCAGAGAGTTCATGATGGATGAATCTTTTATTCAAACCGGTGCTTTTAAAGATTTTGTGTGGAGAGCACATTCTGCATTATATGCTGAGAAGGTGGCACATGAGAGAAGTCTGCATCCAGAGCTACTAGAGAGGACAATTCAAGCTAAGGTCAGGGAACAGATGAGAGACAAATTCAAAGAAATAACACCAGAGTAGGGTCGAGAATTGGTACAAAAAATGGAGTATTGCTACTCCTTGAATGGGATATCACTGATGTTGTGGTGTTTGACACAATAAGAAGGGATAATATGTCACTTCTTGCTACTGAAGAGGAGGCTACATTGGAACTCAAGGGATCGGCCTTTAGTGAGGAATGCGATGCATTGGCAATCTGGTCCCTATCCACTGGCTCTAAAAAGATAATTTTTACAAAACCTTCTGACTTTTGTGGTCACTTGGTTGTGAGGAGAGTTGCTAACACCCCAACATTGGAAGCTGTTGATATGGTCGTGAATGTTGCCAAATTCACTAGAGCAACTGTTGAAGATTTGACAAAGGACCGAGATACTCTGAGAGGCCAATATAATGACATTATTATTGAATATAATAAGAGTCAACAAAAGGTAGCAGATTTAGAAACTGAATTGTCTTTATTGAGGCAACAAATGGATACCATGAGATCTCAAAAGTAAACAAGTTCTAGCCACACTGTTCTTGACCCACTAGTAGAGCAATCTCAACCTCCTGCATAAGCACAGTCTTTGGCTATTGTTCCATATATTATGGGACAAGTTCCTATCGTTATTGAGAGGGCTACTAGCCTTGGAGGGGGACTTTATAGGGAGAAGCTAATTCATTAGGTTGAATACTATAGGGAGACGGTAAAGCAAATCTAGGATGTAGCAAGGAGAAGCAATGGAGTGATAATGGACACTATTTTGAAACATTTAAACAGAAGGGTCCAGAGTAAGCTAAACAGTGTTCATGCAAATTATGTCCTAATTTTGCAAGCACTATAAATGTTTCCAAGGGATAAAGAATTGGTCATCCCATTGCTAAACAAATGGAGCCCTAGAATGGAGATGTTGAAATTCATGGCAGTAGGGGCAAAAAAACATGGTGATAAATATCCTACTGTTATTGCAACATACCAATTGGTCAAGGGAATTGTTGAGCACAAGTTTCAAGGATTTGCTGCCCCAATGGAATCCAATATTAAATTGTTGAAAGATGTGTATGATGGAAAGGACCTATCCCCATTGCCTCCTATTTTACATATTCAGGATGAAGTCAAACCCCTGCAGGTTTGGAAGAAGCAAATGAATAATATAATGATGTCTCAAACACATGAGATATGCAAACATCTTGACATCCACATGCTAGAGAATACATTGGAAAAGTTATCTTTTGTTATAAGTTTCTTAGATAACTTTGATAAAAAGGCCACATCGGTAATGGTAAAGTATGCTCCCTATCAAAACAAGGCTGAACAGGTTGTGGCTTTCCAGTGGCCTTCCGAGGATGATTTTGAATTATGGAAAAAGGTGTTCACTGATGAACTGGAATTATGAGTGTTATAGTCAAGAATTGCAACTTGGTCATGTATAATACAAGTCTGGCCTTAGATATTATATTATAAAATTGCATTCTCCTTTTGACTCCAAGTACAATGTGCTAAGGTGGAGTTAATACTATAATGGCTAAGCATGCCTTCGATGTATGGGGAGTGGCCTTTGGAGTGATGTTTTCTTTCCTCCTTATCAACTAATGATGACCTTTTTCTTATGCTCTCCACTCGCATAATAGAATTGTAACTGAATCAGGAGTTAGCGGTCCAAATACAAATGGACATGTGTACTCTCTGACCTGAAACTTGTTGGCTCCCTTGTTTTATAAAAGGGAATTCTGGGCCGAGAGAGTCATCATATGAAATATACAAAATATGAGAAATAGGAGTCTAGTAATATAGAGAGTATGAATTATAAGTCTAGGTTTTAAAAAGTTTTGAGTCAGATTGGAGAACTTTGTTAATCATGGGGTTTTTGAGCATGTTTGTATCAAACTCGTGAATATTTGGAGTTTATTTTCTCTCCTATTGTGTTATGTGACATGGATTATTAATGAAATGTCAATCAAAGATGATTTTCATTGATTTTCATTTGTTCTTTACTATGAATAATGTTTAACTACAAATCTGGTTCAAAGGACCGGTTAAATGCTTCAGTTAACCAGTAAATTCATGAAATATAACAAATAGGATTCATAAAGGATTAATAAACTCAGGTATAGATATATGGGTTGTAATGCAATTCATAATAGATCATAAGTGTTCAAAATGAAATTTACCCTATAGTTCAGTTTTCTCTTTTGAATCCATGTGCTGGGATATGGCACTGGAATTCTGATTACATTTTATTCTCGTATTTTTGTGTTATGGCATCAGGATATTTTACTCAAACATTTCCTATCAATTTACTTTATGTGATGTTTGTGATTCTCTGTTAAATGGACATGAGTCTTTTTTAAGGAATAGCCAATTTCTTGAAGGATTTCATCCTTTAACATTAATTGGGGATCTATCTGTTGCTTACTTGTGTGCAACTGAATTGTTTAAATGTTGTATGTTAAGAGCACATTTTAGGGAATACGCTCCTAGATTTTACAGAGTCCAAAGTGTAGGAGAATTAGCCTTATTGCTATTCTCATTAAGTTGGCCATACTGTTCCTAGTCTTTTATTATTGAATATTGGTGTTTTTTCCCACATAGGATTTTCAATTCTCTAAGAGGTAGCCAACCTCCATTATAAAGAACTGCAAAGGCTAGTGGCCAACTAACAAGAGTCAGTCAAAGACTGACATCTCCTACACTTTTGGCTCTGTGAAACCAAGGTGGGTAAACCCAAGTGTGTTCATAAGAATATTTCATGATTGGTAAGAACACTTCTTCTTATAGATGCAGTCCCCACTAACACTAATAGACAATCATTACCCTGGTTGTGGCAAAACCAAAGAATAATAATAGATATCCCAAATCAAGGAGACTGAAAATTATCATAAGATCAATATCCCAAAAAGATATAGTAGTTGATATTTGTTAAAATGTTCGGGTATTGAATCACCGTGCTTAGAGTCACTATCCTATACCTGAAAGGAATTTACCAGTACTATCCAGTGCCTCATCCATTGGGTGGGAGTCATATAAAATGTAATTCAGATGAAAATGAACTTATCACCATAGTTATTTGCTACCATGAGATTTGTCAGTATATTAAAACAATACTCCTTAGTGAATCCTGAGCATATAACTATAAACATGCAATTTGTGTTCAAGCATTTGATTAACTCATTAAGTTAAAGCAAGAGAACAAATTACACTTTCAACTACACCACTAAAATTGAATGAACAAACCCTTGATAAATCCATTCATAATCCATGGCCCATACATAGGAGAGAAAAATGTCTTAATTTTTTTAGATTTCTTTCGATATCAGTAATTACAAAAGCATAGTATACTTGTTTCATAATATTCCCAACCCAGCATGATTTCCTACATAATAACTTCAAAATCTTGCATTACCACTAATTGTACCTATTCTAAGCCTTCGGACCAAAAAAAAACAACAACCCTTAACAATGAGCCGTCAAATCTCCTTTATAGGACAGGAGAGCGACAAAGCAATAGGCTACATTGTTCATTCCAAAATTGAATATTGAATTTTATTTAGAATTAAATTCAAATTTGCATTCCTCATCATTAGAAAAAACCATAATCAGTTCAAGGAATCAAAATAGTTATACCATTGTAACCAACCAGAGCTAAAGACAAAAGAGTTTGGCAGGAACGCGTACGTCCACATCAACACACCACCCAAAAGTAACGCACCCAACAACTGCAATTACTTGCAAGACACACAACCCCGGTAGAGGTGACCACTCCTAGTCCTCACTTCAATAAGAAGTGAGACCAACTTCCTTTTATCCGCTTTAACACATGATCTGGTAGCATGGCATAGTGCCATCACAGTTATTAGGGCAACTGTGAGGGGCTCTTCATTGACCCCCAACAACTCAGTCATGGATGCCAAGTTACGTTGGTAGTCCAAGTCAGTTTCAGACCCATCACTATCAGAACTAGAAGATAGCACCATTGGGGACTTGGATCTCCCCTTCCCTTTAAAATTAGCATCATGGACAACCTCGAGCTTGCTAAGGATAGGTTGTACCCCGTCAAGCTGCAAATTTCTCACCCCGAGTCTGGTCCTTCTATGCACAGCCAAATGGTCCATTGCAAATAACACCTCACAAAACATAGGAGAGACTCAACCACCTGCAAACAAGACAACTCAAAATGCGATGATAATACCAGATAATACAATGAGAATTTATAGAGTTAATTGGTGCGAGAATATTAATTGCTCGAATTCAACACAAGGATTCGAGCATTTTAGTGGTTGATGTAGCCACCACAAATTATTCCTGGCTTGCAAAGGCATGGCATACAACCCATAATTGCATTTATCAGGAGAACACTATTCACACACAGGAAAATCAGGTGAGGATCCACTGAAAAAACCCATGCCATTAATGAGAACAACTTGCAGAGAGAAAGAACTCCCAACGCGGATGAACAAGAACCCAACAAAAATCAAATCGTTAATGTAGATCGAACATGGCAATTCGAACGACTCAGATTGAGTCAACAATTGTTTGAAAATCCACATCAGTGCCCTGGGAGAACCATGCCCAATCACAACCCAAGAAAATAAGAGGTTGCAACTGGACAACGGGTCCCACCTAGCCCTGTTGCTTCAAGAACCAGGCCACGTGTCACCTCTTCGCAGACCTCGCAATACCCTCAAGGGCCTTTAATCTGATCATGCGAGATCTGCAAGGAAGGATTATCATTGATCTCCCTCGTTAATACCCCACGGGTAGAAAAAACGCACCTTAAACCCCAAAACCCTAGCCTCTATCCATGTAAATTTTAAGTCCCACCACAATCCTTGTATGGTCCACATGATTTTTTTATCCTTTTTTGAAGAAACTATTACAATATATTTCTTATTTATGTACTTATTTTCCATACATGTTTATTAAAGTTTGAAATTATTAATAATATTAATTTTGGCAAGACATTAAAAGAGTGTTGATTGTAAAAAATATGCATCCTAATGTGAAAATGCAAACAATGGAAGCAATGACTATAACACATAAATTTTTATATAGTATCCAATTCAAAGAATCATGTTACCCTCTACCTTGAATTTCTTAGTATAAAAAGATAAGGAGATGCTATAAATAAGATAATAAGTTGACTATTAGCATATAACAATTTTCATAGAGATGTAGATTGTTGTATGTTGTGGTTGTGTTGCTCATGATATGTGGTTGTCATTGATGTCAACACTATTAGCATTAATGTCTTAAAGGTTGTATATGTCGAGGATATTGAGAAAATTAGAATAAATATGTTGCAGATAGTCTATGAAGTTGTGGAGATAAGAGTGGTGGAAATTTTTGTATGTTGGTATTCTGAAGTTGTGTATTAAAGGGTTTGTTGTTGAGCCTATCTAGTATATCCTCTGGAATTTTTAGAGGTGTGCATCAAGATTGGAGCGAGTTATGAGTTTTTGTGTTCCTATAGTTATTTTGTTGCTATAGTCGGTGTTTCTAAAAGAAGAGAATGTAATTCTGGTGAATTGAATTGTTGTGTATGCTCTTGATATTTTCATTGATGTTTCTTGATCTCATACTCTATCATTGTGGTACGTCCATGTTGATTAATGTGCTCGTGATCAAATATTTTTCCTTTGCATGTTCAATTTTTCATGTTCTTGGTTGACATGATGGTGGTAGCGTGTTGTAGGTCCTTGTGGAATAATTTTTGAATGCTTGGAATGTTCAAGGATGTTGATACAGGTCTTCATTATGTTGTGACCGATTTAGGTTGGTGCACATTGAGATTTTTTCATGAATTGGGCCGACAGTTTGTATTCATCTATTATTTATTTTTGGCCGACAGAGTTGTTAATGTAAATTCATGAAGTGGATATATAAGAGTGATTGCTCTATTCATTTAGAGAGAATGCATGTGAAGTGTATGTGAGATATGTGTGAATAAAGATTAGATCATTCGAATGTAGAGCAGAGTGTGAATAAGTTTAAGCAAAGTATGAAGAAGTATTTATGTGCCTAACTGAAACTGTCATCAGGCTTTTGAAGAAGCTAATATACTCTTGTCAAAACACAAACAACACTCAGATCTAGTATAAGAGTCAACCAATCATAAGGAAAACATAATATGAAGATGAATTTTCTCAAATCTTGTGGTTGTAGATGCCGTTTTGAAATCTACGCAAAATGTGGGAGGATAGACAAAGCTCATGAACTATTTGACACAATGCCTCGAATAATTGTAATCTCATGGAATACACTCTAATTAGAAAAGTCTCATCACTGCCCTCATAAAAATCTATCAATTTCTTTTAGTGTCTATTGTGTTATACCCAATTTGGGACATGGGGTATTATAACAAAATAGACACTAACATAAATTGAGAGATTACAATTCTTTGAGACATTTTGTCAAATAGTTCACAAGATTTTTCTATCCTTCCACATTCTGTATAAATTTTAAAAGGGCATCTACAACCACAACATTTGAAAAAATTCATCTTCATATTATGCTTTGATGGATGTCTATACCTTGTTCCAAATCTCCCATATTAAGGAAACCAATAAGGATTTTGGTGAAGGTTGTGGAATTTTTCTTTGCATCTACCAATTGCATTTGTTTGAAAGTTTCTAAAACCTTTTTCACAAATCCATTATGTGTATAATCTAATTTTTTTATAGTACACAATTTCACATTTCTTTGGCTTTGCATCTACCAATAGTATTTTCTTGAATTTCCCTACAATATTTTCAATGTAGATCTCTTTTGTGGATATCTTAAAGTCCTTGTAGTCCACATCACTTTATTTTTTGAAGAAACTATTACCATATATTTCTTATTTATGTTCTTATTTTGCATACATGTTTATAAGTTTGATATTACAATTAATAATATTAATTTTGGCAAGACATTAAAAGATTTTGTTGATTTTAAAAATATACGCATCCCAATGTAAAAATACCGACAATGGAAGCAATGATTGTAAAACATAAATTTTTATGTAGTATCCAATTCAAAGGATCATGTTACAATTTAGGGTTATGATCGGGTATTTAATTAGGGTTAGGATTTAGTGTTCGGGTTAGTGTTAGGTTTAGAGTTAGGGTTAGGGTTAGGAAAAATAAAGTTAGGATTAGGGTTAGATTAGGGTTTATGTTTTATGGTTAGGGTTATATTTAGAGTTTTGGTTAGGGTTGAGGATTACAATTAGGTATTATAGTATTAGGGTTATTTAGAATTAAGTTTTAGGGTTATTGTTATGATTAAGGGTTGTTTTTATACTTGGCTTAGAGTTGGGGTTAGGATTAGGGCCAGGGATAGGGCTAGGGTTAGGTTTAGGGATAGGTTTAGGGTTATTAGAGTGAATGCAACTAATTAATAAAAGAAAAAATATTTAGGGTTAGGTAATTAGGGTTAGGGTTGGGGTTAGAGTTTTGGTTGTGGTTAGGGTTATAAAGATAGGATAAAGGTGAGGGTTAGGGTCAAGGTTAAGGTTTCGAGAAAAAGGGTTAGGGCTAGCTTTTAAGATTTGGATTATAGTATAGGGTGTAGCATTTGTCTTTAGTTTAGGGTTACAATTAGGGTTAAGGTTAGGGTGTAAGTTAAGGTTAGTGTTAGGGTTAGATTAGAATTAGGATCATGGTTTAGGGTTTAGGATTAGGGTTGTGTTTATGTTTAGGGTTATAATTAAGATCATGGTTTAGGGTTTAGGGTTAGAGTTATGATTATGCTTAGGGTTGTGATAAAAAGGATTTGGGTTATGGTTAAGATTATGGTTTTGAGAAATAGTGTTAGGGTTAAAGTTATTGCCAAGGATACAATTATGAGAAAATGATGGTTTACTTTCCAAGTAAGGGTTAGGATTATGTTTGTTGTCAGGGCTAGGGTTAAGGTCAGGGTATGAGTCAACCTTATGATTAGGGTTAGGGTTATGGTTAGATTAGGGATATGATGTTAGGTTTCAAGAAAAGGTCTAAATTTAAGATTAAGCCATAGTTGGCTATAATGAACGTGAGAAAAAATGGATCTAATTTCCTTTTGTGGGAAAATAATCAACTACGACTTAAACTTAAATTTATAGATTACCCTAAACTCTAACCATAACCATAAACCTAATCCCAAACCTAACCCTAAATAAAAAACATAATCTAACCCTAATTGTAGTGTTTGAGGCTAGGTTCAAACACTATATAACCTAACCCTATATAACCTAACACATAACCTAGCACTAGAAAAAAATTCTTCTCCCAAACAATCTCCTCTACTTCTATTCATGCCTACTAGAGTTGCAACATTCAAAATTGCTGCTTCAACCATTCATTCAAAGATAAGAATTCCAATAAGAGATTTCAATGAACTAGAAGGGACAAGACTTACAAATTTCCAAGAAGAAATATCACATGTCAGATACATCTTGATAGATGAAATGAGTTTCATTGGGGAGAGGTTGCTTGAAAACATAGATTCCAGGCTTCGACAAGCATTCCCAAAAAATAGTAACCAAAGTTTTGGAGGTGAGTTCTGGATTGAAATTTCTAACTTTGATAACTTTACATTACAATATTTTTTATTCAATTCTATTATAGTTCCTTCTATAAAAATTCATACTTATCAATTTAATTAAATATTTTATATTCAGGCATATCTACATGATTTTATTTGGAGACTTGGCACAATTACCTCCAAAAATTGACATGGCTCCATATGAAAGAAAAAGGTGAGAAAAGCTACTATGGGAAGAATTCAAAATGGTCATTACATTAAGTTGTGTTTTTCGACAAGATGGAAAAAATGAAGAACACCAAATATTTCATAAAATTCTAACAAACATTAAGGATGTGAATCCCACAATCGACGATTGGATGTTGCTTTCATAACTCTATAGCCCAACTATTCAATGGTCATTTTTCTAATGACTCCTTTCTCACTCTCTTGGAGGAAAAATGTGACATTATTTTGGATATTCAATGCCTAGATATTTTATGGAAAGCTTTAAGGTCAAATGTATAGTGGCATAAAACTCAATGTTATGGGAAATCATTCTTAGCCAAGCCCAATTGGTTGAATTCCTATGGATAGAAGTGGGTTGATCATAAGTTAGTGTTGAGATTCCTAAGCATCTCTTTTACCTTTTAGGTTTCTCCTTCCTCTTTAAGGAAACATATCATTTCTAGAGTTGAGAAAAATTATCATATTAAATTATGAAGCCCCTTTCTTTGGCAAGGAGATTCCATGTGCGTTCAAAAATTCTTGTAGTTGCACACATTTCCATTACTCATGTTGCTAAGAACCTGAAAGTCCTCATAGTTGAAGATTGAAAAAATCCAAAGGTATATTTTATGGTCTCCCTTTAACCAAGGAAAATGGTTTCACAAAGTATCCTAGGAGTTTTTTTATTTCCCTCATGACTATGATAGGCTTGGCTTACTTTATATTCACTACTCTAAATGGAACCATAATAGGCTTTGCTTGCTTTATATTCACTACTCTAAATGGTGCCATAATTTTAAATATAATTAACATACTCTAAAACCTAACTAAACCAGGTTGTAGCTCATCAAATTGGACAAGTGAAAGGTCAATACCAGCACTGAGTACGAGGTTGAGGGCACTCAAGGAAAATCAACGACTAAGGGACAATGAGTATTGTAAGTTTGGCATCCCCATTCTCTCTGACCTACAATTTCCATGCCTAGTTTCCAAATATCTTCTCGTACATTGGACCCCCCATTCTCGTAAAATGGTATAAGATAAGACAGAAAAAATAAAATAGCTTAATCTTTCACATTTTTATAGTGCTTACTAGAGGCACATAGACCAATTATTCATAATATAAGAATTTGATCATACTTTTCCAATGATGGCATTATGAGAAAACCTTAGGTTAAATGAATAATTCCTAGCTAAGTTCTTGAAATCATGTCCAACCGTATAAGAGAAGACTGCTGCTATGTGTACTTGGATAACATGGAGAAAGGCTCTTTGGGCTCTTTCATCAATCTATATATTGTTAAATTTTAACACCTAAAAGTGAGAATGAAGAATCTTTCCTAGGATGGTGGCCAATTATGCTTCTCAACACCTAGATTACAAAATCCTTGTCAATATCATTGCCATCACAATTAAACCTATTGCTTGAGATATAGTCATAAAGGTAAACAAATTGCCTTTCTTGATAGTAGATACATTCTAGACAATTCAATCCTTGCATCGAAGATTATTGAATGGGTCGAACAAACTACTCATGATGCCCTTACTATTAAGTTAAAAGTTTGACAAGGCATATGATTGCATCAAATGTCCTTTCATTTATAAAAAGCTCAAATGGTTTATTTTCAACCCTAAATTATTATCACACATTCAAAATTACAAAATAACAGTTAATGAAGAACCTTCATTTGAAGGTGATGTCGTCATGACCTTTGAATGAAGAACCTTCATTCAAAAATGATGCCATGTCAAGACTTTCAAATAAAGGTATTTTTTATTTTAAATATTTCATGTCCAAAATGCTTTATAAAAGGAACCTTGGCATGAAGGACCTTCAAATGAAGACCTTAATTCAAAGGTCCTTCATTATAAGATACTTCATATGAAGGTTCATTTAATTCCATCCCATTATAGCTCTTAGAGTTGTTAGAGATATTTTTGTTTTGAAGTAGAGATTGGACCATAAAACAATGTCACCATGACTCTACCAAGATATCCATCAAATTGATAAACCCTGACTTAACAACCACAAATTCACAAGAAAATTTCCCCTGTCAGCCCTAGGGCATCAATTCAATGCCAAGTTTCTTTCTTTAAAATACCCCTAAATGAAATGAACCTCTATCATACCATGATGCACACCAATCCACCGAGTTACAGTTCCAAGACAATGGGTGGATTGGTGGATGTCATTTCTATGTATCCCTCAAACCCTTACATAGGCAAAATAGGGTAGTCCCTGTAAATCTAGTAAAGACGTGCCACTCCAATCATTAAAATTCTTTACCAGTTCCTTAATCTTCCTACTCAAATCATCATGTAAGGCTTGAAAACCTTGTAGTGATTTTACATAAACTTGAGTAGGCCTTAATGATTGGGGCCTGTTGTTTGCATCAAATCTAGAGGCCTTATACATAACATCTAGTCATTGGCCCTAGGGATCCACTTCTCAACTAAAGGCAAAACTAATTCCTGATTCCTAGTAATGTTTCTTATTGAATCTAAGAATAAAGAATATAAAGAATAAACTGATGGTAATCTACCATCAACTCCCTAATTCAAATGCCTAAAAATTGTGTCTACAACTTAATTTTGCTTGGCAACTACTCCCTTCTCACTTGCTTTTAGAGCTTCCTGTAGCTCTCTAATATTATTATGCATATGATTTTTGGTGGGATCTATAGATTACTCAACCTCCTCTTCAACTGGCTCTAATGAAGGACTAGGATCAGGAGTCTGGATGGGGGACCTAGGAGTAGAAATAATTGGAGAAAGTGGAGGTGCTGATCTTGATGTAGAAGGTATGACCAAGGTACTAGGAGCCCTAGAAGACTCCCCCACATGTCTGTACTTCAACTTGTCTAGCTCAGTTTGTAGCTCAACATTCCTTTGCTGCATTCTACTATACTCTCCAATAATGGTTTTATACTTCTCCATCAAACTTTTCTTCTCAGCTTCTTCCCTTTCAGTTGTCTTTTGGGCCAATTTTCCCACATTTACAGTTAAATTTGTAGCTTCTATAGTTGAAGTTTTAGAAGCTCTTTTGATTATTAACCCTCCCCTTAGGTTTGGGCTAATATCAGTCACATAGGGCACGCGCCAACCTAAACTTAGGAAGTAATAAATTTAGGCAAAATATTTAACTCAGTTTATAAAAAGGGGCCTAGCATAGACGAAACAATGAGAAATAATTCATTTTAATACCCACTCCAAAAAGGTAACGGCCGAATATATCTCACCTAAGGTTTTACATGGAACATTAGAATTTTTATGAAAGCCAAGGTAAAACCCAACCTTAGGTTCCTCCCAAACAATGTAACAAGCCAAGACAAGGGCAAAACATAAATGGAATTCAAAGAACAAGATTTGAAACTCCATCAAATCCACCATGATGCACACCAATCCACTGAGTTATAGTTCCAAGATAGTGGGTAGATTGATGGATGTCATTTATATTTAGCCCTCAAACCCTTACATAGGCACAACAGGGCAGTCCCTGTATTTGATTGTTTAGTCCCACAAAACAGTGATTGAGAACTTCAAAACAAATTCAAATGAAAGGGAACACATATATTTATCTACACCAATGATCTCAGAGAATTTCAAGCTTGTATGGATCCAAACAACACAAAAGAACTTCAGAAAAATTGTAAAAACACAGAAAATTGCTTCAAGAATGTGGTATTTGATATGAAATTTTGGTATCAACTCCTCCAAAAATTGCAATGGGATGGGAATACAATATGACAGAAGTGGGATAAAAAAATGCATCGTTTGAAGCATCAAACCAATATGCAAAGATGAAAGAAAGTGCTTACCCCTTAAACTAGAAAAGTTTCTTTTAACTTTAAGTTTGTTGGGTAGCCAATTCTTTTAAGTTATCAAATTCTACCATCATACATAATCAAAATGTTGTTGTTTCAAATGACTATGAGCACTAACTTTCACTATTTGAAGATGTTGAAACCTTTTCATAGAGAATTAGAACATTGATGCAAACACTCATCCTACCTTAAAACATACCAAAAGTCTCCTAGCAATTAGACATAAGAAGATTTAAGATGACTTAAACATTTTTTATTACCAAAGCATAAACTTATGATGACTTTACCAAGCCTAGTACACACTCCCTCCTCATTAACCACTTAGACATATGGAAATTAAATGTAAATTTACTGCTATTTTTAGTCATGTAGGTGTCCAATAAACCACTTGGTGGTGTTTCCCTTCAAGTTTATTTACTTGAATGAAGAGAAAAAGTCCTTTGATTACAATTATAGAATACATTTGACGCATTGGTTGTGTAACTGGTGGACCATAGTCACATTTAACACTTGTTACAAAGTTTGGGAGTTAAAACGTTAAGTAGATTTGATTTTTGATGGACACATTTGGACGATAGTAACAATAACTTGCAATCTATCAAGACTTGATTACCTTATAACCTGTCAAATTCTAGCGATGAAATGATAGATTAATCATAATGTCACCTTCAGATCACATTACCATGAAAGAACTTCATCCAACATCCTTATGAGTGTAGGTACCACCAAATAGGTATTTGTCAGATTTGTCTTCCTTGAGCGAGGGAAATTTAGGAAGAGAAGAGGAAAGCGAGACATGTAGTAGGTCTAAAAGAGGGAGATCAACTAGAGGTAAAAATATTAGAAGAAAATTCCATAAATGCATGGAATTTTTTCTTGCTGAAGGGGGTCATGTTCTTATGATGATGAGAGCATAGGCAACATTGAGGTGCCCTTGAGGTACAAACATCTACGGAAACAATGGGTACCCAATGAACTTCCTCCAATAAACACTGATCTTTGTGTCAATAAGAGGATATATCGCATAACACCATCGTCATTACATGGTTTGGGCCTATTTTGCATGGACGGCATAAAGGTCTATTATGAAAAAGTTATTGAGTTGATGGTGTATGTTGGACCCTATTATAGTTACAAAGATTGGATGCAGCTGGTTCGATATACATGAAGTATGCGTAGGTACGCACTATCAGCAAATTATATACAACTAAAAGATAAGGATCAAAATAAAGGAGTGGCTAGGTACATTGATGGGAGGCCAAAAGCATTAGGGAATATTGTAGGGTTTATAAATAGTACATGACCTGGGTCAACAAATAAGCAACCCAATTGTATATTCGAGGCGCGAGAGGGAAACCATGTATTCGTATGTGCAATTAAATCAATAACTGTAGGGGAAGAGTTACTAATCGATTACAATTTGAATCGCTTAGATACAAACAGAATTACTATGTGGGTGGTATGTACTATATACCATTTTACCCAACCTCCAATTAATGAATCCAATATAGCATTTTATTATTATTATTTTTTTGGTAAGTCTATTGGTTTCATTTCGGTAATGTTTTTTATATTTAATTTTTGGCACAACGGGACATTGATCATATGAGGAAGGCTCCGGCCCAGAGCACAGATTGTGATCCATCTTCAGGTGCTTATATCTAAAAGGTTTAACTCATTGTAATTGTACAAATTAGATACGAGCAAAATGTTTTATTATTATGTTTTTTTCATGAGTTTATTGGGTTAATTTTGATAATGTTTTTAATATTCTTGTTGTAGTTGGTTGATCAGGGAAAGGTACCAACAGTATAGGAGAGCATCCATATGGAGGTGCAGTCACTATTATGCGATGATGACATTGCATTTTCCTTAAACCCTGTGGATATGATGAGGAAGGCCCAAAACAAATTCAATGAAGAAATCCTTAAGTTGGTATTCATAGTGCTTCAAACAGATGAGATAAGAGAAAGGGTGAAAATATTATCTGAGAGAGCACAAAACTTGCAAGTAAGCTGTCATGAGATCTTTAATTATAACATAAGTTCATTCATGTTTTTATATTTTGTACTCTTTTATGTCATGAAGTAAAATATGTGTTGTTTTTATAGGATTATTTGCATCCTCATCATGTTGCTGGCCATGATCAAGGTACTCTATGTGTTTCCCAAGAAGTAGGGGTCAATACAAGTGTCAATCTTGATCTTCCTGCGAATACAACACATCATCCGACCCCATCATTTCATGCCTATATGTTTGACTGAAATGTCGGCAATACATACCATGCAGGAATTCGGTAGTGCACCATCTGGCAGTAAACACATGCCACTATATGTGTCAGTACCTGTGGATACAGAGGCCGCTAGTACTGGTGATGTTTTAGCAGCATTTCTTGGATCTTCCCATATTACTAGTACAGGAACATTTTCGGTCACATTTGTGGTGACCGAGGATTTCCTTCCCATAAAGATAGAGAAGGTCCTAGGTACTTTAAAATGTTTTAATCATTATTATATATAATCCAATTGAAATTTACTTATTGATCACTCTTTATAGACTAATGATCCCATGATCATTTTGCGAGAAATGATATTTTTTATAAACATCTAAGTGATCTTACATTGGAGCTCTTCGGGCCCACCATACGTACATGGTGGAATACCCAAAATCAAGCTTTAAAAGATGAGCTCATTAACCATTTAGTTGTGTTATTCGGTGATAAAACATTCAACCAAACCAAGGTCCTTAAGAAAGTTGGTACCTATCTAAAGTATGTGAGGGACCAATATAGGTCACATTTATAGAAGAACAAAAAGTACAAGCATCCCCCCATGATTTCAGAGAGGGAGTGGAAGGACTTGGTGTCGGATGGAAAGGAGAAGGCTTAAAAGAAAAAAGGAAAGACACCACCGGGCCAAGGAAGGTATGTGATACTATCAACAATTTAATTATATATTGATTACTCTTTATTTTTACATAATATAATGTATTTCAAAATTTTCATAGGCTGCCCGACACATCAAAGGCAATAAAGGCAAGACTAGAAAAATATAGGCAACACAAACTTGGCTCTGGTCGTTATATGAAAATATCCGCACGATTTGTAAGTATCAATAAATGAAATATTGCATCCAAATAATAAATTAAAAACAATTTTGGTTTTATCACACCATAGAAGAAAAATTCATGATCGCATGCAAAAATGCAGGGCTGTGATTTCAATAGAGTGCCCACAGAAGAGGACCTGAAGATTGCCTTCTACCAAGGCTATGGAGCCCTGACTGAATAGCTAAGAGTCTCGACTAGGCAAATACAATCTTCCACTACATCCAACACGCAGGTAAATAAACTCAATAAATTTTATTTAAAATTGAATACTTGTGCAATCTATTCAATATTAATTTCCACCATAATAATGTGCCTATTGTTTTTACATAGATAAGCAATGATAATACTGCACATGGCATTGGAATGCAACCTAGTGAGGGTGGAGCACAACCTGCAGATGAAGGCCATGGTGTGCATCGCGGTACTAGATGTATTCATGTGCTATACAAATGTAGTATGGATTAATACAATTAAACATCTTTAATTGTATTTGATGTATTAATCAATGTAACCTTTCGTGTTTCAAATTTAGAGCATGTAGAGCGTGATCAACATGTTGAGCATGATCAGACTAGACAAGATCAAGAACATGATGTGGCTCCATCAGGTAAAGAGGACCACTCTAATGTTATTTTAAACATATTTAATTGCAATTGGTGTATTAATTAATGTAATCTTTCATGTTTCAACTTTCGATCAAGATTTAGAGGGTGTTCATTATGTTGAGCATGAGGCTATAAGACAATATTAGGAATATGATGTGGCCCAATCAGGTAAAGAGTACCACTCTAATGTTCTTTTAATTAATGAAATACGTGTAACAATAATAATAAAACATATCAATTTCACATTTCTTTGCTATTGCAGTAGACCCCCCCTTGTAGCCACGTCCACGTTGTGAGTACACGACTAGGCATACATTAAGATCATGAGAAGATCTCAGAACAACTCGAGGGGGGATAGATGATTTTGAAAATGATACTCCACTTCAGCTTTTTTTAGCTGCAAAAAAGAAACAAAAAAAGAAGTGATTGTAATCATATTATGACAACCATATTTTTGATAATATGTAAAAATTGAAAAAATGAAATATGTTAATGAATGAATGTGAATATGTTAATGAATAAATGTTATATGTTAATGAATGAATGTTATATGTTATTAATGGATGAATGAATGAATTTTATATGTTATTAATGGATGAATGAATGAATTTGAATATGTTAATGAATGAATGTTATATGTTATTAATGGATGAATGAATGATTAATGTTAAATGATCGGGTATGGGGAATTGAGAGTGATGTGAGGGGGGCGGAGGGGCCAAATGAGCTTCCACCTTCACTTGGTTGGCCCTGTTAAGTAGAGAATATTAAACTATTCTCAAAACAAAGAGAAGCTCAATAAGGTAAGTAATGCACTTTTCAATATAAGAAATGTATCGTTTGAAGCATCAAACCAATATGAAAAGATGAGAGAAAGTGATAAATTTTCACTATGAACATTGTGTTGTGTGTGGATTTGGTTTCAAAGCTCTTTTTTTTATTTTTATTTTAGTGGTTTCTAAAATTTGACTTTTGTGCATAACAGGTTAGTGGAAAATTTGACAGCTCTGAAGGGTTTAGAGGCTCGATTGAGATAGATACATGGATATTTGGATCTTTTTGTTGATGGGAAGCTTCCACTTAACCATGAAACTTTGTACCATCTGTAGGTATGCTAAAATATCTCTACTTACGTTCATTCAACTTACTGTAATATAATATCTGACAAAAATATCCTTTTCATTATACTTAGATGGATTTTCATGCCCTGTTCCAAAGCACATGTTTTAAAATAGGCCAAAAGGATGCTAGAAAGGGTTAAGGAATTTGGCTTTACACCTGCCAATTGTATAGTTTACTTCATTCACACATCATATTGCCAATGCGTTTCACAATTGTTGGAATCATATCCTATAATTACAGAACTAGTAAAATTAAAATATGTAAGTTTCAAATATGGCATTACATATCTTTCTATGAATTTTTGAAAGAAAATATCAAAATGGAGAAGAATTAAAAAAATAATCTGCATAATTTCAAATATGGCATTACATATCTTTCTGTAGAAGGCATCAAAGTAACCTTCAATATTGACAATGGAAATGAGTACAAGGTTAGTATAGCTTAATGCTAATTGGGTATGATTTTATTTGTTCAAGACCAATTTTGATTCATTTTCTGCTCGGACTACTTTTATTTACATTTATGTTTTGCTAATATCCATTTTCCTTTACATTCATATTCTTCTATGCATATTGTGTTTACAATAATGTTTTCCTTAATTTAATCTAGGGTTGAGGACCTCGTACCTGAGCAACTTTCAATGTCATGCTGTTAGGATTTACTATGAAGCTAATCCAAAGTTTTTCATTGCTGCTCGAGGCCATATTGCAGTGCTTTCTCTAGAAAGCCCACATGATCCCCATCAGGTATCTTCTTTTTGTAGTCTCTAAATTTCTTAGAAGAAATCAACAACCAATTTGTCTAGATGTTTCTCCTTGTTTACACATTAATCTCTTTTGGTAGCAATGGATCATAGTGGATTCATGGGGTCTTAGAGAGAAGGCTCTCAAACATGGAGATCAAGAATGGGACCAGGTAAACCATTCATAATCATGCTCATATTGTTTTATTGACTATCTAAGAGCTAAGTATCTAGGATAACATTCTATATTTTTCTATTGAATTTCCAGAGTGAGAATAATTTTGGGTTTGCAATCCTATTTTTTAGTACAGTAGCTAAGTATCCAAGATGCACTGCAGGTACTTTTTCTCACCAAATTGCTAATTTTCCACAAATTTAGATTCTAGTGTGTATTTTAATATTCACTAGTTTGATTTTTTCTTTTTTAGCAAAATTAGAATCCAATTCGTAGGTTGTGGTTGTTGTCCATGACAGTCCCTTTGATCTCATGACTCATCATAGGTTTTATATTTTGCTCCAATTATTGATCAACATCAAATGTGTCCATCATAATATCATCCATAGCCTCCATATTCTACAATTATTCATTGCTCATTGCTCATTTCTCATACATAGTAACCAAATAATGTAGGCCTAGAGCTTGGACTACAGATGTATGCAAAATTTGATAAATCCCTGCCTCTGTAAGTCTAATTAAACACAACAACTAACATGTTCTTTGATATTTTAAACAGTCATATGACTGTCCTTTTTCTACCTTGTAAACACTTACTCAATGCATACAATATTTTATTGAACTTCAAAGTTGAATGGCCTCTTAACTCTTGACACTAATGTCATTGCATTTGTCCAAACAGGGTTAATCATATTGTGATCTAAATTTTCATAATGAATTTTTCCAATCTGTCCTTTAAATCTAAGCATTGATGACAATCCATCTTGTCTTTTACTACCCCTATTAAATGCTCATGGTCTTGGCACATCAACTTTATCTCTCTGATTGACCTGTCCTTATGTCTTATCATTATCCTTATGGATGCACTTTGGAGCCTCCCACTACTTTTATATATCACCCAGAGTCACCCCGATAAGTATTTCGATCCATTTGTATCTTCATCGACAAGAGATCATGTATCACTAGGATATTCTATAGTTTCCCTGACGTGGTGAGTCTCCCCGATGATTATTCTTTCAATCTAAACTATGTTGCCAAGATTCCTGCCTACATTTCAACGATTATTTTTTCTATTGAAAAAATTGCATTGTTCCGTCGAAATTGTGACGAACCGCAAAAATGGTATGATGAATCTGCAATGTATTTGATGAACTTTCACCGTAATGACTTGCATATTTCATCGCGCATTCGACAAACTTATGTTGTTAATCCGATGGTTTGGCAAAGGTATGCAGCTCGTGCTTCCTGTACTGTTCATCGCTAGAGCGATGAAACTGTCGTCTCGATTCCGACAAATGTATGTCGCTGCTCTGATACTTCATTGATGATATGCCACCTATGCTCTACGTACTGTTCATCGCACGATCGACAAAGGTGGTGTCATGGTTTCGATGAATGTATGTCACCGCTCTGATGCTTCATTGACAATATTCTGGTCGTTCTCTACGTACTGTTCATTGCGAGATTGACAAAGGAAACATCGCGGTTCCGACGAACGTATGTCGCTGCTCCGATGCTTCATCGACGGTATGCCACCCATGCTCCATGTACTATTCATTGCTAGAGCCATGAAAATGTCATCTCAATTCTGATGAACATATGTCGCTGCTCTAACACTTCATCAATGGTATGCCACCTATGGTCCAGCCACCGTTCATTGTGTGATCGACGAAAGTGATGTTACGGTTCCGATAATCTTGCATCGTGCATTCGACATTTTATAGTTCATCGGGATATAGACAAAAAGTGAGCGATGATGCTGATTTCTATGATTCGTCGGTTGGCTGACAATAGATCATTGCTAGTTCAATGAACATCCATCAGAAATCGAGGTCAAATTTAGTAGTGTAAGTATTCTACATTAATGAAGATTCATGTTTGCACAACTATTTTCCTTGTTGTTTCCATTATGTTGACTCATTACTAGACATTTTAGACTATTCCTTTTGGGACCCTCCTACCATGAATACACCAAGTGGTATCAGAGTGAGATTTGATTTCTAAAGGAATTACTTGAGGTGAACAGATCATAAAATAGTGGTAAACTACATTATTTTCAACTGATCTACGATTGTGTGGTAGTTGAAACCCCTTGTATCTAGATCACCGAATTGAGGCAATTGCGCCAGATTCGATGAAAGAGATGCCGCCAAAGAGATTAGATGATAAGGAAAATGTTGTTGGAAGAATGGATAAAAGGTTGGAGATAATGCAAAAAAATCAATTTAGGTTAGATGTAGTTGAAGAAGATTGAATATGAGGCCTAAACCCTAGGAAGAATGATAGAAGTGATGATGAAGTGGAAAATGTGAATCAAATTCCAAAAACCCTAGATGATGAAGAAGAATCAGATCAAGAAAAGATGTTGAAGGTGATTTCAAAAATTAGCAAGCGACCTAGAGTTGAAATTCAAAATTACGTGGGAAATTTGAATCCTAAGAAATTGATTGATTGGATCAATGAAATTGAAGAATACTTTGAATATGAAGAAATTGAAGATTTGGAAAGAGTCATAATTTCAAAAAACAAAGTAAAAATATCATATGATGCATTATGGTGGAAATAAGTTCAACTAGATATAAATAGAAGAGGAAAATAATGAATTACCAAGTGGGATAGAATGGTGACAAAATTGAAAAGTCAATTCATATCAACCGGCTATAAACTAGAATCATTGAAGAGATTGCAGAACCTGAGACAAAATGACCAATTTGTGGAGTATACTAAATAATTCTATAAGATAATAATCAAAACTAGTCATAGTGAAGTGAGCAAAGAAAAGGTTTCTAGATACATTAATGGAATAAGAATAAACAGTCAAGAAGAGCTAAGCCTAGTCAAGATGACATCTATTGAAAAAGGATACTGTTTTGCATTGAAAGTAGAAGAGAAGTTGAACAAGAAGTTTGAGCAAAGATAAAGAAGTGCAAGAGAAAGATTTCAAAAGAATGAAAACCAGTCCAGAGAAATAAGACTATATATGGAGTAGAACAAAGATGTAAAACCCTACCGAAGCGAATAAAATGATGCTAAACCATACCATGAAGGAAGAGAAGATCAAAATTTCTTCCCTAGTAGTAGAGGAGGTCATAATTCTTATCACAATGATGGATACTAGAGAGATGAAGGAAGATTTGACAGAAGACCATTCAAAGGAACCTATTTCAAGTGTGGAGGTGAAGGACATGGGGCATTTGAGTGTCATCAAGGAAGTACCAAAAATAAACCAAAAAGATTGAATTTTGTGGCACTACCAGACTATGTCTGGTAGAAGGAAGGAAATTTCTTGATGGATTGAAGCATGAGAACATGTGTTTTGCATTGATTCCAAAGAAAATCAATGGTCCAGAGATATAGAATCCCACTAGAGAAAATGAAGAAGTTGTAGAGTTGTTAACTGAGTATAAAGACATCATTTCAGACAATGTACCAGATGGTTTACCAAAGGTTTGAAGTATCAACCATTAGATAGATATAATACTGGGAGCCAATTTTCCAAATAAAGAAACACATAGAATGACACTGATAGAGAATGTAGAGTTGAACAGGTAGATACAAGAGTTGTTGAGAAAAGGTTTGATCAGAGAGAGATTGAGCCCATGTGTGGTACCTTTTTTACTTGCACCTAAGAAATATGGAGAGTGAAGAATGAAAGGAAAGAAGAGTGTGAAATATGCCTTCCTAATATAATATTTAGGGGAGAGATGTAGAAAACATTTCAAAACTTGCAATTATAGAACACAAATATGCACATACATGAATAACATAATAGAAAATAGAGAATGAATAGTAGATTTTATGTGGGAAAACCCTTACGAGAAAAATCCACACACCAAAGCAAAGATCTCATGTATTATAATAAAACATAAATTACATATAAGTATAGAGATATGCTCTTTCAAGTGTTTATTCATAGAATGAATCTAGTAACAGTTGGTTACATTCAATTTGATCTTCTCAACTCACATATGATTCCTATGCACTATGGAATTCATACAATTCTCAAGAATTACAGGAAACCTCAGCTCCAACTTCCATACTGAACCGAATATTTATCGTCTCTTCTATGAAGTTCTATTGGAATGTTGAAGGGATATGAAACCATGTCTCTCTAAATAATCAATATCATCTTGATACGTTTTTCATTCCATTGGAGTGTCGAAGAGAGTCTCATTGATTTCCTAGCGATAACAATATGTTTCCCTAATACCAGCAAACCAACTTTACAAACCTCCTATCAGAATGTTGAGGGGACACTATAGCACCTCCTTTTGATATGAAAAAGTCTCGATGATGACCTTGCAACGTCGAATAGATGGTCCTCACTACCTACATCTCAACCATGTCATCACCATAAAATTGACATCATCCCTCACATTGTTTGGTATCTCCTTATCGACATAGTGAAGAGACTACTCATTTAGTCCCACTAACATTCACTTGTCTCTTCAATGAAGCTATAGCTGATGCAAACTCCAAACACGCATAACATTAATCCAAGTGCCTATCAGGACATGAAGGAGACTCATTTCTAAGTCTCATCGACATATGCTTGTCAACCTGATGAAGAACTTAACACTAACCCATGGAGTGCTTATCAGGATGCCAAGGAGATTTGGCATTTTGTCCCACTGACATCCCCTTTCAGCTTGATGAACTCGAAAACATAAATCCTTTTATGTCAACAAGTTTTAGATACCCTTTCTCAAAATTCTCCCACTTTATGAAGAAATTACTAGCTCCTTCCAATGCTTGAAGTCACTAAATACTCTATGCCCTAAAGCCCATCAAACTAGTGCACCATTTGAACTTATCCATGCTCCTAGTCTTTGTTAATGCATCAACAACATTCACCAGAGTATCAAATTTTCCTAGACTAACATTTCCATCCTCCACCATATCATGAACAAAGTGGTACTGTACATCAATAGGTTTCATCCTAGCACGGAAGGTTAGATTTTTCACCAAATAAATTGAACTCTAACTATCACAACAAATAACAATCTACCCTACATCAAAACCAATATCAAAAAAAATCTTATAACCCAAATGGCTTCCTTGTAGGTGCAAGTTTCTACCATGTACTCGGCCTCAATAGTGGATAAAGTGACTACAACCTGTTGCTTGCTCATACAACTAACTGCACTACCAATCAATATGAATACATATCCACTGGTGGATCTTATACTGTCAATTCCCCCTGCCCAATCAAAATCCACATATCTACAAATGCTAAAATAACTCTAAGATCTAGTAGAGTAACCATGATAATATAAGGAGTAATCAGAAGTACCCTTCAAATACCTAAACAATTTCTTCACAACATCCCAATGTAGCCTTTGTATATTAGCCATAAATTGACTAAGCACTCCTACTACATGGGAAATGTTTTTCCTGGTAAAGACCATTGCATACATTAAACTAAAAACTGCACTTGCATAATGTACCCTGGTCATGTCCTCCATCTTAGTAGGATATTTTAGAAAATATTCAATAGAAAGTTTTTGGTGCAGTCCAAGGTAGGAGGGTTTGATGAGGGAATGTCCAACCTCACATCTTAAAAAAACTAACACTTAGATCTTATTGATATACAATGAAAGCTAATAGATAATCAACATAAAGATAACAAATATTCATGAACACCTGACACAAGATATATCTTGGGAAAACCCTCAAAGAGAAAAACCCAACCTTCAAAGTTCTCTCCTCATTATATTATGATCTCAAAACACATTAAATATGCCATTTGATATTTGCAAATGGTAGGCCACATCCCATTAATTACAAACAATTTATATAATTATAATCTTTGTCAAAGATCTCTTCTACTTCATAATTTCTCCAATTTGTGACCTCTCCGGGTTAGAATAGTTCATCACCCTGCTTCATAACTTCACAAAATTAATCTCAAACCTCTTATGAGGAATTCGACCTTCGATAGTCTAGAAAATTATTTTCACATTGCACTTCTTGCCTCACACACTCTACCTCCAAATGGCATAAACAATCAGCCATATATATCTACATCTAAGGATAACATCAACTACATGTCGGCCCAAAAAAATATAGAATGTGTTTAAACTATCGACCCAAATCCATAAACAATTATCAATGTGAATCGACCAACATCGTCCAAAACATAGTAGGGACCAAAAACAACATTCCTCGAATATGAAACACCTCAAGAAATTATCCTCTAAGATCCACAACACACTACAATCACCCTATCGGCCAAGAACCTGAAAACATGAACTCCCAGAAGGAAAATCACCAATCGCGAGCACAATAATTGATGTGAACTGACAACACAGATAGATCATGCTCAAGGAACATCCAAGAATCACCATTGAAGCATCCACAATAACTCAGATCACTAGAATCACATCATCCTCTTTTAGGAACACCAACTAAGGCAACCGAACAATCATCAAAACATAGAAACTCATAACTTCCTCAAATTTTCATGTGAACTTCTAAAAATTTTGGTGGATAAACTAGACATACCTATCCACAAACCCTTTAATTCGTGACTTCTCATACTCAATATACTAAGCTAGCCATTGTACTAAACTTCACTGCACCACTGATAACCTCTGTAACTAAAGTTTCTTTGTCCCATCTAATTGAATCTTCTAGATGCACCTGCATCAAACTCTCAGGATTATTTGAAAAGTGAGCCTCTTCACTTTGGGCTAAGTTATATCAAAATCAATGTTGTCTCTTTGAATTGGTTTGGTGATCTTTTCATAGGCACTTGTAACTGCCTCAAGGTCAGCGGTCTGTTGAAGTCCACCATGTAAAACTGCCTCAAGTTCTTCTACATTTGGTGTTCTACTTGTAATCCTTGCACTGCCTCAATTATCAATGATCTGAGCAAGCCTTCTCTATAATTTTTCTCAAGATCAATGTTTTCTTCAATCAATTAAAAGTTAATAGGTACTTGCAACTGCCTCAAGGTCGGTGGTCTATTCAATTCCACCCTGCAAAAATGCCTCAAGTGTAATTTGGATTTAGCGATCTACCTATAGGCCTTGTACTGCCTCATTGGTCAGTGGTCTGAGCAATCCTACCCTACAAGCTGCCTCAAGATCAATTTATTCTTCAACCATTTAAAATTTAACACATACTTGCATCCTCCAGAACAATCATATGACTTCCTTGATCATCAATATCATTTCTAAATTTCCTCTACAACATTTCCCAATCTTTGCATTTCCTTTAAACACCTCAAAATGTTAAATATTGTTCCTATATTATTTTCTATAAAATTTATCCTCCTATCACTTCCTCTTTCTCTGCAATGTAGAATCCCCTTCTGATTATGCTTCACATTAGTTGATATAAACCTTAAGTCTCCTTAAGATCGCTTCTTCTTCTTGTGGTTCCACTATCCAATCTGATTCCTCCAAAGGTTCCCCTTCCTCTGGATAAACTAATTCTATATCAACAAGCTCTTCTTCATCTGCACAAGCTGTATCTGCATATATTATTGCTTCTCTTTCATTAGGTTCTCTTGTATTAGGTTCTTGATGACATTTAGTGCTTGATTCTTTCTTCCTCCAAACCTAACAACAGGTTTATCCTTATCAAATCCTCTTTCACTACTCTAGTAACCTTCATTGTGATAAGTATTATGACTCTTGTCACCTCTCCCTCTATAGTTTGAATAACTATCCATGTTATACTCTACATAAGGTCTTCTTTCTCTGCATCTTGATCCCTCTTTTCTTCCAATATATAAGTTCTTCCATCTGTATAATCTTCTACACATACAAGTAACATGTTTCCATTTTGCTCCATCAATCCATCCATAATTCATATTCTTACAATCTATCATAGGCTTTATCCTTCTCATTTTATCCCAAAACATCTTTTTAGAATGTTTCCTTGATCCATAAAACTTACAAGGATATAGATCCCAACACAATTCCTTTTCATGTCCATGCCTATTACAATGTGAATAATACATACTTTTTCTTCCCTGATTTGATTTTTTTAAACTTGTAACAATATCCTTACCTCTATCATATCCAAGGCCTTCATTTCTTTCTCTCCTTACCGGTCATTACTTGTTGATGCTTTCCCAATACTTTTCCTCTATATCCCATTCTCTTCATTATTTTGAAACCAATACCATCTCCAACAATTACAGGATTAGGCGCACTTTCATCTTCAATCGCATTTTCTAAAGAAGTTTCTACAATATCACATAAATTATTAGTATCACAAGAAACATTACACACTTCAAGTTTAGATCTCAGATTCTCATTCTCCTTCTCAAACTGGTTAGCATGTTCCTTCAAGTCAGATATTTCCTTCTTCTGCAAATTGTTCTCCTTGTTCAGCTCTTTCAAACTTTCCTCTAGATCTCTGGTCCTCTTGTCCAACTTCTTAAAAAACTTGAATCCTTCTTCAACTTATCCAGCTTTGCTTCTAGTTCTTCATTTCTCCTTTCAATTTCCAATTCTTCTTCAAGAGAATCACACTTGTCTTTTCCTAGTTCTTTCATCCTCTCCATCAATTCTGCATTACACTTCATGAGTTCGCACAATTCTTCCTCCAAAGTATCCCTTTCACATATCAGGTTTTATTTTTCCTTCTTTGTCCTTTTCCCAATCTTCCCCATTCTGCAACAGATTCACAACCAGATCGGATAAAATCTACAACCAGCTTTGGAATAGATTCACAACTAGCTAACAAATTTGCAACCAACTAATAGATTGGCAACCAGTTCTTCAACCAACTCTGATACCAATTGGTGTAGTCCAAGGTAGGAGGGTTTAGTGAGGGACTGGCCAACCTCATAGAATGAAACAATTAACACTTAGATCTTATTGATATGCAATGAAAGCTAATAGATAATCAACATAAAGATAACAGATATTTATGAACACCTCACACAAGATATATCGTGGGAAAACCCTCAAAGGGAAAAAACCAGCCTTGAATGTTTTTTCCTCATTATATTATGATCTCAAAACACATTACATATGCCAATTGGGCTTTACAGATGCTAGTATGCAGCCCAAGAATTAAAAACAATTTATATAATTACAATCTCCATCAAAGATCTCTTCTACTTCACAATTTCTTTAATATGTGACCTCTCCGGGTTAGAATAGTTCATCACCCTGCTTCATAGCTTCATAAAATTGATCTTGAACACCTTTTGAGGAATTTAACCTTCGAGAGTTTGAACATTATTCACACATTGTGCTTCTTGCCTCACACACTTTGCCTCCAAATGGCATAAAAAATTGGTGATATATATTTGCATCTAAGGATAACATCAACTACATGTTAGCCCCATAAAATATAGAGTGTTTGCAAACTTTTAGCCCAAATCCATAAAAAATATCAATGTGAATCAACCAATGTCATCCCAAAAATAGTAGGGACCCAAAAGAACATGCCTCAAACATGAAACACCTTAAACAATTAGCCTAGAAGATCCAAAACACACTACAATCACCCTGTCGGCTAAAAACCTCAAAACATGAACTGCCAAAAGGAAAATCACCAATCACGAGCACAAAAATTGATACAAACCGACAAAATAGATAGATCACACTTGGGGAACATCCAAAAATCACCACTAAAGAATCCACAACAACTCATAACTAGAATCACATCATCCTCTTTCAAGAACACCAACTAAGGCAACTGCAAAACTGTTGGAACATAGAAACTCATAACTTGATCAAATATTGATGTGAACCTCTAAAACTTCTAGTGGATAAATTAGACATACTTTTCAACAAACCCTTGAATCCATGACTTATCATCCTTAATATATTGATCTAGCCATCGTACGTAACTTGACTGCACCACCGACAACCTTTGTAACTAAAGGTTCTTTGTCCCATCTGTTTGAATCTTCTGGATGCCCCTGCATCAGTTTCATTCCCTACAACACTAGAACAACTAATTGCTTGTAATCTATCATATTAAACCTCTATAGGATAGTATTTATATACTTTCTCTAGTTAAGCCAAAGTTTTCTTTTCCCCCTATTGCTTTTGATTTCCATCCCCAAAATATACCTAGTTGAACCTAGATCCTTCATTTCAAACTGTGTTGATAATTGAGATTTTAATTTATAAATCATATCCTTACCACTCCCAATGAATAACATGTCATCCACATATAGGGAAATAATAAGAAGACAACCAATTTTAGTCTTAAAATAAATACAATGGCCAGATTTCAATCTCACAAATCCTAAAGACAACACACATGTATCAAACTTATGGTACTAAATTCTAGGTGACTATTTCAGACCATATAGAGATTTCCTTAATTTACAAACTAGGGTTTCCTTAACTTTTTCAATGAAGTGCTCTGGATAGGACATGTAAATATCTTCCTTCAAATCACCATGAAGAAACTCTATCTTCACATCTATCTGCTTGATCTCTAAGTCATATGTAGCTTCAAGTGACAACAAAAATCTAATAGAAATTATCTTAGCTATAGGAGAAAATATTTCTCCATAATAAATCCCCTCCACCTTGGAATATCCTTTCATGACCAAACTTGCTTTATGGTTCTCAAAACTACCATCCATACCAATCTTTTTCTTTAACACCCATTTACATCCAATAGGCTTTCGTCCTTCACGCAAAGGTACCAGATCCCATATTTCATTTTTTTTTCAAAGATGTCATTTCCTCATTCATGGCTTCCAACTAGGAGGCTCAATCAAACATACCCATATCATCTCTAATAATCCTAGGCTCATTAGTTTTAGCAATCAAAGCATAGGCACAACTGAAATCTAACATAGGATAACCAAACCTTTTAGGTTGTTGCTTAGCACGTGTAGACCTCCTCATAGGCTGAGGCTGATGTTCTTCATCTTGTTTATAACTTTCAAAGCTACTTGATCCCTCCTCATTAATAGTTCCACCAAGAGTACACAGTTCATCATATTGAGAGTAAGAGGAATTTCAACTACCTCCTTCTTTTCTACTTATTTTACCTTTGGTTGTAGATCAACTATGGAAGGTTTTAGCTCATGAAAGATCACACTTCTGCTATACAACACCTTCTTTGTAATTGGGTTCCAAAGCTTGTATCCTTTCACACCAATTCCATAACTGATGAAGATATACTTTACAACCTTGTTTTCCATTTTAGATCATTTTTCACTGGGCACATATGCATATGCCTCACATCCAAAGACTCTAATATGTTTCAATGAGGTATTCTTACTAGACCACACTTCCATAGGTGTTTTTTCCACAAGCATCAAAGTGGGAGATCTATTAATAAAATAACATGCAATAGCTGCAGCCTCAGCCTAGAGCTTTTGTTCTAGACCAGAACTACTCAACATAGTTCTTGCCCTTTCCATCAATATTCTATTCATCCTTTTTGCAACACCATTTTGCTGTGGAGTGTAAGAATTTTTTTTATGCCTTTCAATTATGTGATCCTTGTAAAACTTATCAAAATCTGGTTAACAAAACTCACCACCATTATCCATCCTCAAACACTTAATCTTTCTACTAGTTTGATTTTCAACACAGGTTTTAAATTCCTTAAACCGACTAAAAACTTCAATTTTACTTCTAAGAAAATAAACAAATGTCCTTCTCGAATAATCATCTATGAAAAAAAAATAACATAGATTTCGATAAAGAAGGAACATTAACTAGACCAAACACATCAACATGAATATAATCTAGAATACTAGAAGATTTATTAGGACATGAATAAAGTAAAACATGGCATTTCTTTCCATATATGCAACGTTTTCAAAAATTAAACTCAAGATTACAATCATCAAGCCCTTCAACTAGGCTTTTATTTTTTAAGGCTTTTAAGCCTTTTTCACCAACATGGTTGAACCTCTAATGCCACAATGTTTTTTCTTTTCTAGGAGCTTCATCTCCAAAGATTTTGTTCCCTTAGGAGCAAAATCTCCTTTCTCTACATGATTAATTTTTTTTTACTTTGGAGAAGCACTATTACACTATATTGCACATACATAGAGCTTATACAAAGTGCCAATTTGTGCACCCTTAGCCAACACCATATAGCCTCTAGTCATTCTACAAACACCATTCGAGAAAGAGAATTGTACATCAACATCATTAAGCTTACTTACATAAAGTAAATTTTGAGCCAGACCTGGTATATGCATCACATCATCGATTCCCTTCACTCTTCCATTAGGAAACCAAATCTTGACTCTTCCATGGCCAACAATTTCTAGGTGAGAATCATCACCCAGATACACCATTCCACTACCATAATTTCTGTAATTTGAGAACAAAACTCTATGAGAGGTCATGTGAAAGGATGCACCTGATTCAATTAGCCAAACATTTTCCAATGCCTGAATCGCCAAGGCTACTATGAAGGCATCTGCATCACTTTGAGAAGATTCATTTTCAAAAGAACTAGTTTTCTTTTTCTTCTTCTTCTCCTCTTTACAATCTTTCTAGATGTGTCTAGTCTACCCATAGTTCAAAAATTTCACCTTGGAATTTTTACCAAGATACTTTGATCTCCCCTCTGACTTGGATTTAGACTTCTTATCTTTCTTCTTTCCTCTCTCTTTTGATCTTCCTTGAATAGAAAGGGCCTCCTTGGCCATCTTAGAAGACTTCCTTCACATTTTTTCTGATAGTAGAAAAAAATTGCATCTTCCATCTTGAAAGTGGTTGTTGTACTCCCAATAACCATTACCAGGTAATCCCATGTGTTAGGAAACAAAAAAATAGAAGCATGCAACAATCCTTGTCATCTATCTTCACACTAGCAGACCCCAACTGAGCAATGATTATGTTGAACACATTCAAATGATCTACAATAGATGCCCCTTCCTCCATCTTCAAAGAATACAACTTTTTCCTCAAAACTAACTCAATTACTAGATATTTCCCTTGATAAATATCACCAAGCTTCCTCCATAAGAGTTTTTTTGTCTTGTCTTCATGTACATTCAAGAGAATTGAATCAGCCAACCGCAATCTGATCATACCCTTAGCTTTCTATTCCATTGCATTCTAGTCCTCTTGCGAGGTTGTTGATGGTTTTTTAGAGGGAACTACATCCCATAACTCTCAATCCATGAGAAAATCTTCCATTTTGAGTTTCCACAACTCAAAATTTCCACTGTTGAACTTCTCAATCACTATTCTTCTAGATGTTCTCATCATCTTAAATTTTCAATAAGTTATAAACTAGATTATCACAAAATACCTGTCTTACTTAGAAGGACAAAAAAGTTGGCCAAGATCTGATACCAACTAAAATCAAATTAGAGTGTGGAATATGCTTTCCTAATACTAATATTTAAGAGAGAGATAAAAAAAACATTTCAATACTTTAGGTTAGAGAACACAAAGATCCACATACATTAATACAAGAATAGACAATAAAGAATGAATATTAGATTTTATGTGGGAAAACCTTTACAAGAAAAAAAACCACACACCAAAGCAGAGATCTCTTGTATTACAATAAAAAAATACATAAAACTATAGAGCTATGGTATTTCAAGTTTTTATTCATAGAACTAGTTCGATAGTAGTTCGTTACATTCACTTTGATCTTCTTGACTCACATACAATTCTAGTCCACTAAGGCATCATACAATTCTCAAGCATTATAGGAAACCATCGCTCCAACTTTGATATCAAATTGAATAGTTATCGTCTCTTCTACGAATTTATACCAAAATTTTGAAGGGACATGAAACCATGTCCTTTTGAATAATCATTATCACCCTGATACGTCTGTCATTCCATTAGATTTTTGAAGAGTGTGTTGGAACTATAAAATTTTGATAACCTCATTAACCCTTCATACTTATTAGTTTCCCAAGAAGTTCATATTATAGACATAAAATTTCCTCACATAGCATTTTCACCAAGGTCCAGGTTAATTTTTTTCATATAGCCCCATAAAATTCATTTGACATTAAATATTTAACATTTGAAAATATCGGCATAAGTTGATGCAAGGCTCACTAATAATAATATACATCTCTTCAGTTTATCGACAAGACATCAAAACTATCATATCGATGAGGATATATGTCAAACTCTCCTCGACATATCGAGCTAAATTGTTTTTTACTGATTGGAATATAGTGTATCGGCCAGACTATAGTCATCGGGGTGAGATTTCAAAGGACTGCCCAAAGCGATCACTAGTCTTGCAGATAAAGCAAAGGAAGACTCATTTGGTGAGACAATAATGTCAGGGAGAGTTTGGGAAGTCTCACCGACTCCCCGTGTTATACCGACAGGATTGAGCGTATGGAGATAAAAAAATGTTAGAGGGACAATATACGTGGTCTTGCCAAAGAAAAGGTGTATCAGTAAGATATGTCTCAACGGGGAGATCTAAGAGAGGTCACGATGAACATTATTCTGTAGGTAGGAAAATTACTTGGTCTGAGTGACTTAAGTTGACAAAGGGAATATCTCGGTGAGACTAAGAGCCTTTGGAGTGAAGTGAAGAATCGTTGGCCCAATTCATTAAGTCTGGGTGATAGTTTGCTTCGGTGAAAGTCATGGCGATATAAAAAACAAAAGAGGAAAACTATCAAGGAGACTTGTGATGTCGAGGGAGCTACAAGATGTCTTAGCGAATGTGATAACATTGAGCAGATGGATTGGCTAGAGATTTGAAATTTCTTGTCGATATGATGCATGATGCGACAGCGAGAATTTCAAAAAAACTTGTTGCATTCATGTCTCAGTGAAGACATTAATGGTGCCAGGAAGCATAAAATATTTTGTTAGTGAACTCAATTGGAATCATTGTTTCACACAATTGGAAGAGAAGGAAAGCAGAGGAACAAGCAGAGAAATCGGGGCGTTCGTTCAAACTTAGATTTTCAGGTGAAATACAGTAAGTTCCTCATCCTCTAAAAACTATAAATTTTGAAGAATGGAAAGCACTAGTTCAGAAAAGGTAAAAGGAAGAAAACATGGGGAGGGTAACCAACTAAAAGGAAAAAGGAAAAAAACTGAAGTACAACCAAAGGGCACTGAGCGAAAGTTAAACCAAGATCTCATAGACCAACTACCTAGTTCAGGACCTAAAGCAAGGCGTTTCGCACAGCTTAAGGCGGAAGTGGATAAATTGGATGACAAATGTAAGTTCATAGGAGATGTTTGGACCCCAATTAGAGGATACAAATTGTTCAATTTCCACTACCATAGAATAAATCACTTTGAGCCAATATGTAACCCATGGAGGCTCAATTTGGGAAAAATGGTGTGCCCTAATGTTTTTGTTGATGTCAAATTGATGAAATTATTGGCTGGTCATTATAATCTAAAGAATAGGGCCATATGTGATTTATCTGGGAACCCGATGATACATGTGTCTAATAATGCAATAAGCAAGGTCTTCAAGTTAGAAGGAATGTGCAATGAGAAGATCATAAGTGAGGAGCTCAAGAGTGAATTCAAAAGAATGGATACCATTTACAAGGGCTGGAGGTTACCCCTGCATAGAATTAGGTTTCATGGCAAACCGATTCCGATGAAAGACAACAAGGGACCACCATTTCATGTGGATCTCTTTGAACCCTACATAAAGTACACTTATTTTTCAATGGGACAAGTATTGGGGATGGAGGTCCCAGAGCATATGACAGTTGTACCTATGGTGATTGCTTTGGATGTTCAATATCATAACTCCAGGTCATTTGATTATGCTTCACATGTGTTTAAAGAGCTTGACACTAGGTTGATGGAAATAAAGAATGGAGCCTTTGTCCTACACCTCAAGAATTATTCATTGTTGATGCATTTGGTGCTATATTTTGGACAAGAAATAGGATTGTGGCCCTAGGAATTGAGGATTTTGCAATTTGATAAGTAAGGCAAGCCATTTCCTATTCAGTTGTGGTCTGTTGTTTGGGATAGCAGGTTTGCTAATTCTAATTTCTTGCATTTTGAAGAATACTTTGTAAAGCCAATGTACAAGTTTTATAATCATCCTTGTGACTATTCCTTGTTTGATGAAATAAAGAGATTTATCAGGCCTAAGGATTTTAATGGACCAATCAGCCACAATTGGGGGGATTGGTATTGTTTAGAAAATGCTACCATGATTAGGGTTTATGGTTTTGAAGGTACTCCATTTATTTTTCCTATGACAGTTCTAGATAGAATTGCATACTTAGAGATTGTTAGGCAAATGGATTTCTCCAGTGTCATGAACTTAAGCTCTTATGGGAAGCAAGATTTTATGCCAAGTACGCTGTGTTTTGGTGATTTTACTATGTTAGCAAAGGAGGGATACAATTTAATTCTGGATAAATTATTGGATTATAACATGAGAAAAGCACCATCAAGGAAAAAATTTGATCCAGAGGGATATATTCAGTCTATGAGATAGAGGATAAACTTTGGAGGGTATCAACATGTGCCCTATCAATCTGATGACATAATTAGAAACTTGGAAGCAGAAGAAGCAAAAATGGTGATTGAGAAACAACATCAATAATTGATAGATGCTAAGCTATTTTATTCCAGTAAAGAAGTATTAGAGGCTAATAGGCCACAAGGCCCATCCGAGAAGGTATCGAGGACAACAAATTAGGATTACACCTATTCTGCTAGAGAGATAAATATTGAGGAAACTATGGATGTGGATACAAGACATGAAGAATATAGATCTTTTATAGCAGATGATGAATTTGTGAAAACCTCATAATTCAAAACTTTTTTATACAAACAAAAGGGAAAAGAAATAAGAGGACTGGTTGACAATGTCACACCAAGAAATGAGGAGCAGTTGTTAAAAAAATTGAGGGATGATGTGGAGAAAGAGATGACAAGCATGAACCCTGAGAAAGGGAGAGAGATGTTAGAAAAGGCTAGTGTCATGATTTTCCTAGGGCTAGATCTCAATTCCGCATTGGTTTTTGACAGTTTCTTGAAGGACAACAATGCTACACACAAGCTCAGCATAGAAAAGGTGACAAAAGTGTATACAGGATCAAGATACAATCCTAATGAAGAGACATTGATGATCTGGGCTTTATATCCCCCTCACAAGAAGTCAGTTGTCATTGATACTGAGAAGGCATTTGGACATATCATGAATTTGAAGGCTGGAGAGGCTGATCCAGTTGCAACTGCAGAAATTGGGATCAATATAGCAAAATTAAATAAAGCCCAGATACAAGCATTGATGAGAGAGAGAGAGAAATGTACAAAACCAATAATGAGAGAATACTGAGAGAAAATGAATGTTTAAAGGACTTGGTAGGTATTGTAATGGGGCCAACAAAAATGCTCACCCAAGGTGAAAGTTCACAGGTGAAGGACCATTGGGAAGGGTCAAGTGCATACTCTCAATTGAAAATGGACACACTTACTGCAATAATCGAAAGGAGGCAGGTCGTTTTAACCACTTGGCTAAATAAAATTTGGGGAAAACATTCACAATATGTGGATGCAATAAAAGAACATAGAAGAGTGGATGGTAGAATCCAAGAGAGAATTGAGGAGATAAAAAAGGATACTCCTAATACTACAGGGATTGAAAATGCTAATCGTATCATGGATAAGCACAAGGAATTCTTTGAGGAATTACAAGGGGATGCATAGGGATTGATAGAAGCCACCAAGGACAGATTGACTAAGTTATGTGATGGTGAAGGAGAATTGAAAGAAATGACTACATGGAAGAGTGAATGTGAATTAATACTCCAAGAGATATTGAAGACAACCACTATGAAAGATATAATGTTGGATGAAGCATGTGAGCAGAACAAACAAATGATGATGATGGAGATCATGATCTGTGATGTGTTAGGAGATGAAAATACACATAAGCACCAAGATTACACAAAGCACATGTCTGAAATTCACTTATGGCTTAATAGAACTTAGTTAATGCTAATCTTGTTAGCATTTTATGCTTAAAATTTCTTTGAAAGGACACATCCTTCCACCTATTAAATGTATAAATACTCATTGTTTACAGTAAAAAAGGGAGTAGAATTAGAATAAGATAGATTGTTGTAAGTACAATATTTTCAGAATGATGGCATTCAAGAAGAGTATGTTGCATGTATGAATTTTGAGGAAGATAATGAAAGACTGTTGATTTGGTGGCTTCATTCTGCTATCAATTGTTTGTTGGATTTCTATGATTATTTGATTGTCTCCAATATGATGTTTCTTGATTTTTTAAATTGAAGTATCAAGTATATGTTCAATTTATCAGTACACATTTTTTTTTTCTGTGTGATTTGATTTATTGAGTTCTTTAATGAAGAATTAAATTCCTTTCAATCAATTACAATAAGAAGAGAATGTTATTTGGATCAGTAAGAAGAATCAGATAATTAGATTTGATATTCTACCTCAAGTAGGGTTTATCCATTACATCCTTGCATGTTTAAACCAGTTATAAACTCATAATTGTATGCCAAATGGTTAGAGAACTTGATAGATAGAAACCACTCATTGAAGGCTTTCATTTGACTCTGTTTTACCCAATAAGGCATTGGTCTCCCTTATTTTCATTACATTAGCTTTATTCATTTCATTTGACATTTTTTAACTGAACATATCAGATTTCACCTTCATATTGCATGTACTATTTATACCAAATTTCCTTTGATATTGCATATACTATTTATACCAAATTTATATCATATCTCTCCACTGTCAACTTGCCATTGTGGATAGTTTAGTCTATCAGGAAGTATAGTTCAAAATCTGCAACATTCATATAGGTATACCCGCCTAGGTTTAGCAAAGCCTTAAGAGTAGAAGGTTCAACTATACTAGTTGGCCTTGTTAGTTGACCAATAGCATTGAGAGAGGTTGGAAACCTCTCGTGGTTCAAACCTGAATTTTTGAGACCTAACAAAGAGTTCCACTGTTGTCCTACCGATAACAATATGTTTCTCTAATACCCGCATACCAACTTCACAAACCTCCTATCAGAATGTCAAACGGACACTATAGTGTTGAAAAAGTAACCTATGAGTGGGGGTGAATCATTTGTAACAAATTTTAACCTTTAAGAACTTCCACCATAAATTAGATCAACTATCATTCAGAAATCCTTTACTCTACCAATGTGATTAACCATTAAGTGAAAAAGTAGAAACTGAAAAATACCACACACACACAATAACACCAAATTTATTTGCAAAACTAAATAAGGGAAAAACCATGATGAGGATTAGCTCACAAAATAGATAATGTCAAAATTGAATACAAAGGCTCACTACCAAAGAAGACTTGCTACCAAAACTGGACTTATTGTCAAGATAAGGACTCACTGTGCAAGAAGGGTTAACCATCCGAAGGGCTCATTGCCACAAAATTACAAAGAATATAGAAGAGAATTGTTATAGAGAGAGAAAAACAATCTCAATGCAACAAATATTTCCACCACAACACAATCAAACACTTGCACACATACATGAGTGACAAAGTACACCTTCAGCTCACTGCTTTTAGAAACTCGCAGTTGGGTTTCACACTTCTCTACTCAAATTCGCATCACATTTTTTCACATCTATCTCGTGTCTATCTTATCTTTCCACACACATCTCACCTTATATTTGTACCATCTTCAACCTCAAAACTCATCCAAGGTTGGAAATACATCATTTGCATTTACAAATTCAGATTAGGTTTGTGCCAAAGCATTCTATGGTGGAATTAGAATGAGATTGACCCAAACACATACTTCAATATGCTTCCATAAAATTCATAAGTAGTGTTAATCACAAGATCGATCAAACCAATGTAAAACACATAAATCAATTAAGCACACACAACCTTAGCATGATCCAATCTTTCTAGATAAAAAAATTAATTTGAACACAACCTCAACAACTTATCCTAACTACAAGTCATACGACTCAAAGAAGAAGAAATATAGAGAAATAATATTTATCTCTAACCTTAGCCAGATACAAAGAAAAACATGGTTCCTAACTGGTGAAGATAACTCGCAATGTACAATGATCTAAAAACCCAAAATTTGGATATAGTAACTTTCAACAACCATGATTAACATTTTTGAACCATACCAACTTAGAGAAAATTTTGTAGAAAAACTCAAAGCATCTACTGAATAATTGCAGTCTTTCTTCATTACAATTCTTTCAATATCCTTGACATATACAACCAGTAATGATCACCCGTGACCTAAATGACAACAACAACTAGTAGACAACCAGTTAACCAGTTAACATCAATGAAAAAACTATCATACTTGCAACAATCTCCCCTTTGTCATTGATGGAAACACATAATGTGAAAAACCATCAAAGGCAACACAATAGCTCCAAACACACTTTCCATGATTTTAATTTCTCCCCCTTAGTAGATAGACTTTTTCATATGATACTCTCTCCTCCTCTAACATAAATGGCAAAGGAAAAAGATGTTACATTGAATTCCCCTTTTATATTAATAAAAAAAAACTTTTTCAATGACAACACATGACACTACGTACTCCCCCTCAGAGGTAGCCACCAAAAAATTAGTCCAGAAGAAGGGTAGATCCATAGACCCACCATATTGAAGCATCTCCATATGTGTCTATATCAAGAAAGGAGGGGAAATAACCCCTAACTTCTCTTGGAGATACTCAAAAGTATCTTTAGGAATAACCTTAGTAAATATGTTAGCAACTCCTTCGTAGGTACATACTCAAGATTTACTTCATTCTCAACAACCTTCTCTCTCAAAATTTGATGTCTGATAGATATATGCTTTGTCATTGAGTGCATCATTAGATTCTTTGAAATATTAATTGCACTTGTATTATCATAAAAGATAAAAATAGGATCATATATTACTTTGATATCTTTCAATGTCTATTTCATCCACAACACTTGTGTACAGTAAGATTCCACGACAATATATTCAACTTTAGTAGTGGATAATGAAACTAAATCTTTCTTTCTACTTAACAAAGCCACCAATCTAGAACTAGGAAATATTGCACCACCACTTGTGATTTTTTTTCATCTACACAACTTGACCAATCTGCATCTGTATAAGAACTTAGTGTAAAATCAATATCCCTAGGATACCACAAGCCATAATCTAGAGTGTCATTCAAATATCTAAGTATCCTTTTAATAGAAGCAACATGTGTTTCTCTATATTCTTCTTGAAATCTAGCCATAAGACAAATTGTATGCATAATATCCTGTCTAGTAGCAGTTAAATACAATAGTACTCCAATCATAGATTTTTATTTGCTATGATCATCCTTAGTTGAATCATCATATCTACTCAATCTGCAACTATTCACCATAGGTGCATATCGGTTTTGAACCATCCATCCCAAACTTCTTCAACATTTCTCTTACATATATTGGATGTGAAATGAAAATTCCTTTTTCTATTTGATTAATTTGCAGCCCAAGAAAGAAATTCATCTCACCAAACATAGAAATATCAAACTCTTTTTGCATCTCTTCAGCAAAAATCTTGCACATTATTTCATTTCCTCCAAATATAATGTCATCGAAATATACAACCACTATCAAGATCTTGTCATTTTCAATTTTAAAGTATAAATTACTATCTATCGTACCTTTATTGAAACCTTGTTGAATCAAATATTTGTCTAACCTTGCATACCAGGCTCTAGGAGATTGCTTCAATCCATAGAAAGCTTTCTTCAATCTACAAACCATATATGGTTGATCTGAAAACTGAAATCCTTCTAGTTGTTCCATGTAGACCTGTTCCTTTAACTCACCATTCAAAAATGTAGACATGACATCGAAATGATAAACTTTAAAATCTTTATGTGTAGCAAAAACTAAAAACATTTTGATAGATTCCATCCTTGCCACCGAAGAAAAGGTCTCCTAAAAATAAATACCTTCTACTTGTGAGTAACCCTTATGCACAAGCCTTTCTTTATCTCTCACTACTTATCAATTCTCATTCAATTTGTTTCTAAATACCCATTTTGATCCAATTATGTTTTTATTTTTCGGTCTAGGGACCAATTCCCCAATTTGATTCTTCTCTATTTGCATAAGTTATTCTTTCATAGCTTTCATCCAATGATCATCTTTACATGCTTCACTTATAGTATTCAATTCAACCTAAGAAAGTAAACAAAGATTTATCTGACCAGCAACAGTAGCTCTACTTCTTGTCAATACACCTTTCCTCTTATCTCCAATGATTTTACTTATAAATGATTCTTTTGCACATATTTAGGTATCTTTGGGGACACCACTAGAGCTTCTTATTCTTCATGATTATTTTCTTCTTCTTCCACAATTTCTTCAACTTCTATACAATCAGGTTCATCAAATACATATCCATCAACTTCAATTGAATTCTTCATTGCTTCATCAACCTTGACATTTATGTTGTACAATCTTTCCCAGTCTTTTATTGATGCATCTGTAAGTTTTTCTTCTAGTAGAATATCTAAGGAAGATACCTCCATCACATCTAGCATCAAACTTCCCTAAATTTTCTTCATCCCTTCTAATATAAATTTTCCTTCCAAATACCTTGAAATACTTAACACTAAGAATTCTTCCACACCATAGCTCATAGGGGGTCTTATTACTTTTATCTCTTGCTTGAACTTGATTGAACACATAGAAAATAGTGTGAATAGCTTCTTTGCAATAAACTTCCTATAGATCATCCTCAATAATCATTGATCTAGTGGCTTCTTCAATCATTTTTTTCTTTGTTTCAACAACTCCATTCTGTTAAGGGGTTCTAGTAGCAGATAACTATCTTTTTTATTCCATGAACCTCACAAAACATGTTAAACTCATTCAAGGTGAATTCACCACCTCTATCAGACCTCAAGAATTTTATTCTCAAAGTTACTTAATTCTCTACCATAGCCTTAAATGTCTTGAATTTATCGAATGCATCGGATTTCTCTAAGAAAAGTAAACCATCTATATCTAGAGTAATCATCAATCAAAAGCATAAAGTACCTATCACCTTGTAGAATTGTCACTCTTATATGACCACAAAGATATGTATGAATCGAATCAAGTAGTCTGATTGTAGATTTTTCCTTCCATCTGAAGTTGTTTCTAGCTTGCTTTCCAAAATGACAATCCTTGCAAACAACATTAACAGGCTTCGAAATCCTTGGTAAATATCTTATGGCTTGCAAAACACTGATTATTTCCATATTATCAAAATTCATGTGACACATCCTCTGGTGCCATAACCAACTATTATTAATCTAAGACATAAATAACTATCCATCAACACCCTTAAGTTGATATATATTTCCTTCAAAATTCTTTCCTACAACAATCACTATTTCAGATCCTTTCCTTATTGAGCATATCTCATCCTCAAATACAAGATTATATCCTTTACTACACATTTGTCTAACACTTAAGAGATTATTCCTTAAAACCTTAACATAGTAGAAATCATCAGTGTTGATGACGATGCTACTCATAGCAACAGTGAAGATAAAATCCTCAAAGGAAAACTGTAAATAACCTATCTTTACTTGAAATACTAAACAGGGGCAACCTAAGGGTTTGAATAATAGGAAAAGGTTGACCTAGCTTAATCCCAAGGCTCTACTAGTTAGGTCTTGACCATACTAGGTTTTCTTCAGGGTATGATGTGATTTTGATGTTAATCTCAAGGGGCATATGGTTATCTCTAGTTTCTTCAAGAATCATAAGCATCAGATAAAATATTTTTAGTTCAATCATTAAATAATCTCATGAAATAAATAGATTTGTAGTAATATTTCATGAACATCAGACAATATTGCTATCATTTAAGTATATTTAGCTTTAATAATTCAACAATTTCATAGAAAATAAATATTTCTAATAATATTTCCATTCATTCATCTCTTTTTTAGATTTTTTTTTGAAATTTAACATCTAATCTAAAATAAAGCATCAAAATACTAAAAAATAAAATTGCTCCTCTAAGGTATTCTCCACGCATGCCCTAATATTTAATCAAATCAAATAAAACCACTCTATACTTCACTAGATTGCTTCATAGCTAGGCATAGAATGATGAAATCTTTTAAAGAAGGGGGTTTAGTTTGGACATCGAGTAGGTTTTGTATACACCCTTAAATTCTGCAACACAACCTTATTCAACTGAACTAACAAACTAGCTACAAAAGATACATGAGATAGGTAGCTATCAAATTGGCTTCAATATTGATTAAGCTTTATATGCATACAATATTTTAATCTAGAATGATTCAAAAAATAGGAAAAAAATAACAAAACTTAGAGAAGTTTTTGCTCTTCCGACATCCACAAGTTTTGAACTTAACTTCAAAAGAAGTATCCCTTGGCCTTTTATAGAAGCAAGATGTAGGTAGGGTAAGAGAAATACATGAGAGGAAATACAAGGGATGAATCAAATCAAGGCACATACAATATAGTGACCGGTAAGAGAAATGAAAATGAAGTCAATGAAGGTCAACCCTCGTCTGCACGTTGATATCCTTCAAGTTTTTCGTCTTCTTATTATCACCATGATAATAACTTGAATTCAGATAGTATGTAGGAACTTTCCCATATATTCAAAATGATTTCTTTATCATCTTGTTCCTATGCTTCAATTTTTCCTCAGGATTTCTACTCTCAAGAATGGGATTCCCCAGAGGTTGGCACTTCCCTTCGCTACATGCATAATACTGAGATCTCCAGTATTCCAGTTACTCAAACTCCTCCGTCGCATAATTTCCCAGAAAGTGTAGACCAATCCAGATATGATTCTATCTATGATCCAAATTTTCTTGACCATCCATACCTAAACTTTGCATCACAAATTCCACCTATTATATCCCTTTTAAATTTTTTATAAAAATATCATGTAAATAAAACCATCATTAATTCATTATCATAATAAATCCATCATAAATAACATGCTTTCAAGAAAATCAGATATTCTTGTGTAATTATCTTTTAAACCAAGTTACTAGACCATCGAATATCTTGGATAACCTTAAAAATTTTAACCTTTACTTTGCATTACTACCTGGTGTTTAGCTTTTACTTGTGATTTTCCCAAACCATGGATTTTTTCAAGAACTTCCATATTTACTAGACCTTGACTCCTAGACCGGAATGCTTTGCTCAACACTTTTCTTTACCTTTTACATTTATGAATTTCCTAGTTCTCGGTACCTGAAACACTTGAATTAAAAATTACTCTTTTTCAAAAAGATTTCTCTTTTCTTTTCACTTCCAATGATCTTTCCCACTAGCCAACACTTTCCATAAGTGTTAGTTTTCACTTCGGGTCCTCAATCCTTACATTTTTGGGGCATGTTGTGAGACCACACAAAAAATTGCAACCAATAATGTTGGATGGTGTGGTTATGTTTCTGATATGTGGTTGTCATTGATGTTTTTGAAGGTTGTATATGTCGAGGATATTGAGAAAATTATAATAAACATGTTGAAGGTTGTTTGTGAAGCTGTGAAGTTTAGTGTGGTGAAAATACAGTATGTCTCTATTCAGAAGTTTCTCTTTAAATTTTTTTTTGCTAAGCCTATCTAGTTTATACTTCAGAAGTTTCATAGGTGAGCATCAAGATTTGTGCAATTTATAAGGTTCTATGTTCATACAATTATTTTGTTACTATAGCTGGTGTTTCTAGAAGAAGAGAATGTAATTCTAGTAATTATAGTTGTTGTGTATGCTCCTACGATATTCGTTGCTGTTTCTATATTGTTATCTATCCTTGTTGCATGTCTGCATTGATTGGAGTGATCATGATCAGATATTTTTACGTTGTGTGTTTGGGTTTTCATGTTCTTGGCCGACATGATGGTTTTAGTGTGTTATAGATCCTCATGAATTAATCTTTTAATGTTTGGAATGTTCGAGGAAGTTTTTTTAGGTCTTCATTATGTTGTGACCGACTTCGGTTGGTGCACATTGAGATTTGTTCATGAATCGGGCTGACAGTTTGTAATTTATTCTTTTATCTTTGGATGACAAAGTTGTTGATGTAATTCCATGAAGTGGATATATAAGAGCGATTGTTTCTTCATTTTTAAGTGTGTTTGGTGCATGTGATTATGAAGTGTGTATGTGAAATATGTGAATAAAGATCAGATCATTCAATTGTGGAGAAGATTGTGAAGAATTTTGAGTGAAGTGTGAAGAAGTGTTTATGTGCCTAATTGGAACTGTCATCAGACTTTTGCAGAAGCTAATTTATCAGTTCATATTCTTTAGATGGTTTTAATCTGAATGTTTCTATAAGGCAACAAACCTTCCTATTTGAGCAGTGAGCTCTAGGAAGTGTGCCTGAATGCATGTGCATTCCCATTATTCATCTTTATACTTTTAACGGGGTATAATCTTGTGGACTAACATCCACCATGGTTTTTACCCTAACAGGGTTTCCATGTATAAAATATTGGTGTTCTTTTGTTTCTGATGTGTTGTTGATTCATGATTTTATTTTTAATTATCATATATGAGATTAAAGGTTAATAAGATAGAATAAGTTTTAAATTTTGTGACAACTAATTCACCCCCCCTCTTAGTTGTCTATTCTTATTTTTCCAACAATTGGTATCAGAGCAGGTTCCTCTAAATAATTTTAATAGCTTGAGGTTATCTAAGATGGCATCATACAAGAAGGATAGTCCTAGATTCGATGGAACAAACTACTCTTTGTGGAAGGATAAAATGGAGTTTGGTTTAAAGTGCATTGGTGATCCATTCTGGAAGATTACAAAGAACAAATATATTATTCCTCAAAATGGTCCCTCTACTTCTAATGATATCAAAGAAGCTGAAACTAATATCAGGGCTATAGAAGCATTATTGAGTGCTCTGACAAATTTAGAGATGAAAAATGTAATGGGTCTGAGAACAACATATGAGATTTGGAAGAAGCTAGAAACATTGTATGAAGGAGATGTACAAGTAAAATTTTCCAAGCTACAAAGTTTGAAAGGAAAGTGGGAAAAATTGAAAATGAGTGAAGATGAAAACATTATTTATTTCATGCAAAAAGTGAATGAACTAGTGATGGGTGTTAGATGTGTTAGTGGAATCTTGGATGAAGAAGAGATTATGGATAAAGTGCTCAGATCACTGACTACTTAAAAAATGAAAGCTCATGCTACTGAAGAACTCAGGATAGTAAAAAATGTGTTAAGAGACATGTTGATTGGTAAGCTTGCTGCCTTTGAATTGAGTGAATTTGGTGATTCTACTCCTAATACATAATTTGGATTTAAGGCTACTATATCCGAAAGAAACCAACAAAGATATGATCCGAGAGAAAGTTCTAGAATTACATTCAAGTATGAAGATGAGATGAAATAGATTGAAGATGAAGAAAGAGATATAGAAGAGTTTGAAACATTGATTGTGAAGAGAGAAGCCAAAGGACAAGGTAAGTATAAAGGAAAGTTGACTATTAAATGTTTCTCTTGCAATAAGATAGGTCATTTTGCATCAAGGTGTCCTGAAAGACTTCCTAGGTTGAAACCTGATAATCCTATATTTCAAAAGAAATGTTATTATGTAGAAGAAGGTGTTACTGATGATGAATCTAATAAAGAAAATGGAAATAAAGATGGATGGGTATTCATTTCTATCAAGGAAAATGGTACAGTGTCCACTGAATCTGCTAGTGATAAGAATATTGAGAAAGCTCTTGCAGCCAAAATTGAAGAAAAGGATGAATGGGTGATTGAGAGTTGATTCTCACATCATATGATTGGTGAAAAAAGCAAGTTTCTAAGCTTGGAAAAATATGACAGTGGTGTTGTAAGATTTGGAGATAACAAGGCTAGTGTGATTTGTGGCAGAGGCACTATTTCTTTTGGTGGCAAATATAATACTGATGATGTCCTTTATGTTGAAGGATTGAAGCATAGCCTGTTGAGTATTGGACAAATGGTAGACAAGCGAAATAATCTTCAGTTCAAAGATGGTAAGTGCAGGATGCTGGGAAGTTCCAAAAAAGTAATTGCTTCAAGTACAAAGACAAAAGGTAATATTTTTCACCTGAGTGCTGCTAGTGAAAGTTGTTTAATTGCTCAAGTTGATGTAAGTTGCTTATGGAATAGGAGGCTGTGTCATGTGAGTTTTGATAACATTGTCAAAGTAAGCTCCACTAAAGTAGTTAGAGATCTTCCTAAGTTAGTGAAGCCTACTAACACCATGTGCAAGGAATGTCAGATGGGAAAGAAGACTAGAATTTATTTTTTGGAGTAAACAACATCATTCTAATGGAGTATTGGGGTTGGTGCTTACTGATCTATGTGGTCCCTCTAGAATCAAAAGTCTACAAGGAGAAAATTACTTTATGTTGCTTATTGATGATTACTCTAGGATAATGTGGGTTTCTTTCTTGAGAGAAAAACATAAAGCATTAGAAAAATTCAAAAATTTCAAAGCTATGGTCAAGAATGAGAAATGTTTAAAGATTAAATGCCTAAGGTCAGACAGAGGTGGTGAATTCACTTCCTGGGATTTCAATTCTTTACGTGAAGAGCATGGAATCAAAATACAGTTATTTGCTCCTCGGACCCCTCAACAGAACAAAGCTATTGAGAGAAAGAAGAAAATAATTCTAGATGTTTCTAGAACTATGATGTTGGAAGGTATTGATTTTGAAGAAAACTTTGGCCCTATTGCTAGAATTGAAGCTGTAAGATTATTTCTTGCTTATGATGATTTTAAGAGCTACAAAGTCTATCAAATGGATGTAAAGTCAGAATTTCTAAATGGTGAGATAGAAGAAGAAGTATATTTTGAGCAACCAGATGAATTTCAATTGACTGATAAGGAAGATATGGTTTTTTGATTGAAGAAAGAATTGTATGGACTCAAACGAGCCCCTAGAACTTGGTATGCTAGACTAGATAAATAATTTTTGAAGCTCGGATTCAACAAAGGTACTGCTAACAGTAATCTATATTTTAAGATGGATCAGGATAAAGATTTGATTATTGAAGTCTTTATTGATGACATCATTTTTTAAGGTAATGATGACTTATGTATGAATTTTGCTGATGAAATGAAAAGTGAGTTTGAGATGTTAATGATTGGAGAGCTGAAATAATTTTTAGCATTGCAAATTACCCAGTTAGATAATGGAATCTTTCTATCTAAGTCCAAATATGTAAGAGAGTTACTGATTTTTTTTGGCATGGAAGACTCAAATCCAGTTGGTACACCCATGGTAACTAGATGCAAGTTAACATAGAATGATGATTCTCCTAAAGAAAATCGAACAAGATATAGGTCAATGATCAGGGGATTACTTTATTTGACTCAAACCATATCAGACATCATGAATTTTGTATGCATGGTTGCTAGATATCAAGCTAATCTGAAGGAATCTCATGTGATTGCTATGAAGAGAATTTTTAGATACTTGAAAGGGATAGTTGACTTTGGTCTTTGGTATCCTAAAGATGACGATCTTACTTTGAGTGCATTTACTAGTGCAGATTGGAAGGAGACGTGGATGAAATGAAAAGTACTAGTGGTGGTGCCTTCTTCTTGGGGAAGAAGTTGGTATCTTGGTTAAGTAAAAAGCATAATTCCATTTCCTTATCTACTACCGAGGCATAATTTATTGCTACTGCAAATAATTGCACTCAAGTAATTTGGATGAAGAAGATGCTGAGAGATATCAAAATTGAGTATGATGAGCCTATAGCTATATTTTTTGATAATTCAAGCGCCATAAACATCTCTAAGAATCCGGTGCTACATTCAAAGACAAAACATATATCTATAAAATATCACTTTTTGAGAGACAAAGTGAGTGGTAAAGAAGTCAGATTGGAGTGTGTGCCTACTAAGGAATAGATTGTAGACATATTTACCAAGTTGTTACCTAAGGATAATTTTGTGTATATTATAGGGAAATTAGGGGTTATTTCCCCTCCTAATCTGAACTAAGATGCAATTCTTTCAATCAGTCTATGCATTCATAGTCATATATTATTCTGGATTGATGTTGTGGTGACTACTACTTAGGGGGAGTAGTCAGTGATTCAGATATGTGGTTCAGAGCTTGTGTAACTTTGCCATTGATTTCAAAGGGGGAGAAGAGTAATGTAAGTTTTTTGGTAAAAACCTTGGGGAAGAAGAGAAAAAAAAAATATGGGAGAAGAGTGATGTAAGGAGGAGAAGAACAATATGAGAAGAAGGGAAGTTTGTTGAAAGAAGAGCTAGTTGTGTTGATGGTATTTTTCACATCATGTGTTGCCATCAATGCCAAAGGGGGAGATTGTTGGATGTTGTGGTTGTGTTGCTGATATGTAGTTGTAATTGATGTTTTTGAAGGTTGTATATGTTGAGGATATTTAGAAAATTATAATAAACATGTTGAAGGCTATCTGTGAAGTTATGAAGTTTAGTGTGGTGAAAATCCATTATGTTTATATTCAAAAGTTGCACTTTAAAGGGTTTGTTGCTAAGCCTATATATTTTATACTCCTTAAGTTTTAGAGGTGTGCATCAAGATTTATGCATGTTATAAGGTTTTGTGTTCCTAAAGTTATTTTTTTATTGTAGCTGGTGTTTCTGGAAGAAAAGAAAGTAATTCTGGTAATTCTCGTTGTTGTGTATTCTCCTATGATGTTCATTGATGTTTCTAGATCATGCTCTATCCTTGTTGCATGTCCACATTGGTCGAAGTGATCGTGATCAAAGATTTTTCCATTGCGTGTTCGAATTTTCATGTTCTTGGTTGACATGATGGTTGTAGTGTGTTGTGGATCCTTGTGGATAAATATTTTATGTTTGGAATGTTCAAGGAAGTTGTTTTAGGTATTCACTATGTTGTGACCAACTTCAGTTGGTGCGCATTGAGATTTATTCAAGAATTGGGCCGATAGTTTGTAATTTATTCTTTCATCTTTGGCCAACAAAGTTGTTGATGTAATTCCATGAAGCGGATATATAAGAGTGATTGTTTCTTCATTTTGAAGTGTATTTGGTGCATTCAAGTATGAAGTGTGTATGCGAAATATGTGAATAAAGATCAGATCATTCAATTATAGAGCAAAGTGTGAAGAAGTGTTTCTATCCCTAATTGAAACTGTCATCAGGCTTTTGTAGAAGCTAATTTATTTGTTCATATTCTTCAGATGGTTTTAATTTGATTTTTTTTGTAAGGAAGTGAGCTCTAGGCAGTGTGCCTGAATGCATGCGCATTCCCATTATTCATCTTTATACTTTTATTAAGGTATAATCTTGTGGACTAACATCCACCATGGCTTTTCCCCTAACAGGTTTTCCACGTATAAAATCTTGGTGTTCTTGTGTTTCTGATGTGTTGTTGATTCATGCTTTCACTATTATTATTAGATTTGAGATTAAAGGTTAATAAGGTTGAATAATTTTTAAATTCTATGACAATTGATTCACCCCCCCTTCTCAGTTGTCTATTCTTGTTTTTCCAAAAAATAAATCCAAATTTAAACCAAAACTTGAGATTAAATCACCAATCGTAAATTATAATTTATGCATATTTTAAAACAATAGCTCTTTACCTTTACCTAGTTTCTAACATAAAAATAGTAAAATTCCTTTGAAAATATCCATGGGTTGTTTGATTAATTCTAGTTTCTAGAACGCAATGAAAAAATTATCTCATTGAAATTAAACTACATAATTTGGTAATCCTCCAAAGCAAACTAGGGATAGAGCCTTGGTTCCAGTGAAGCATCCATAGCCCCAAAAAGGTTATCTTTGTAATTCCCCCAAACATAGCTCTACAACCAGCCATGTGTTTATAACCCCAATGGAGATATTTTGATAGCTTAAAGAGTTGATTTATATATATACATATATATACATATATATGCATATATATATATATACATATATATATCACTTTTGATATTTCATTGATAGCTCATTTCAACTTGCAAGCAATGAATTCCACTATTAGGTTGGGAATTACAGTGGTAGCGAAGGTTACCTTTTTATTTTTCATTCAATGCAAATCCCTTCATCATTTCACTACTTCCCAAATACTCATTTAATAATTCCATGTTGGTGAGAATTCCCAACTAAAATTTACCACTTTTATGCCAAATCCTAGCTATCTACAACTCGTTATATGTTAGAGGATATGCATAAATATAAATTTAGTAGAAAACAACTTAATCACCAAATTTAAATCTAAATTTAGAACTATTAGTTACCACCCTTCCATCTAAATTTTATGGCAACTACTAAATTCTCAGCTAGCGACTCCGATTTGATGGTGCTACTCCACATTAATGGATCAAAAATGTCATGTTGACAGTTAACATGATCACATTATTCTATATTAAATTCACATGCCTCAATGCACACATATCATTTCTTTAAAAAAAATAGGTGATGACACGTGCTACCTTATCGGCTTCATTTTCCTTTCTTCTTTGCACACATGGACACCTTCATGATTAATACGACTTAATAAAAATATAATGACATGAACATAATTAATTTTGAAATCTTTAACTTGATTGATTTGCAATCTTTGTACTAGCCAAATTTGAAGCAAATTATCACTAATTATGTAAGAATTAATTTGATTTAACATTTTCCTCTGGAGAAAATCATCTGGTTTCCACCTCACTTACGATTTCCAAGACTTTGATCTAGGAAACTATGTACCACAACTTCCTCACGATTTTCTATAAACTCTACACCTCCTGAATTCTTCACACCTTTTCTTTCTTTCAATCATCATTTTGCATTTCTACTCTACTAGTGCGTGCTTGCTTCCAAGTCATGGATACTCCAATTTTCTTCACTTGCTCTCACCTCCATAATGTTTTCATGGGTCATATCATGACTCAAAGGCTTCACACTATTTTCTTCATTTAGACCACCAGTTTCACTGTGCCTAGCTTGTGCTTAGTACTTGGGGAGCAATATGTGGAATCTAGAGCTTACTACAAGTTTTACTCTGACTTGGCTTCTTGCTTTGTAGCATCACTCCTAGACATTGGGCTCTTTGTTGAAGATTTTCACTCAGTTGTTAATATGATAGTGCATCCTGAATATTTGGAGAGAACTAGATATTGCTATGTATGCTGCACACTCGGCCATTAGAATCCCTACCATAGATGATATTCCTCAGATCCTAGAACATTGGGAAGTAGTTCCACTCCATCTTTTCCTAATTGACCTCCATACTCCTGACTTTGAAGCTCACCAAGAATTTTCCTATGTAAGGTATTTAGCCCTGATGGATGAGGCATCCCAAATCGATTGAATGGTCACTCTTTTCATAGCTCAACTTCCTCTTTTTTTCTTTTTTGATCCTTTTGCAACAAGAAGTTTTGCACTTCCATGTATATACGTGATATACACATAAATATAAAGGTTTATTGTACATCTTAAATCATGTATTTACTATGAATGGTTTTATCATTTTACATTTCACAACACAATGTTATAAAATGTTTGAATTAACTATCATGTGTATGATAAGTTAAGCATAATTTTCCAATGCAAAGGGACAAATAGAAAAAGAAAGATAAGAAAAGAATAAAAATGTAAACAAACCGTACAAAAATAAAACTAACCCTAACTAACCAGAACTTTAATCTAACAAATGACTAACCTTAACAAAGAAATTTATTTTAAGCTCAATAACTATTTTCACTATTGTTTTGGTACAAATTATAGTAGGTTTATCCTTGAATTCACTAGAATAAGTTTCAAACATCCTACTGTAACAATGAATTATTTTAAATTTTCTACGTTTAACAAACATAAATTCAAAGGCATACTTACCAATAAATTGGCTCATGTGTATGAAAAAGAACTCATTGAGGGTCGATCTCACACACTTTCATTGATTCATCAATACTCTACCTTCTTTGAGTCTAGATTCATGGTTTTCTTCTTTACTTTGTTCAGTTCCATGAATGACTATCCATTTTTTTATTTTCTTCTCCTCCAAAAATGTTTGTGTCTCTGACCCTATCTTCACTTTAAACTTTGTTAGACCAAGAGATATCACAATTTATATTGTTATCAAAGAGAGAAAAACTAAAAACTTGATACTCTGTATCTTGCATGAAATCAAGAAAATTTCTCTTTTTAGCTTGTAATTTTTTTTTGTTTGGAACAAAAAACATGCATCTCCCACTCGATTTTCTCCCTCTTTCTCTTCACTAACATTTTATACATATGAAGAGAATGATGACTCATCAATGTTGTTTCCTTAGTTTTGGTGTAATATTTCCGAGTCTCGACATTCTCGCCTACCTTCTTGCAAAACCTTAAGATTTTCTTCATAACAATTAGAGTTAAAAAATTGTTTTCATATATCAATTAGTTTTTTTAACATTTTTAGTTCCAATAGGGTTATACTCTTTTTTCGAATTTAAGATAATTCTTGTTAACGATTCCTTTATTTTAGTAGTTAAAACTTCTTCCATTAATGGAATCACTTTATGTGTAGCCAAACTTACCCTAGTTAAAAATATTTCACAATCAAGCTCATCGTGATAAGTTGTATCGTGAATTATGCACTCAGTGGCCCTACCAAAGGTGAATAAAATCAAAGGATACAATCTCTGATTAATAATTTTCTAGAGTTTCTCATCTTCCACTTTCAAAATACTAGCTCTCACAGACTTTAGTCTTACAAGCTACTTTTTAACCCAAAACCAATACAAATTCCTCAACAAAACGTAGAGGGAAAGATATATATAAAATAAAAGGCCCTCCCTCTAGCACCAGTTCCTATTGATGACGATGTTACTAACAACAAAAATGTAGATAAAATCCTCACATGCAAACCATGAATAACCTATCTTTACTTGAAAGACTAAACCAGGGCAACATAAGGGTCTGAGTAATAGAAAAAGGTTGACTTAGCTTAATTCAAAGGCTCCAATAGTAAGGTTCTGACCATACTAGGTTCGCTTTATGGTATGATGTAATTTTTTTATTAATCACAAGGGGAATATGGTTATCTCTAGTTTCTTTAAGAATCATAAGCATCAGATAAAATATTTTTATTTCAATCATAAAATAATCTCATCAAATCCATAGATTTGCAATAATATTTCATGAACATTAGACAATCTTGCTATCACTTGAGTAGATTTAGCTTTAAGAATTCAACAATTTCATAGAAATGAAATATTTTCAATAATATTTCTATTCATTCATCTCTTTTTTAGAACATGTTCTGAAACTTAACATCTAATCTGAAATAAAGCATCAAAATAGTAAAAACTAAAATTGCTCCTAGGTATTCTCAATGAATGCTCCAAGATTTAATCAAATCAAAGCAAACTGCTCTATACTTCACTAGATTGCTTCATAGCTAGGCATAAAATAGTGCAAGCTTTTAAAGAAGGGGTTTAGTTTGGACACCGAGTAGGTTCTGTATGCACCCTTAAATGGTGCAACACAAAGTCTTGTTTGACTGAAAAAAAAAACCACCTACAAAAGCTACATGAGATAAGTAGCTATCAAATTGGCTTTGATATTCATTAAGCTTTAGGTGCATACAATTTTATAATCTGGAATGATTTAAAACATAGGAAAAAAAGAACAAAACTTAGAGATGCTTTGGCTCTTTCGACATCCACAAATTCTAAACTTAACTTAAAAAGAAGTATCCCCTAGCCATTTATAGAAGTAAGATGCAGGTAGGATAAGACAAATACATGAGAAGAAATCCAAGGGATGAATCAAATCAAGGCATGTGGAATATAGTTACTAGTAAGAGAATTGCAAATGAAGTCAACAAAGGTCAACCCTTATCTACATGTTGATATCCTTCAAGTTTTTCATCTTCTTATTATCGCCAAGATAATAACTTTAATATGGATTGTATGTAGGAACTTTTCCATATATTTAGAATGATTTATTTATCATCCTATTCCTACACTTTAGTTCTACATTGGGCTTTCTTCTCTCGAGAATCGGTTTCCCCAGAGTTTGGTGCTTGTTGATGGTGTTCTCTGCACAACAACTTAGACAAAATATGATATCCTATCTCTCTTGAAAGGTAAATCTCTATCAGCAAAGAGATAACCCCAAGGCTCTAATGTAAGGTCTTGACAATGCAGTGAAACAACCCAGAGATAATGTGAAAATGTTGGTAATCACAAGGGGCCTTACAAATGAACAATGTTGGAAGTGTACTTTCATCAGATGCATCAATATGGTGATGCTTTCAATCCTAAAACTAACCCAGATTTAAAGAAAGAGAAAAAGAGAAGGGTAGAGAGATCCTAAACTAACCCCTAAGATCAATCACCACAATGATGAATGTTGCAAATGCATAGATCCCGAATGAAACCAATCTCTGCTTAATCAAGGACAAGCCTACAACTCCACAAAAATGGTGGAATCTTCTAAGGAAACTAAATATTTTCAGACTCTGAACATTCATCCACATACTTAGTAAATGTTGCAATGTAAACAAGCATTCACAGTTTAACTTAGCATGAAATAAAGCCCAGACTAGCTTTACACACAAAATTACAATCAGAAAATTGCTAAAATGTATGGACTGGAGATTGATCAACATCATTAACACTTCACCATTATCGTGAAAGAACTGAAAACTAAAATCTGACATCTAATACTGAGAATCAAGAACAAGAAACCACAAGACTTTTGAAACATAACACAATGTTTTCCAAACCAACAACCCATTTGCATTATCTTCTATAGCATTACATAACAATTCCTAGCTCTCTCCTCTCCTACAACTACTAACTTGTAGAATCTAACTTCTAACTTAGCCAATTCTAGCTTTGCAACCTCTAATCAACTATTCTCTAACCCCTTACAAATGAGAAGGCATTGGCCTTATATAGAAAATCACATTTTGAACCAATGGCCTGGATTAAATTCATCCTATGGCTGCAATTAATCCTCAAGAAACCCTAAAAAATTACATTAGGGTTTTTTAAAATGTGGTACATCATCATCCAATAGCATAAATTTTGTTACATCCAGGAGCAATAAGAAATCAACAATCTGACACCTCAATCTTGTTAAAAATTCTGATTGGAGAGTAAAAATAGCATCACATGCCACTCCATGTTTGAAACATATCCTCCAACTATAGATAGGCTATGACACTGATTCATAGGTAGATGCATATCAAATATTTAATATTCTGTCATAATCTTTTCTAGATTTTCTTCTTGGCATGAATCCATATGCAAGTCCCCCTTCCTAAAAAACAAATAAATATAATCATTAATAGCTCACATGTGAAAATCTAAACCATAAAACATTAATATTAATTGCATAAATAAAACCTTGGAAAATTCATCTCCGTCATAAAATTTCAGAGTTCAGGAAATTCACGACAAGAAGTTTGGGAATTTCCACCAAGAAGGGAAAATCCCAAAATTGACAGGAGATCGGGAAAATCCGTGAGGAAGGGGAAATCCCAAAATTGATAGGAGGTCAGGAAAATCTTGAAATTGATAGGAGGTTGGGAAAATACACCAGAAAGGGAAAATCTCGAAACTGACAGGAGGTCGGGAAAATCTGCTAGGAATGGAAAATCCCAAATTCCTTACTTGGTCAAAATCTGTGAAACCCCATAACTTTTTTTCTAGAAGGTATTTTTGAAAAGTTCAAAAAGCAACTTGGCCTAATTTTTCCTCCTCTATCCATTGATGCAAAATTATTTACACATAAAATTGAAAATTCACTTCAAAAATCCCCATTTCCAAAATTTAAGGTAGATTGAACTCTCCCAAACCCCCAAGACGCTTCAAAATACTACCCCTATGAAATCTAATCTGGACTTAATCCCAAAATAACCTTCCAAGAAGAGAAAAAATAAAAAATTGACAAAGCCAAGGTGCAGAGATGTAGAAGAAAAAGAGGGTCCCTGCCTTCGATGGGGTGTGTGTGCAAAAACTACACAACAAATGGCAACTCTTTCTCGGAAAATGCTCCAGAGCATTTTGATGAAAAATTGGAATCAAGAACTCAGAATCTCTGGTTTTGATCCTCACATCAAGTCAACCAATGAACTGAAGTCGCAAACACGCTAGCCCTTCCTATGCTAAAAATATAAGTGTGTGCAAGTGTATAAATTTCCCTCTCTAAGCTGCTATGAGAAACCAAGTTTAGTCATGTTAAGCTACATAAAGATTCTAACTTCAAAAATAACCTGGATAGAGCCTCGTTGCCAATCAAGCATCAAAAGCCCCGATGAGGTTATCATTGTGATTCTCCTTAACATAGCTCTACTTCCAGCCAGGCTTCTATAGCCCAGGTAGAGATATTCGGATCCCCCTAAAACTTTGAAATCACTTTCTTTTGATATTCAATATTTTCATTTTTTATTTTTTTTTGATATTTCTTTTTGCTTCTTCATTTCAACATGTAAGCAATGAAGCTCAAACTCAAGGCTAAGAATCACAGTGGCACTGAAGTATAAATATAATATTTTTCACTTAACAAGACCTCATGAAGATTCTACAACAACCTCAAGATTCTTAAGATGTGTGTAAAATGTAAGATTCAAGGACATTCAAGAGCTAATTCAATCCAATGACTTGTCCACTTTAAATATTTAGCACATGTGACACTGACTAGAAGACTTCCACCAACATATCTTGGAAGGATGATTAGATCTTGTAAAAGAAATACCCAAAACAATCCTAGATAAAATAATTATTATTGTTTGAATAAGACACTCCCAATAGAAAACAAGGGAACCCAACCCATAGAAGAAAAGAAATAGCCAAACCAAAACCAAAAGAAAACCAAAAGCAAAGAATAGAAATCTAAACTAAAGCCATCTATCCTAGAGAAAACAAAAAATAGACTTAAAGCAAAAGAATAGCAGGGCAAGCTACATTTATTCAAATCAACATTATGTACAAAGAGACTCAAAATGAATCATGATCAGACAAGGTGAGTTGAGACCCACACGTATTTGAATTTTTAGTGCATGGACAAGCAGTAAGGTGATAGTAACAGTCCTCAAGAAAGAAAATTCATCCTTATATTCAGCAAAGTAAACCTTAACAATGCAACATTCAAACTCAACATTCTCAACAGGAATAATCAGCAACTGAGGCAACTCGTTGAAACCATGATAAATCCATACACATGTTGTCTTCCCTACACTCCCATAGTCAAAATGATAAGCTTCAAAAAATTTAGCAAGGAAAGAAACAACCTAATGTTTTGCTTGTTCAGACAGTATGTGTTCATTAACCTCCAATTGTGAAGAATTTATGCCCATGTCATCAGGAGGTCTCAATTGATGGTGAAGTATCCGTCTTGCACTCAAAACATGCACAACAAAATCTGATTCATCAATGAGAAATTCAGGGAGAAAATTAGATTGAACAAATTCAAAATTAACATCATGGAACTTTTCACCTGTTTGAGCATCTTCATGAGGAATTAGTGATGAAATTGCATAAGCTTTGCCATGCACAACAAGTTTAGTAGGACGTTCATTAAGAGGCATCATAGATTTATCCTCAAGCACATTTTCACCTACAACCATGAGATCAATTATGACTGTAATATTATTGTTTTCTACATCATTCAAATTTTCATGTGCATCAGTATGAACCACATTAGCTATCCCATCATTAATGCATAAAATCTATGTATTGTCATTGTGCAGTTCATCGATAGATAGAGAAAAAATATAATTTGATAAATGAGAAGACTCCTTGAATTCATCTTCTATTGGTTTAGACTCTTGATCACAACCATCCAAGACATTGACTCCTCCATTTATTCTTTATTTTCCTTCTTCAAGGAGTTCATCGATAACTTGCCAATATTATTCTATTGGAGACTTATTTGATGTATCCTTCTCTGCATCTTTTGAATTTCATGACAATTGTACTTGTTATTTCACCTCCTTTATGGTTGTCTAGTACTGGAAACAGGTGAATTCAGAATGCTCCTCTTCATGTATCCTACACCAAGTTGGTAACAACAGCTCCTCTAGGAAGAGTATGTAACTTAGGCTCGACCAATCCTTCAAAAATCTTTCCACAAACTCATCATATCTAGTATGTATTGGATCCTCATCATGAATACAGGAAATCTGACTTAGCTCTTCTTCCTTTTGTGGTTCACTCTCAACTGCATTTTCCATTTTAGACACTTGGTTAGCCTCTATAGGACCAACATCCTTTGTGTTTGTAGGATGTTCTTCACTTGAATGTTCATCAGATACCTCCATTGCCTCAGATATTTCAAACTCTTCCTTCTGGCATGTTGCTTGATTTGTGGATGGATCAACACTTGTTGCACATTCTTCAGATCCAAAATTTGTCTTTTCTGTAGTACATTCCTTGACTAACTACTCTTTCAATTCCAGATATCTCCCAACTTTAACGATAATGTCCACACATGAATGACAAGTGAGTTATGAATGAGATGCATTGTGAACTCTGCACCATTTAGATGAAATTAAATCTTGCAAAAACTTACTACCACCAAGCTGATCTTTAACTATCTCTATAAATGCCTCAACTACAGCATCAAAAAACTCTAAATCTATGGAGGCCAGTGGTTCAGGAAGGTTCCATATGAAAATATCCCTTTGCAAAACCATCTCGATTTTACCCAAAAAGGTTAAGCATTCAAACTCATTATGCTTGCAAGTATTATGAATTCTACACTAGTCTAATAATGCATAGTGATGCAAACCCTTACTATTCCAGAGATCCAATCTCTTATTCAAAGACACACAAAGTTGAGGAAAATCAATCTGATGATTTTTTCCATCATGGAAAGCATAAGGTTTTTTTTCCATCTTGACTCAGAATCTGCACTTTCAGATTTAGAGATCTATCATATCTCAGATTTCCAACATGAATGCTTATTCAACTTCCAACAGTGTCACCTATGTTTGGCCCTCCTTCTAGTGCCAATTTGTTGATGGTTTTTTCTTCATAGCAACAACTCAGACAAAATATGATATCCTATCTCTCTTGAAAGGTAAATCTTTACTAGCAAAGAGATAACCCCAAGGATTCTAATGTAAGGTCTTGACAATGCAATGAAACAACTCAGAGATAATGTGAAAATGTTGGTAATCACAAGGGGCCTTACAAATGAACAATGTTGGAAGTGTACTATCATTAGATGCAACAATATGGTGATGCTTTCAATCCTAAAAGTAACCCAAATTCAAAGAAAGAGAAAAAGAGAAGGGTAGATAGATCCTAAACAAACCCCTACAATCAATCACCAAAATGATGAATGTTGCAAATGGATAGATCCCCAATGAAACCAATCTCTGCTTAATCAACGACAAGCCTACAACTCCACAAAAATGGTGGAATCTTCTAAGGAAACTAAATATTTTCAGACTATCAACATTCATCCACATACCAAGTAAATGGTGCAATGTAAAAAAACATTCACAACTGAACTTAGCATGAAATAAGGCCCAGACTAACTTCACATAGGAACTTACAATCAAAAAATTGCTAAAAGTATGGACTGGAGATTGATCAAAATCATTAAAATTTCACCATTATCATGAAAGAAATGAAACCTAACATCTAACATCTAATACTAAGAATCAAGAATAAGAAACCATAAGAATTTTGAAACATAACACAATGTTTGCCAAAACAACAACCCATTTGCGCTATCTTCTCTAGCATTACATAACAATTCCTAGCTCTCTCCTCTCCTACAAGTACTAACTTGAAGAGTATAACTTATAACTTAGCCAATTCTGGCTTTGCAGCCTCTAACCAGCTATTCTCTAACCCCTTACAAATGAGAAGGCACTGACCTTATATAGAAAATCAAATTTTGAACCAATGGCTAGGATTAAATTCATCCTATTGCTGCAATTAATCCTTAAGAAATCGTAAGAATTTACATTAGGGTTTTTAAAAATGTGGTACATCATCATCCAATAGCATAAATTCTATTACAACCAGGAGCAATAAGAAATCAATAACCTACCACCGCGATCTTGATAAAAATTCTGATTGGAGAGTAAAAACAACATCACATGTCACTCCATGTTTGAAACATATCCTCCAGCTGTAGACAGGCTATGACACAGAGTCATAGGTAGATGCATATTAAATATTTAATATTCAGTCATAATCTTTTCTAGATTTTCTTCTTGGCATGAATCCATATGCAAGTCCCCCTTCTTGAAAAAAAATAAAATATAATCATTAATAGCTCACATGTGAAAATCCAAACCATAAAACATTAAAAGTACTTGCATAAATAAACCCTTGGAAAATTCATCCCCATCATAAAATTTCAGAAATTTAACTCTATTAATAAATTTAGAAATTCACAAGAGGAAGTTTGAGAATTTCCGCCAGGAAGGGAAAATCCCGAAATTGACAGGAGGTTGAGAAAATCCGTGAGGAAGGGAAAATCCCGAAATTGATAGGAGGTTGGGAAAATCCGCCAAGAAGGGAAAATCCTAAAATTGATAGGAGGTCGGGAAAATCCACCAAGAAGGGAAAATCCTAAAATTGACAAGAGGTCGGGAAAATCCGCCAGGAAGGGAAAATCCAGAAATTGACAGGAGGTCGGGAAAATCTTGAATTCCTTGTTCGAAATCTCCGAAACCCCATAACTTTTTTTCTAGAAGGAATTTTTGAAAAGTTTAAAAAGAAAATTGGCCTAATTTTTCCTCCTATATCCATTGGTGCAAAAATATTTACACATAACATTGAAAATTAATTTCAAAAATCCCCATTTCCAAAATCCAAGGTAGATGGAACTCTCCCAGACCCCCAAGATGCTTCAAAATACTGCCCCTATCAAATCAAATCTGGACTTAATCCCAAAATAACCTCCCAAGAAGAGAAAAAATAAAAAACTTGATAAAGCCAAGGTGTAAAGATGTAGAAGAAAAAGAGGGTCCCTGCCTTCGGTGGGGCATATGTGTGAAAATTGCATAACAGTGCTTTCCTTCACCACATGCGTAATACCAGGATCTCTAGTATTCTGGTGGCTCAAGCTCCTCTGTATAATTTCTCAGAATGTATAGCCCAATCTGGATATGATTCTATCTATGATGCAAATTTTCCTGGTCATCCATACCCAAACTTTGTATCACAATCTTCTTCTCCTACAATCACACATTCCACTTATTAAATCCCTTTTAAAATATTTATAAAAATCTCATGTAAATAAAACCATCATTAATTCATTCTCATTATAGATCCATCATAAATAACAACTTTCAAGAAAATCATATATTCTCACATAATTATCTCTTAAACTAGGTTATCAGACCATTGGACCTCTTGGATAACCTTAAAATTTTGAAACTTTACTTTGCATTGCTACCCAGTACCCAATACCAGGTGTTCAGCTTTTACCCATGATTTTCTTGGACCTTGTCTTTTTACTAAGACTTCCATATTTATTGGACCTTGACTCCTAGACCAGAACACTTTGCTCAACACTTTTCTTTACCTTTTACATTTTTTACTTTCCCTATTCCTGGTACCCGGTGTTCAGCTTGTACCCATGATTTTCTTGGACCTTGACTCCCAGACTAGAACACTTTGCTCAACACTTTGCTTTACCTTTTACATTTTTTACTTTCCCGGTTCCCAGTACCCCGTGTTGAGCTTTTACCCATGATTTTCTTGGACCTTGTCTTTTTACCAAAACTTCCATATTTACTAGACCTTAACTCCTAGACTAGAACACTTTGCTCAACACTTTTCTTTACCTTTTACATTTTTTACTTTCCTAGTTCCCGGTACCTGATACCCAGAACACTTAAATTATGAAGTACTCTTTTTCAAAAATATTTCTCATTTCTTTTCACTTTTGGTGATCTTTCCCACTAGCCAACACTTGCCATTAACATTAGTTTTCACTTGGGGTCCCCAAGCCTTACAATCTTGGGGCGTGTTGTGAGACTACACAACAATCAGTATTATGCTTTCTATCAAAAATTATTGAACCTATTTTACAAATCTTAGAACTAGTATCATCTCCACAAATAACCAAGCCTCCATCATATTTCTCAAGTTTAACAAACTTACTCTTGTCACCGGTCATATGATGTTAATATCCATTGTCAACCACCCAGTAGTTCTTTTCTTTCTTAACATGAAGAGCGAAAATTATAGTATTTTCAACTTTCTCTAGATCACTTTCCTTTACCTGTCCTTTAGTATTAGAAGAAGTAGATTCATATTTTATAGCCAAGAACAAGCATTCATTGTCATCAAAATATCCATAATCAGATTCTTCATAAAAAATACCAGCATCCTCATTCACATAGTATGCTCTCTTAATCGCCTTTCCTTTGTTTACTTTGCTAAATCTATATTTATTCTTCTTATCTCTTTCTAGACATATTGAAGCATAATAACCTATTCCTCCATAACTAAAGCATTTAAAGGGTAACTTACCCTCATACATATCAAATCCTTTCTTCATCCTTCTCAAAGAGTTAGCTTCTACTTCATCAAGAGGTTCTCTTCATCTAAATCTTCAGCTCTTGTAGCCTTGAAAGTAGTTTTTGTCTTCAATTTGTTTCTCAAGCTAGGATTTCTCATTTCATAAGATGTTAGAGATCCCAATAACTGATCTCTAATACAAGTCTTTTAATTTATGAATTCCTCAATAGAAGATACCTTTTCATTGTATGCATTAGGGAGAGTTCTGAGAATCTTCCTCACAATTTTGGATTCTTCCATTGTAGCACCAAGTACTGACATTCCACCTACCATCTCATCCACTCTCTGTACATAGGATTTAATGTTATGATCATATTTAGACATATGCAGGATCTCAAATTGTGCCTCCAAATTTTGCAACTTTGCTTCTTTGACCTTTTCATCTCCTTCACGCATCTTTTCTAAAGCATCCTAGACTTTTTTAGCAGTCTTCAAATTTTGAATTTTAATCAACTCAAAATGTGAAAGACTATTTTTTAGAATAAATTTTTCCTTATTGATTTCTTCATGTGCCTTGATTTCATTAGTTTTACTTAGACCATTATCAAGAGGAGTGTAAGAAGTCTAATAATATTTCTCAAAATCATATCCACAATACTCCATATATCCTTCCATATTTATTCTCTAGATAGAATAATGAGTTACATCAAACCTAGGATACTCAAAAGTAATCTTTCTCACCATCCTAGACCTTCCTTAAGAAGTTAAGCTCCTCTCCAAGGAACCAAACTCTGATACCAATTATTGAACAAGACAACTGAGAGGGGGTGTGAATCAATTATAAAAAAAATAAACCTTTAAGAACTTCCACCATAAATCAGATCAACTATCATTCACAAATCCTTTACTATACAAATGTGATTAATTAGTACTTGTACAAAAGAAGAAACTGAAAAACACCACACATACACAATAACACTAGATTTATGTGGAAAATCCAATAAGGGAAAAACCATGGTGAGGATTAGCTCACAATATAGAGAATGTCAAAACCGAATATAAAGGCTCACTACCAAAATAGGAGTTACTATTTGAATAATGACTCACTTTCCAACAAGGGTTAACCACATGAAGGGATCACTGCCATAGAATTACTTGAAGAATATAGAAGATATTTGTTACAGAGGGAGAAAAATATCAATGCAACAAATATTTCCACCACAACATGCTCAAAAACTTGTAGACATGCATGAATGATAGAGTACACCTTCAACTCACTACTTTTGGAAACTCATAGTTAGGTTTCACACTTTTCTTCTCAAACTCACATCACACTATTTCACATCTATCTTGCATCTATCTTTATTGCCTTCATATATCTTCTCTTCCCACACACATCTCACCTTATATTTATACTATCTTCAACCTCATAACTCATATAAAGTCATCCATACATTATTTGTATTTACAAATTAAAATTAGGTTAGCACCAAAGCATTCTATGGTGTAATTAGAATGAGGGAGACCCAAAAATATGCTTCAAAACACTTCCATAAACTTCGTAAGTAGTGTTAAACACAAGGTCAATCAAACTAGTGTAAAAAACATAAATCAATTAAGCACACACAACCTTAGCACAATCCAATCTTTCCGAATAATAAAATTAATTTGAACACAACCTCAACAACTTATCCTAAGAATTACAAGTTATAAGACTTGAACAAGAAGAAATATGAAGCAACAACATTTCTCTTAGACCTTAGTCAAAAACACAAAAAATAACATTGTTCACAATTGGTAAACATAACTCGCACCATATAATGATCCAGAAACCCAAAATTTGGATATAGCAACTTGCAAAAACCATGATTAATATATCTAAACCATACAAAATTAGGAGCAAATCCCATAGAAAAACCTAAAGCACACACTAAATACCTACAACTTTTCTTCATTACAATTTTTTCAATATCCTCGACATATACAACCAATAATCATCAGTCATGAGCTCAATGACAATAAAAATCATTAGAAAACTAGTTAACTAGTTGACATCAATGACAACACATTCATACTTGCAAAATGTAGCACCTCCTTCCGATATGACAAAGTCTCACCGATGAACCTCATAGCCTTGATTGGGTGGTCCCCACTTCCTACGTGTTAACCATGTCATCACCATACAATTGATGTCATCCCTCACATAATTTGGAACTACCTTATTGGCATATCAAAGAGAATACTCATTCAGTCCCACTAACATTCACTTATCTCTTCATGAAGCTACAATCAATTCAAACTCCAAACACAACTAGTGATAAGAAAATAACCTATCAGGATGTTGAGGAGACTCATTTCTAAGTCCCATCAACATATGCTTGTCAACCTGATAAAGCACTCAATTCCAACCCATGGAGCACTTATCAAGATGCCGATGAGGCTAGGCATTTCATCTCCCCGACATTACCCTGTCAGTTTGATGAACTTGAAGCCTAAATCCTTTTACACCAATGAGTTTGAGACACTCTTTCTCAACAAATAATGTGTATAGATTCAAGAGAAATTAATAAGTCTATTAAGTATAGATTTCCATTACCAAGGATGGATGACATCATGGACTATTTGAGTGGAGCATAGTATTTCACAAAAAATGATCTCAAGAGTGGGTATCATCAGATCAGGATCAAAGAGGGAGATGACTGGAAGATTGCATTTAAGACAAATGAAGGATTTTTTGAGCATTTAGTGATGCCTTTTGGATTAACCAATGCATCAAGCACTTTCATGAGTTTGATGAATGAGGTATTGAAGAATTTCTTGGGTAATTTTTTCATTTTTTACTTGGATGATATTTTTATTTTTAGTAATATTAGAGAGGGACACTTGTTTCACATTAGGAAAGTATTACATAGGTTGAGAGAAGAGAAGTTTTTGATTAATTTCAATAATTTTAGTTTCATGAAGAAAGAGTTGGTATATTTGGGATTTGTTATTTCTATTGAAGGACTGAAAAATAGATTTGGAGAAAGTGAAAGAAATCTTAGATTGGCCTATATTGGTAAACATTGGAGAAGTGAGATCATTTAATGGATTAGCTAGTTTCTACCAAAATTTTACTAGAAGTTTCAGTACTACTTGTAACCCTATGAAACAGACAATGAGAGGAGATAGGAAAGACTTCAAGTGGACATCTAGAGCACACAAGAGTTTTGAATTGTTGAAGCAAAAGGTGACAAAACGCCAAATGTTAGCATTACTAGATTTTGACAAGATATTTCAAGTGGATTGTGATGCAATTGGAAATGAAATTGGATAAATGGTGAGTCAATATGGAAGGCCTATAGCTTATTTTAGTGAAAAATTGAATGACACCAAACGAAGATACTCAGTTTATGATCAATAATTTTATGCCATAATTTAGGATTTGAATAAGTGGAGACATTACTTGTTTCCTAAGGATTTTGTGTTGTATATCAACCATCAAGCATTACAATATTTGAACACTCAAGGGAAGTTGAATCAGAGACATATGTGATGGGTTGAATTATTACAGAGATACACATTTGTGTTGAAGCATAGGAGTGGCAAGTCAAACAAAGTTGTAGATGCACTAAGTAGAAGAAGGAATTTTCTAACAGAGATGAGAGTAAAAGTATTGGGATTTAAAGAATTGAAACATATGTTTGAAGGTGATGAAGATTTTGGTGATGCATGGAGAGAATGTAAGGAACTAGTAGTGACAAACCAGAGCAAATGGTTAGACTATTTTTTTCAAGACGGTATTTTATTCAAAGGAAATTAGTTGTGTATATCGAGGAGTTCAATGAGGGATAATTTGATCAAGGAAAATAATAGTGGAGGTTTATCAAGTCATTTTTGAGTGGATAAGAAAATAGCTTTGGTAAGTAAACACTATTTTTGATTGTATATTTATAAGGATGTGAGAAAGTATCTTCAAAGTTGTAGAATTTGTCGAGTTGCAAAAGGGAGTCATCAGAATACCAGATTATATAAACCTTTGATAGTATAAGAGAGACCTTGGGAAGATTTGACCATGGATTTCATATTGGGATTACCAAGAACATAGAGATTCTATGATTCAATTATGGTAGTAGTAGATAAATTTTCTAAAATGGCACATTTCATTCTTTATGAGAAGGATAGTGATGTTGTGCATGTTTCTGATTTATTTTTAAAGGAGATTGTGGGATTGCATCGATTACCTAAGAGTATATTTTTTGAAAGAGACACCAAATTTATTGGATACTTTTGGAGGATTTTGTGAAAGAAGATGAAGATAGATTTGAATTTCAATTCAACATATCACCCATAGACAAATGGATAGATGGAGGTAGTGAACATAAGTTTAGGTAACTTGTTGAGATGTTTGGTTGGAGATAAGGTAGGAAGTTTGGATATAGTTTTATCATAGGAATATTTTGCATACAATAATTCAATTAACCAGAGTATAGGGAAGAAACCATTTCAGATCATTACTAGAGTAAATACTAGAGGTGTTACAAAATTAAGAGATTGATATTGAAAATAAAAGGAGAGCGCAGGAAGAATAGTTTGTAGATTTTATGGAAACATTGTATAATAAGGTCCAAAGCATTTGGAAGACATGAACAATAAGTAAAGTAGAAGGCAGATGCACATCAAAGACATAAGGAATTTTTTGTTGGAGATGAAGTGATGGTATATTTTAGGAAGGAGAGATTTCCAGTTGGCACATACAACAAGATGAAGATAAGGAAGTTTGGACCATGTAAGATTCTAAGGAAGTTTGATTCTAGAAATGCATATGAAGTGGATTTAATGGAGATATTGGGTATATCACCTTTTTTTAATGTTGCAAACATACATGAGTTTCATAAGGGAGAAGCTAATATTAGTGGTTGTAAAACAAGTCTTGCATCAACCAAAAATAGTTTTTTTCTTGTATTGCATTTAGTAGCAATTTCACTAGTTTATTTCAAATTTTACCAAATCTTTGTTTCTCAACTCGCGGAGTAGGATATAACACCTACAAATGGATTTCTTAAATAAATATTGCATCAACCAAAAATATTTCTTTTCTTGTATTGCATTCAGTAGCAATTTCACTAGTTTATTTCAAATTTTACCAAATCTTTGTTTCTCAACTTGCAAAGTAGGATATATCTTGTGAAATGGAAAGGTAGAACAATGGAAGATTCATCATGGATTTATTAGGCTAAGGTGGACTATCTTGGTTTTCCTCTGAGCCTTGGAAAGTGAGGGAATCACTTTTCTTCAAACCCTAGGTGTTTGATGTAGGAGCATCCTTGGTTGTAGAATAAATCTTGCATCAACCAAAAATAGTTATTTTCTTGTATTGCATTCAGTAGAAATTTCACTAGTTTATTTCATATTTTTCCAAATCTTTGTTTCTCAACTTGCAGAGTAGGATATAGCACCTACACATTGAAATCTACTACATATCCAAGTTTTAGATCATTTTCATTTACCTACCAGAAGTTATCACTGTCAAAATTTCACTATGTTACCAGTTTGAGAATTTGGAGCCAACCTAGTCCATTTTTCTTAGTGCAAACCTATTCTGGATCATGTGGAGCCTAATTGAGTATCATACTAGCACTTGCACCCCAATAAGGTGCAATACTTACACTAATAGGCTAAGCCCACATTATTTACAGCTGTGAAAAGCAGTGATCTATCTCACCTATCCCTCTCTATCTCTCCCTCACTCCCTCCCCCCTTCTCTCTCCCTCTTGCTCTCTCCTTCCCTCTTTATTTCTCTCTATATCGCATATCCCTCCCTCCATCCCACCTATTTCTCTCTCTCTCTCTCCTTCCCTCTCTACTTCTCTCCCTCTCTCACTTATTCCTCTCTAACTCTCTCTCCTTCCCCCTCTAATTCTCTATAACTCCCCTATCCCTCTCTACCTCTCCCTCCCTCCCTCTCTCTCTCTCACTTTCCTTCTCTACTTCTTTCTATCCCCTCTCTCTCCCTCCCTATCTCTATCTCACTTATCCCTCTCTACCTCCCTTCATCCCTTCACCCTCATCTCTCTCTCTCTTTCTCTATCCTTCCCTCTCTACCTCCCTCCGTCCCTTTACCCTCATCTCTCTCTCTCTTTATCTATCCTTCCCTCTCTACTTATTTACCCTCCTCTCTCTTTCTCCATCTCACCTATCCCTCTCTACCTCTCCCACCCTCCATCCCCCCTTCTATCGCCCTCTTGCTCTCTCCTTCCCTCTCTATTTCTCTCTATATCACATATCCCTCTCTACCTATCTCTCCCTCCATCCCACCTATTTCTCTCTCACTCTCTCCTTCCCTCTCTACTTCTCTCCCTCTCTCACTTATTCCTCTCTACCTCTCTCTCCTTCCCCCTCTAATTCTCTATATCTCCCCTATCCCTCTCTAGCTCTCCCTCCCTCCCTCTCTCTCTCACTCTCTTTGGCTCTATCTTTCCTTCTCTACTTCTTTCTATCCCACCTCTCCCTCCCTCCCTATCTCTATCTCACTTATCCCTCTCTACCTCCCTCTGTCCCTTTACCCTCCTCTCTCTCTCTTTCTCTATCCTTCCCTCTCTACTTCTTTTCCCTCCTCTCACTCTCTTTCTCTAGCCTTCCCTCTCTACTTCTTTACCCTCCTCACCAATTCATTCCAAAAACAACACTTCCTATACAACTTTAGTTTTTATTTTTCTATTTGTTTATTGTTTGAGTTTTATAACACAACAAAAAAAAAATTTATTAAAAATTTATTATATTATTTTATTTTTGTTTGGATTTTATAACACAGAAAAAAAATTATTTTTATTAAAAATTTATTATATTATTTTATTTAAATAATATTTTTTATTTTATTTATTATATAAATTACATAATTTATTATTTATTTTATTATATAAATTAATATATAAATTATTATTTATTTTATTTATTACATAAATTATTATTTATTTTATTTTATATATATATTATTTTATTTCAAGAATCTTTTTTATTTTATTAAAATACAGCTGGTTTCTGTTTGACGTACTTTGATGCTTCGTGTTCCACGATGTCCTTTTGAAAAGTAGTTATTGTTTTTTGGGTGTTGTGGATTTAAAATTTAAAAATTTAAAAATGACTTTGTCCTGCCGTAAATTGGGTGGGGTTCCCGCCGGCGTCAGACTGTTGGAAATGTCGGTGGGGTTCCCCCATGTATAATAGCCTATCAGCTAACAAGAATATTGGTTTCGTTGTGACCTATCTTAAAGATTCATGAGCTAACTCATTTCAAGTGGAACTAATTCTTCTTATCTTGAGGTTGGCATTCTTATTTGAGCATTCATCATATCATTAACCCTTGTGGCTAATGGATGTCTATTTTGGAGCTTAAGGAGCATATTTATAAGAATCTTAATCATTTGTAGATCATTAGTTAAATCATTCAGTAGATTTATATTTAGATCAATATATTTTTGTAGTAATCCTTTGAGGGAATGTAATAAGGCCTGTTGGCTAGTAGAATATTGTTAGCCTATAAGGCAAGGCTTGTGAACCTTGTATATTCACCCTTGTGTCCGATGTTGCATGTAAGAATTCTACATTAATAAAGGTTCATGTTCGCATAACTATTTTATATGTTTTTTCCGTTGTATTGAATCATTGTTGCATGGTCTAGACTCTTTCTTCTATGACCCTCATACTGTGACTGCACCAGCATGCCAAGTAGCAAGGTAGATTGGAAGATATTAAAAACTGTTTGGAAGAAGCCAAATAATTTTTTTACTTCTATTTGAAATTTAAAAACTCTACAAGGAGCATCAAAAAACAAATGGACTCTATTGAGCCATAAATTTATCAATCCTCTGGCTCTTATGATCTGATAAATGATGTAGATGGTGCTACAAGATCCATCATTGAAAACATACATGGTCAATTATTTCTACTATAAGAATAAAAAGAAAAAATAATAATGGAGTATGGTAAGCTAAGAGATATTATAATTGTAAGGCTTACCCCTTTAACTAGATTTTTCACTAATGTTGAGAAGGTAGTGCGAATAAATCTAGTACCTAGCTCTTTGAAAGAAGGAGAAGACCTCCATATTTTGTTTGAGAATCAAATCCATATAAGTTTCTTTTCTAAGAAGGTCTAGGAAGTTACAAATAAATACTAGGAGGCACACCTTTCTAAACTAAAAGTGTCATATAAGGGTTAAGTTGTACATTTTTTCTTTGTATATGTAGTTTTCTAATTTCAATATACATATGTAGAAGTTGTTGATGGTGCTATGATACAAGTTTTAATAATTTTTGTAATGGATAATATTGGAAGGGAGAGAGAAGAAAAAAGGAAAAGAAACTCTCATGTAAATAGATCAGTTAGGGGGAGTGATATAATGAGCCCTCTACCCTTGATGTCAAACAGGGAGTAATTTTTGGTAGTTTTAGAGAGTGTTTTGAAATCAATAACAAAGAGGGGATTTCTGGAAGCATGATCATTTTGGTATATGGTGTTTTCATTGATGGCAACCCATTTCAGAAATTTAGAAGTGTTGATCTCGAGAAGACCAAGTGTACTAAAGAATTCGATAAGTCCTAGTGAGCATTTTTAGTTTTTAGAGGAACGGTTTTGTGGTCCGCATTGCTCCACTATACAAAATCTTGTCATGTGGTTTTGAGGTGTTCATGGCATGTATTGTATATTTCTAAATCAATTTTTATAGGGTTGTATGTCCTTTTTAGTTTAATATATCAATGGTAGTGTATGAGGCTTAGTAATGGTAAAGTTGTAGTTGTAGAGTGCATGTTGGAATGCTCTACATTCCACCACAGATTATTATTATGCTGTACAATTTTGAGTAAGTGTTGGGAGGTTTCAAATGTGTGTGAAATAAAAGTATCAAGTTATTTTATGGTCCACATGTTGAGTTTTGAATGAACAATTTTTTCATTCAATTGTTGCTTCACCAATGGTGCCGAATTAAAGGTTTTGGGGTCATGCAAAGTTAAGTTTTGTATGGAGTAGATTTATGGGGGTGATTATAGGTCATGCCAACCTATTTTTATGTTGTAAAAATTTTGGTTTATTTTTCAAAGCATGTGTATTGGATTTTTGTGTTGATACATTATGATGGTACATGTTTCATCTAATAATGCTAACCTAATTAATGATTTGGTTGTTTACAGTATATGTATGTATATATACAAGTTTAATTGATTGTGTGAAGGTAGAATGGAATTAGTTCAAGATTGTGTGTGTAATATCTAATATAGAGTGAAGTGTGAAGTGTGATAGTGGTGAAGTATAAATGTGTTAAGTCTATTTATTTTCACTTAATTGGAACTATAATTTCAACATGTAGATGCAGTGTTAACAGTTCATCTTTCGCAATGAGCTACCCCTTCTTTATTTTTTTATTTTGGGTAGTGATTCCTTGATAGTGAGTCATTCTTTCTTTCTAGATAGTGATTCATTGGGTAGTGAGTCCACCATTCTATAATCTCCATTGTAACTAGTTATAATATATTATGAGCTAACCCTCACCATGTTTTTTCCCTTTGAAGGGTTTTTCACATAAATTTGGTGTTATTTTGTTATGTGTTGTGATGCATGCTTTAACTGTTCCTTTCCTTTTCTACAAGTTTTATGAGATCCTTTGAATGGATATTTGAGTTAATGAAGTTAGTGAGTTTCAACGAATACTGATTCACCCCCCTCTTAGTATTTTGAGTTTTCAATAGGATTTTCCCATAGGGTGATCAAATCCCTAGGAAAATCCTAGAAGGATGATCTAGATTCTTTTGGTCACCCAAGAATGCATGAAACACAAGGGGATAACATATATGAATGGGATCCTTGGGATAAATAAAAATGATAAAAGAGAGAAAGTTTTGTTTTTCATCATCAAGATCAAACAAAGGTATAAGAGGAGATTATATATATCACTCACCCAAACACATAGAAAATAAGATTAATTCCCCTAAAGAAATAAAAAAATTCCTAGATTAGTTAAAAAAATCACCACCTTTGACAAATATCCTACAACTTATTAGTAGTTTTGAATTTTTATCTTAAACAATAAATTTCAAGCTACACAAATAATGGGATAGATAGTCAAATGATTAAATAAAATGATTAGAAATATAAGATGGACCATGATAGTGCTTATTGACACTGAAAAGTTAGAGAATGGAAAAACCATTGAAACATGGAGCAAGTATGTTGAATGATAAATTATATATTAAAATTCAATAAATGATAGATTATACTATAAGTGAAACTTGTAAAATATGTAGTACATATGTTGACCAAGGAGCACATATGTCAAAATAAAAATAAAAATATATATATATATATTTTTTAAATCTATCAAAATAGAAGTCAAATATGATGATTCAAAATTGGATACACTATGAGATGGTCCTTGCATAGAAAATGATCAAATTTAGTTAAAAAGTGATTTAGGACTATTATTTTTCTTTCAAATAGAGGGAAAATAGGAATTTGGATAGCATCTACCCCTACAAAACCAAATTTAAAAAAATAAATATTTAAAAGTTAGATTGGGAAAAAATAATAGAAATGTGTTAGAAGGTGATAGAAGTGGCTAAAATGATTTTATATGGAACCATATAAACAAAAGGTAGACTTAGTGAGATGTGTTGAAGTTGTAAATATATATGAAAACATCTCTTAGTCCTATAGGAAAGGATTATGAATTCAAATAGATAGCATAATAGCCTATTATATTGACCTCTTGTCAAAAAATGAATTATAGAGCATTAAAAACACTAAAAAAATGTGTTAGAAGGGTTGGGAGTGGATATGCTAAAACATGTAGCACATATGCCAAAAAAAATAGAAAATACACTAAAATAAAATTGCATATATTAAACTATCATATACAACTCAAAAAATTAAAAACATGAAAAATAAATTAGACATGAAATTCTAAGCAATAAGAAAAACATAAAAAATAATATAACCTATTCTACCTAAAATAAGTGCAACACTAATACTTAGATGAAAATGAAATTAACATAGATGAGGGAATATAAATATATCCTCACCCAATCCTTGATGCATGAATTTATGGTGGTTGTATCCAAGAATTTGAGATTGGATATGATGAGATGTGAGTGATCTTTCTTGGAGAAAAAGGTTGTATATGAATATTTTACATTAATGGCTTGGGTTATAATCAATTTATAGACTATAGGCTATGAGAATGAATAGATAAGATGAAAAGTAGATTTCAAGGGCTCAAAATGGTTAAGACCCTTGAGAGAATGAGAGGAGGTCATGTATTCATATGGTTTCTTAATGGAGAGAGGATAAAAATTGAAAGAGAATCCATGGTCAAGGATCTTATTGGACAAGGATGATAGTCCAAAGGAAAAGGGTACTTTTGAGTACCCTTAAGGGATGGGGAAGTACCTTTGACCCATATGACATGAACCAAGGCCATGTCACATATATTAATTCTCATGCCTTTGTACACCTTGGATAATTTTGAGGAGATTTAATTAAGGATTTCCATGTGTAAGTGTAGGATTAATGAGCAAGATAATTTTAGCTGGCTTAATGGAAAATGAAGTAAAATAGGAAATTAAATAAATAATAAATTTATTTATTTTTGGCAAGAGGGTAGTGTTGATGTGTGTTTTATACACCTTCTCAACATAGGAAATGCATAAGTGCATCACCTCTCTTGAAAGGAAATCTCCAACAAGAAGTTGCTGAAAATCACCCCAAGTTCTCTCGGGTGTCAGGTCATGACATGCATGGAATTTATCAATGGTTTAAATGTGATTTTATTGGTAATCACAGGGAAGAATTACAAAATTCAGGCTAGAAGGAAGCCATATCTTATGATGGAATTCTTGAGATGGTAAGTTAGTGTACAATCGGCTGTAGGTTTAGACAACAATCTTAAATTCCTATCTTGTCTTAAGATTTGGCTTTATAATGTGCAATAAATCTTAGCATAGACTATTTATAAAAAAAATGAAAAAGGCAGGGAAGGGAAGAGGTTCCTAGATCTACAACTAGAAATGAATAGTGATCATGGAGGGTTCTACTATGGACAACTTCCTCAAAATAGAATTTCACTTAACCAGATTTGTGCACACTATCATGAAATTTGTGCAAGATTTAACGACTGCAAATATTCAACCATACATTCACCATAAACATGCATGAATAAAAGACAAAATTTTGGAGCAGCTTCAGATTTATGCCCAAACTAACTTTACATAGCTTTCCACCATCGGTAAACAACCAAAATTATGGACAAGAAAGGCATCAATACATCAGAAAACTTCATAAGCATTGAACAACATTAACTATTTTATCAAAGAAAACTAAAACCATCTAAACATCAAAGTAAATCTTTCTAAATCAGCTAACTATGGGAGATGAACCATGAAACATGCAAGAGAAACACAAGAATCCACCAAAAGTAAATGAGCTTCTATTAATATTTCTGCAGCATGCCTTTACAACAACTCAACTCTCTCCAAATGAGAGGAGGAGACTCCTATTTATAGTTTTCAAAAAGAAAAACGTGTGGCCAAGATTAATTTGCATTGTATGGCCAATATTCACTTTACATTAGGGTTTCACCTACCCCGAAATAAATAGAAATTTAAAATACATTCCTCATCCTTTTCCTTTTTTTTTCCTCATGTGACAGAATTGTAGCCTTTTGTCCTTTAGAAAATTGTTGTTTTCTCCCTTTGGTTGTAGCTACTTAGTGAGAAACTCATCATCAATAACAAGATGGTCCTCATTCTTCTTGATAGTGGCATATTCTATAAACCGGTTGATAAATGGATGCAATTTATCCTACTCTCAGATATCAAATTGAAGTACCTAAAAATTTAGTTTCTTGGACCAGCTTGTGAGAGCCTCCCAATCCCCATCATTCTTGGTTGCATCCTGCAGAATTTGTTCTGACTAGGCAAAGGTGCGAACAACAAAGCCCATAAATTCCATTGTAAGCTCCCCAACAACTCCATGTTCTATTTTATTGTGAAAGTGAGGCCTCACTTTTTCTGGATCTAACTCGGTGGGTGGCATCTTGAATCTTGTCATTAATTTAAGATAATCAAGACATGTTGTCCTAATCTCCTTTACTCAGTCTAGATCTCACTTTACCTCATGGAGCACTTCTTCCATTATTTATTTTATGTGCTCTAGGCCCAGCTTCTAGTTATCTATGAGCCATAGATCTTTGTCAGCTACGACGAGCTCCTTCTTTAGTGTTTTCCTGGGCAACCTGAGGATTGCCTCAACCTTAGGATGTGTGTCCTATATACTTCTAGGAAGTTAGTACACATATTTTTCATATATTCAAGGTAATTATGCACATCCAAAAAATTATTTTCTGCCTTGAGAACATGTCTCATGCCAAAATTCCCATTGTAGATGACCTATTGGAACCAGTCCTCTGTGGCCTTAGTCCAACTTTTCCTCTTTTCCAATTCGCTGATGTGCTTTGCTAAGAGCAGCAATGGAGGGGTTGATGATGTGGTAGGCAACTTGTCAGTTGAAGACCACTGTTGGATGTATGTTGTCAAATCCTCCACCTGTGCCTTCAATTCCTCCTTAGAGGTCTTGTCTTTGTTCATTTGTTGCACTATGGTGGCAACTGATCCATCGAGATGCTCGATTTTTTGTTCCCTCATGGTTGTTCCCAAATCAATAGTGGAAATATTATAAGTGACCCCTTCTTCACCCACTACTAGAGAGGTGATTTGCATGGTCCTTAACCCCGAGGCGTCCATGGTCAGCCAGGATCTAACCTTCGGCTTTTTCTTTTTCTTGGTGTTGATCTATGCACGAGCTAGGATAGCCTCCAATCTTGCTTTTGGGTTTGTCGGGGTGGGAATCTTCTTTTCAAGCTATTTTTTGAGCCACTCGGACATCTGATCCTTTTCCTTGGGTGATTCATGACCACCCTCTTCTTTGTGAGAATGTTGCATTTGTGATGTTTTATCACCTGAGGCCTCTTGTTCTATCTTTTCCCCTTCCTCTTCATCAGAATCTTCTATTACAACTAACACTTTAGGGGAGTCAGTAGTTGTATGCCTTTCAAGACTAACCTCTTTCTCAGGAGCCTCTTCTTCCTCTTATTTTTCTTGTTCCTGCTCTTCATTATGTTCTATCTCTTGTTCATCCCTTATTTCCGCCTCTCTATCAGACTTGCCCTCCTCCTTTACTTCTTCTTGTTCCTCATGAAGGGGTACGTCCTCATCAAGCCTGGGGCTTTGATTACATTCCCCTGCTGGAGACTTGGTGCTCTCCATCTCAGTATCAACAACCTTTTCTGCAATAATGTGTTGTCTTTCAGCCTCTTTCTCTTCAATTTCCTTGAGTTGCTTAGATAACTCATCATCAAGCTCAGGATCAGAAGTCTCTTCAATAATATTTGTACCAGAATCCTCATCATCCTTGGAAGATTCATAGATGACCTCATTAATTACCGGATGCCCAAACATAGGATGTTCATGATAATCGTCTGCCTCTTCCAACTTCCTGGCTGCCTCCTTCTGTTGTCCATCCAATTCCTCAAAAAAATTCATGGTGGCCTCCATTGAAGGTGGCTCAATAGGAGGAGGAGGAGGAACTAGGAGACTAGTTATTGCTTGGGCAATGGCAACTTGCACTGCTAGATTTGTGAACATCCCAGAGAGTTATGATGACACATTTTTCTTATATTTGATGAAAGAGATGGTCGCAGCGATAGTTGGAAGGGAATGAGATGGAGACATGGATGATAAGGAAAGTGGGGAAGTGGTGGATGATGAGGAATCCACTGCTAGAACTTGTGTTGTAGGAGAGGTAGAGGCAAGGTGGATGGAAATTTCCACCGCAGGTGGAGAGGAATTAACTGTTGGCTATGTAACAAGCTAGGGAGGGACTGTAGCTATGGTTGTTGTTGGGGTAGCAGATGTAACAGGTACATATTTTGGTTGCTCCTCTCCCTCATGGAGTAGATCTTCTTGGATAGTAGGCATCCCCATAAAGCTTATAGACCTCTTCATTTTCTTCGATGTCCTGGCTTCTATACTCTTCCCCAAAGAATCCTTTTATATGGGCTGCTCTTCAACAACCTCCTTCCTCTTCTTTGATCTAGTCAAGGGTGAGATTTTGAGGCTTCCCTCATTGAGGTGTCATCGATAGTAGTTCTCTCAGCCTCACCCTTGTGTGGATGTTTGAGCTTGACAAATGTAAGCTCTATCCCTCCCTCCTTCAATTGGGCAACTTGCTTGTCAACCCATTGCTTAGTTTGCGCCTCAACTAGTTTAGTGATGATATCGAGCTCATCGACCTCATCCTCAGTCCAATATATTTTTTGCAATGGCAAGTTGGCAACGATATTGTACCTTGGGTCCATCACTATACTTTCTTCTTCAACCACCTGCTCGCGCACGGGTAACAACCTAACCACCTTGAAAAAGTAGTTCATCATGCGCATGTACTATCGCACATGCACCTGCTTGTCATCCTTACAATTGGTCCAAAATTAATCGATGTTATGCAGGTGGGCATACTCAACTATGAATAGATTTTTCAATTTACCATAGGGATCCATCCGTAGTCAAGCAGTATAGAATTGGAGATTATACTCAGTGAGCTCCTTCTCTAAATAATATACACATTGTGAGGTGTGGATTTTATACTACCCTTGACCGAAATAAAGAGGATAAGGAACCCCTATCCTATGCTTACTACTCAAGAGGGAATGCACATGCCATAGTTTCTATGAGACTTCAACCAATATTATCCGATCATTTGGGTACCAAGGCAACTTGTATGGTTTGTTAGGAAATCCCTCCACTTGAATATATGTGAACTTTGGAAATTGTATGAACAAGAAAGAAAACTAGCAGATGAAATCATGGGCACTATGCGAGACTCTCCTTTCAAGGTCACCCCCAAGAAATCTGATGATATAACCTACGAAAGCATCATTGAACCTATAGTAATCCCTCTTGAAATTACTATAGTGTTATTGAGGGTACTTATCGTATATCTTTAGCACTATATGTGGGTCTACATTGGGTGCTACAAACAAACCCCTATACTCGGTGTGGTTGGAAAGTAGGTACATGAGGTACAATGTCATGCATAACTTACCGGTCTGCTTGACTATAAAAATTGCTTATGTAGACAGTCATTGACCATTCGAGCCTAGTAGAAGTTTGCATTTTTTCAGGATGATTTCCTCAAAAAAGTAAAACATCAATTCCTAGAAATATGTTGAGGTAGGAAGACCCATGAACTTGCTCAGAAGAGTTACCAAGTCATGGTAATCTTTGAAGAAGTCACTCTGGAAGAGTTTGTGAGGCACCTTATTGGCACTTCCCCTCTTCTCCTTTAGCCAGTATTGATTGATAATCTTTTTGCACTTTAAGGGGATCCTCATCCCACGTCTGTTTTCCATACTCCATAAGTGTCTGCTCCATTGGACCGGGGGTAGGGATATGGAAGGTCTTCACTATTGATTTGGTAGAAAAATCAGCCAATATGGTTCCCTCCTTATCCAATATTGTTCTATTATCCCCCTGATATGCCTCTCTGCAAGCCATTGCAAGTTCAGGAGCAATCAGGGTAGGCAAGAATCATGCAGCCTTGGCTAATCCGCTACTTCTAATTTTCTTGGAATTTTTTGTCTTGGTATTTAGCCTGACACTTTGTTTGAACTCATCTATGTCAATGTGGCCCAAGTTGGTATCTGAAATATCCTTCCATTCTATGAGGACCTTGGAGTTAAGGGGCTCCCCTTGGAACTTGTAATTCATTTTACCTTTGTCTTCTTTGCCTCGAGGAGCCTTTTCACTTTTCTTTCCCTTTTCCTTTTCTACAGCCATCCCCAAGGTTCCAACAACTGGCTCCATATATCCTGCAACCAAAGGAGGTAGTAAATGATACAATCATGAAATGCAAGGAATGCTTGTCAACACCCTGCAAAATAGCGTTAGATCAAATAGTGCATCCATGGAATCCCTTAAAATATTAACTTCGCCTTCTCCTTGTGGGAAACTATGCAATGCAGGTTCAGGGGTGCAGAATTCTCTAGACTGATAGCCATTTGTGATTCAGTCATTGGAACGATACTAGCAGGTCGGAGCTCTGTAATGTGGGATCTACAAAGGTGAAGGATGTTTGAGATAAGCAGGCCAAGAGACACAGGATGATGTCAAGGGTTCATTTTTTGGAATGGTGGAGAGGACATGACGGCCAGCACATGGAGTTCTATAGCGGCGGGCCCGTCGAGGGTCCAAGCTAGTTTATAATTGTTTTCATTTGATTGTTTTACCTAATGAGGAATAGAGGTGCAAGATCTGTGGAGCAGGAGGACACAGGATGAAAGCCGTTCAAAATGATGAAAGGGGAGATGGAGTCCCACATGCAACAGCCTGCAAGATTCCACCTGAGATTCTTGAGAGTTGTTCATTTGGATGCATGATGTGAAAGTCACTTAGGGCTGTGGGTTCTGCCAACCAGGTGGACGTCAAGGATTTTCTATTTGAAGCGGTGAAGTGAAAAAATAGTGCGTGGGGGGAGGCTCGTGGAGGTGGGCCCATGTAGGGCAGTGGGCAAGTCAGATGATGTTTTGCATTTTCCAAAGCGGCGAAGTGTGGTGTGGGGTCCATAGAGTTGAAGGTCATTTAGGGTTGGCCATCTGGAATGGAAATGAGATTTTCACCATTCAAACAGAAATGGGAGAAGCGAGACCCGCAGCATGGGAGGACAGATACAAATGGCTGCATCGAATGAAAATCTCAAAAGGGACAAAATGGGATGGACATGTGCATCACCAGACCTTTAGAAGGAAATGAATGGGTAACTTAAGTCTTAAGTTTTGCCAATGTTCAATAGCTGGATCGGGTTCGACAAGGCGAAACGACGCTATGGGATAGCCATTTGAAACGGTAACTCAAAATTTAGAAGTCCTACAGAGACCCACAAAGGTGAGTCCATAGCGGATGATGCATGGTGTTCTCGACTTGCATTTGAGGTGCATCCCTCAGACTTAGACAGTCGAGGATGAAGGTTCCCTGCAAAGGCGGGTTTGACGATGTCGATGGCTGCCTGAAAAGTGTGTGTTTGTTAACAAGGGATGGCTAGGTGGATGGAGTAGACCCAAGGAGTTAGGATGTCATTCCTCAAGAATAGTGGCGGCGATGGTAATTTTTGACCTAGACCGAGATCTTGATTTTGAAGGTTTTTCAAGGTGTTTCAACTGGTGAGTTTCTCAGGAAGAAGGCTTTTCATTTAGTTCTGATGTTCAATTGTAACAATCATTCAATCTTATGATACTTTAGCAAAAATAGAAGGAATAACGGAAAATAGAAAACCGACCTAATGATCCTGATGAAGGAGGTGAAGAACACTACATGAGATGGAGGCTAGAAGGCAGACGTGAGCTGCAGGTCTGATGATGGCTATGGAAGGCACTTCTGACACTACTACAAAAACAATTTGGTTGAAAATGAGAAGTCATCGGGCATATATATAGATTTTTTTGCATTAAATTCTCACCATTAATGCCCATACGGGGGCCACTGGGTTGGTTGATTGGTCAAATTGAGGTAGCACTGACCTCAGCAGACCCCGATGTGTGGACAATTGTCAAGTGATCACCGTTCAAAATGGCGGAGACCCAAAAAGGGTGGACAAGGTTGTGGGACCTCGCAGGATGGGAGGATGGTTGATTTTTACCATTTAGGATGGTGGCAATGCCAGAGAAGCCCGCACATAGCCACCCATAGGTGCAGAGCCACACTGTCCGAAGGATGTTTTGGCCAAAGTTTCATGACTTAGAAAATTTTGGTGGGAGGGGAAAAAATGTGATTGACTTAGGATTATCTTCAAAGGTTCTTCAATCAATCGAAACTCAAAATCGTGGCATGCAGAGCAAGGCAAAGAAAAAATGACTCGACATAGGTAAAAAAGAGAGGGTCCCCATTTAGGACAGGGTGGGTGTGCTAGATGCACAACAAATGGTGACTCCGCTAGGAGAACGCTCCTGGCATTCTAAAGATAAATATTTATTCTGAACCAAAAATCTTTGGTTTCACAGACCAGAGGCCAGTCTCCAAGGATGAACTAAGAAGCAAGTTAAGGATGGGAACCTAGGTTGAATCACATTATGAGGTCATCATGTAAGTTTGTACATGTTGAGTTCATTTCCTTTCCTCAAAAACCATGTAGACAACTACTTATCAGGAGGGATAAGCTACGTAATTATTCTAACCCCAGAAGTAACATGGACATTTCTCTACTGCTAGTTAGGTGTCCATAGCCCCGATAAAGTTGTCATTGTGACCCCATGAATGTAGATCTACTCCCAGCTAGGCGTCCATAGCCCTAGTAGAGATATTCATACACCCATATGGTTGCATAGTTTTGATTTTTCTTTTCTTTTCTAATATTGCTTTGCAGTACTTTCTTTTCTATTGCTCAACCGTGTAAGCATTGAGGCTCACTAATGCTTTGGAAATCATAGTGGTCACTAGAGTAGATTTAAGATTTTTCACTTGTCCATCCTTCTCAAAAATTACAACCCAATTCTTCAAAAACTTCTTAAAATGGGTTTTGTGTATGATCCTTGATAAGCGTAAAAAGGTTCAAACAAGGATACAATCCTAGATTAGTCTAGAGTTCAGTAGAGGAAAAAAATGCCTGGGGCGTTTAGAAATCGGTAGCAGGGAATGAAGGCTTATCTAGAGAACTAACAAGGGTGGGTAGCAGAGTCAACCATTCGTCAAGCCGAGCAAGACCACCACAGAAGAGACAAAAAGACTCTCATCAATGGCAACACGGTTGAGAAATGAGAAAAACAAAGAAAAAGCGGGAAAGCAAAGCAAGGAAACATATCCTAACCTATATACAAGTATTTATAGAAACAACTCTAAAAGAGCTTAGGCTTAGAAGTAATGCTTTAGGTGCTGCCTATTGATGGGCAATGGAACATCTCCACCTGTTAGGGTCTTTAGGCGAAAATCATTATCTCCAAGAATTTCAACAATCTGAAAGGGGCCAAGCCAGAGCTTGTCGAATTTGTTATGTCCCCCTTTCTATTCCTAGGCCTTGTCCCAACATAGAACTAGATCAACAATTCAGAAGGCCTTGATTTTGGCTTGGTGATCAAACCATCTTTTGACTATGCCCTAGTGTTTGGAATTTTTTTCTATTGCAGAGTCACACACTTCTTCTAAATGTAACAGCTCATCCAGGCGAGCTTCTCTATGATCCCCTCCTTCATAAAAATCATTGATGAACTGGAGGGTAGGGATTTTCAAGTGGATTGGGAAAATAGGCTCTAAGCCGTAGATGAGGTGGTATGAGGAATCACCAAGGGCAGCCTTATGGCATGTGTGATCTACCCAAAGGGAAAAACAGAGCTGGGTATGCTAGTCCTTGGGGTTCCTATGAATTAGTTTCTTGATCATGGTGATTAGGTTCTTGTTGGTGGATTCTAACAAGCCATTTCCTTGAGGGTAGTAGTTAGATGAGAAGCTGAGAGAAATTCCATAATCAAAGGCCCAACTAGAGAATTTAAGTGGGGAAAAGGTAGGGCCATTGTCACATACTAAGGCATAAGAGCAACCAAAATGATTTATAATAAAAATTTCAAGAAAATTCATAACTACCTTAGTTGTGCATTGTCTACAAGCAATGGCTTCAGTCCATCTATTGCAATAATCAGAAGTAGTTAGAATGTCCCTGTGTCTTGCAAATGATGGAGGGCTTACTAGACCAATGAATTCAAGGCCCCTCTAAGCGAACGGTCTCAACTCCAGAACTGGTTGCAGCAGGACATCAACGTTATTTTCCTTGGCTATCATGGTCTGGCATACATGGCATGTGCATACATGATTATGGGCATCCTTGAAGACCGTAGGCTAATAGTGACCTGCCCTCAGAACTTGATGCATGGTGGAAGGACCAAAATCATGATCTGTGCCAAACTTGTCATGAAACTCTCTCAATACTCGATCTGCTTCCTCTTTCTCAAGGCATCTTAGATAGACACCTTCATGATTCCTCTTGTATAGTATGGATCCCTACAGCATGTAGTTGTTTCTCTTCAGTCACAGAGCATGCTTCTAGACTCCTTGCAAGTGAGAAGGGCATCTGTGGTTGACTAAGTAATACATAATTTCACCATACCATTTCCTTGGAGATAAATCCTCAAGCTGATACTATTGAACCGTGAGCTCAGGCCCTATTGTAGCTACTGCTTCAGCCATTGTTCGGGTAAGTGCTTGCCCTCGTACCAATTTCATAGGCTCAATTTCCATGTCATATTCTTGTAGCAGAGTGACCCACTTTTCCTGCCTTTCCCCTAATTAATTTTTCATCAACATCTTTACTACTGGGTCAAACACTATAGCAAACACCTTGTTGTGCATAATATAATGTATGAATTTTTGGATGCCCCTAACAAGACCATAGGCCTATTTCTCCATATTATGGTATAAAAATTCAACATCTTTTAATGGAGAACTCATAAATGCAATGGGGTGCTCATTTTCGTCACTACCCTTTTGGGTTAATATGTTGGCGCACGAGTGATATGAAGTGAATGAATAGATATAAAATGGCTTCAGGTAGTTTGGACTAACCAACATGGGTGCATCAGTGATTTCTTTCTTAATTTCTTCAAAGGTTTTTTCATCACCTCCGGGGCCCATTGGATTTTGGCATCGTGTTTTAGCATAGCATTAAGAGACTTGATGATTTCAGCAAAGGCCGTAATAGATTTTCTGACAAAATTTATCCTTCCGAAGAAATATTTTAGCTCCTTCTTGCTGCCTAGTAGCTGAATCTTCATGATGGCTTGGATATGCTCAAGATCTATAGAAATTCCCTTTTCTGATAAGACATTCCCCAACAACTTTCCCTCGGTGACCCCAAAGATGCATTTCTTCGGATTGAGGGAAACCCCAAATTCCTAGCACCTCTAAAAAACTTTGTATAAATCAGCCACGTGATCGCTCTATTTCTTTGAGAATACAGTCAAATCATCCATTTAGATGATTATGCATTTCCCAATCAGATCTTTGAAGGAAATTTCCATGGCGTGTTGAAAGGTAGCGCTGACGTTGATGAGTCCAAATGGCATTCATCTATAGGAAAAGGTGCCCCACTTGGTGGTGAATGTCATTTTGTGTTGGTCTTCATATTGCACCATGACTTGGTTGTATCCAGAGTACCCATCCAAGAAGGACATCATTTGAGAGCCATTTACTATTTGCAATACCTCATCCAATGAAGTCACAAGATAGTTATCCTTTTCCGAAGCTCTATTAAGATTGTGAAAATCAACACAGTCCTATTTCACCATTCTTTTTCCTGACCAGGACCAAATTTTCTACCCATATGGAGTGTGTAACTGGAAATATAATCCTGACAGACAACAAATTCTATACCTCCTTATATATGATTGGTTCCAACAGAGCATTGACGGGGCGTTGCCGCTATCAAAATGGCCTCACCTCCGGTCTAAGAGGGATGGTATGCGTGATGATTGATGTTTCATATGTTTTTCAGATCTTCGTAGCTCCAAGAAATGAAGTCATGGTACTTTTTTAGGGAATCGATGATGCCTCTCCTTTCCTCAGTCGTGTACACCTTGCCAATAAACACATTATTTGCATCATTGGTTGTTTTGAGGTTATGAGTGTCACAATGGTTGCTAATGGAATCCTTTTTTCCCTGTTGATCCTAACCTCTTATCTGATCCAAATCAAATATCTACTCAAGTTGGAGAATACCTCTTGGGATAGTGTTGGTCTTGAAGTTGATCACTCCTATATCAAGCTCAGCCTCCTTAGGCTCAGTCTCATCAATTATTTGGGCAGCAAACAAGTAAGAGCTGGTAATGAAATATAAGATATTTTTGTCATCATTGAACACCTAGAAATTCAATGCATTTTATGGCATAGATGGAATGGATGTGAGCTCGACAATGAATCTCTTGAGGCCAGACAATGACAGGGGCTGCAAGGTACTAGTTGCCTAGGCCAAGGCATTAGTAGTGTGGTTTTGGGAGCATGGGATCAATTATATGTTGAATTCATGTAGAATTTCTAGCACATCCCATGCCCTATGCCTATAGTTGGTTAGCCTTTGGTCATAGCAAGAGTAAGGCTTCCTTACTTGTTTCACAACTAACTTAGAATCCTCGAAGACTTGCAACATTTTGACCCCTTTTCTTAATGCCATTAGGAGGCCAAGGAACAATGCCTCATATTCTACTATATTTTTCATGCAATAAAATTGAATTCTATGAGTAGGAAAATATGACTTACTTGTGGGGCTGATCAACTCAAAACCAGCTATGACTCCTTGTTTGGACTTGGACCTGTCAAAACGCACTTTCCAAAACTTGGAGGAGTTCTTGGCATTGGAATTAGCAGGCCTGATTTTTACTTCTGATGGTGGTTTTATCTCAGCAACTATACGAGGTGGCATAGGTCTAGAGTGGCTTTGATCTGGCGGTGTTGAATGAATCCCTTATTTTGGATCAACCTATCCCTTGATGTGTTCAATTGTTGTTTGGCATAAACAACATTCAAATTCTAAATGGGCTGCATTATGTACCCTGCACCAACTTGGTAGCAGGAGCTCTTGAAAGTTCATTCTTCCCCTGAGATTGAGTTGATCTTGGACACATTTTTCCATAAAGTCTTGAAAGCCATCTAGCAATCCACGGTTACCATCTTCACAAGAATCCTCATCATTTGATTCAACCAAAATTTATGTACTTTGAGAAGTGTGGGCCAAGCCAAGAGGTGGATTGCATAGTACAAGGACTTCCTGAATTCCCTCTTCTTCATAAAATTCTTGCCCCACTTCTGAATATGACACTGGGTAGTAGTTCCCTAACTTTGTTTCAGCGAACTACGCCTCATTAATGTTGTTATGTTTTGTGATCATGAACTTCATGTGTGGCTCCTGATCTATACGGATATGATTTGGCATCCCTTTCAATGGTAGCCACAGGTGGGAGTAGTCTGTAGCAGCATACCCATTCAAGGATCATGTGAAGTCCCTTCCCAAACTAATACCATAAGTGTCTAGGATATCAACAACCTGGATGCCAATGGTTTTTTGAATCTACAGATCAACAACGATTTACATGGGTATTCTATTGATTTCCCCAACTATGTTGATTTTTGTTTTGTCAAGTTGCATCACCTTGCACCAAGAAGGGGTTGGGACTATTCCCAAAGCTTTGCACATGCTCAAGGGCATAACATTGGCAGAAGCCCCCAAATCAAGCAAAAAATTATGCAAATTCTACCCAAATATCCTGATGATAGGAAGGAAGGGAGGAGTTTCAATATTCCCCTAAAAAAAACCTCCAGACACGTCCACTTGCGCATCCTGACCTTTATCTTTGTCATTGCCTTTGTTTTGGTTTTGGGCCTACTCTGTTTCCTTAGTGGGTGGATTTTTTATTTACTGATTGGAAGGCAGATCTATTTTCCTATTGAAAACCTGTCAGATTACAGGCTCACTCGGTGAATCCTCAAAGGAGAGCCTCTTGGCAGGTGCTTCTGGAGTTTACTTGGATGAAGGAGTCCCATTTGTCATTCTGAAAAAGGAATTCCTAACAGCTGGTACTTTGAACAACTCAAAGGTGGACACACTTAGCTTAACCTTTTTAAATTATTTTGCAACATATTCTTCCATTTGTTCAATTTTTGCATCGTAAGTGGTATTTTGGGAGGAGCTAGTGGGCTAATTTTGGTTTTGGTTATGCCACCTATTCTTGTTAAAGTACTGTGTGGGTATATGGGGATATACTAGATTGTTGATAGAATGTGGGTTCAGAGGGGTAATCAAGTTTTTAGGTGGGGTGGAGGTCATGAAAGGACGACTAGCATGCCCACCAACCCGCTTATTGCTAAGGTAATAAGGGGTATTCCTCTAGTGAAACATATGATTTTCATCCTTCCTAGGCTCTTCCTCATCCACTGGATGATTATCTATGGAATTAAAAAGTTAAGGCAAAGGAATTTTGGTACTTACCTCCTCTTCTTTCTCATTTTTTGGGGTGGTGTCTTCGTTTTCTGACATTTTTCTCTTGGCCTTTGGCAAGGGAGCCTAGTTGACCACCAACACAGAGGAGTCATATGGTTTGGAAGGGATGATATCCCTACATCTCGAGCTATCTATGACATTCTGGACTTCAATCTAATTTTTTTTAGCAATCGTCTAGAACTTTGGACAATCTAATTCTGAATGTCAGTTTGTTATGTGAATAAGGCACCAGCCGGACAAGACAGCCTCAACCAAGTAAACCCCACTTGTAGGCTTGTCATTGTTGTTGGGTTGGTACAAGGGTGTGGGGACACTGCCATTGTTCAACCTTTTGTTCCACTTTTTTTTCTATCTTTGGGAGGGCCTTCTATCAAATTTCTTCCCTCAACTCAGATTCCTCACATAACTATGTCTGAAAGATGTGTTGGTGTCATGGTTGTCCCGATTGTCATGACTGTCTTGATTAAGATTGGCCTGGATGCTTCTCTACGAATCCTACAACTGATTTTTTTGATTCCTCAAGTGATTCATCTTCGTATAAATTTTCTTAATCATCTATGTTAACTTGTCAATCTGGTCCTTCTTCATGTTGCTTGGCTCCAATGCTAAATTTTGAAGGAAAACGAGTTGTGCGACTGGCTGATTTTGGTGGGTAGGCATAAATTCAGAGGCTTGAAGGTATGCCAACACTTGGGGTGGCTAAGAAGAGACTTACTACTATTGGGGCAGTAGATAATGAGGAACCAGAGATGCCTGGTTTATTGGCTATCTCGGGTGAGGCACTATAGGTAGATGTGGCACTAGATTCATAAGGGGTGTCTAATGTTGCAAAGCGTGGGTCATCCCTTGGATTTGTGTGGGATAAGTAGCCTACCCCAAAGAGGGCAGCAGGCTAAAAACATTCTATCCCAAGTCTGTATTGGCTATGATGGCCTTCGCGTAGGAATCCAATAATCGGGCAAGAGGTGGTCACATCCTTTTCACTAATATTGTCGTGAGGTTGTCTAATGCTGCATAATAAAATGGCAGAGCAATGGCATCATTGAATGCATATGGGGATTCTAACCAAGTGTATTCCCTGTGGAACCAGTCATTAAAGGAGTTGATTAGTTCATTAATCTCCCTTTGGACAAACATAAACTACTGATACAATTCTGAAGGGGCTGATCGGGATCATAAATTTCTGCAAGAAAGCATCCTTTAGAAGGTCCCACATGTTGATTGATCCTGTCAGCAAGTTGACATACCAGTAAAAGTCCTCTTCAACCAAGGAATAAGGAAAGAGTCAACAAGCAACTTCTTCATGTATAATCTGCATGGTCTTCAAGGCTATCATGAAGATCTTCACATGCTCTTCTCTTGTCCTCTATAGGTCCAGAGGTTTGAACTTTGTGCAAAATATCTCTAGGTTCTTTGGCATGTCATGGTAAAGGTTGAAGGTCAAGGGAGAAAAATTATTTCCCAACTACGCCATGGGAGGCATCAATAGAGGTGGATGCACTAGATTGACTTGGGGTTGCAGAAGAGGGATAAGAGCCGACAGGACAACACCCAGAAATGGGAAGGTGTTGGGTTGGAAGGTAGCATTCAACCCTTGGGAAATGGTAGCCTAGAAGGCTATTTGACATGGATGAGTGGGAGAATGTGCTGCCAAAGATGAAGGAGAGGGTGGAGGCAAGTGGAAAGAAGAAGAAGATGATGGTGAAAGTGAGATGGGTTGGTCAAATGTATTGGAGGTAGATTATTCCCCTTTCTTAGCTCTCTTAGCTTGGGTAGGGGGCAATAACTCTTGGAATTCCCCTTTGTTTGGTGTAGACCTTAGTATTCTATAAAATATTTCAGAGGAGAAAGACCCAATTAGATCCAGATTAGCTCCAAAGAGGCCTTCCTTCTAGCACCAATTTTTTTGATGTGTGTTTTATACACCTTCTCAACATAGGCAATGCATAAGTGTATCACCTCTCTTGAATGGAAATCTCCAACAACGAGTTGCTGAAAATCACCCCAAGGTCTCTCGAGTGTCAGGTCATGACATGCATGGAATTTCTCAATGGTTTAAATATGATTTTTATGGTAATCATAGGGAAGACTTATGGAATTTAGGCTGGAAGGAAGTCAGATCTTAGGATGAAGTTTTTGAGATGGGAAGTCAGTGTACAATCTGTTGTAGGTTTAGACAACAACCTTAAACTCCTATCTTGTCTTGAGATTTGGCTTTACAATATGCAATGAACCTTAGCATAGGCTATTTATAAAAAAAGGAAAAAGGCAAGGAAGGGAAGAGGTTCTTGGATCTACAACTAGAAATTAACAATGATCATGACAGGTTCTACTATGGACAACTTCCTCAAAACAAAATTTCACTTGACCAGATTTGTGCATAGTATCATTAAATTTGTGCAAGCTTCTAAGGACTGCAAATATTCAACCATTCATTCACCATAAAAATGCATGAATAAAAGAGGGAAGTTTGGAGAAGCTTCAGATTTATGCCCAGACTAACTTTAGACAGTTGTCCACCATTAGTAAACAACCAAAAGTATGGACAAGAAAGGCATCAACACAGCAGAAAACTTCATAAGAATTGACCAAAATTAACTATTCTATCAAAGCAAACTAAAACCCTCTAAACAACAAAGTAAATCTTTCTAAATAATCTAACTATAGGAGATGAACCATGCAACATGCAAGAGAAACACAAGAATCCACCAAAAGTCAATGAGCTTCTATTAATATTTCTACAACATTCCTTTACAACATCTCAACTCTCTCCAAATGAGAGGAGGAGACCCCTATTTATAGTTTAAAAAAAAAGATGTGGCCAAGATTAATTTGCATTGTGTGGCCAATATTCACTTTACATTAGGGTTTCACCTACCCCCAAATAAATAGTAATTTAAAATACATTCCTCATCCTTTTCCTTATTTTATCCTCATATGATAGAATTGTAGCCTTTTGTCCTTTAGTGGATTGTTGTTTTCTCCCTTTGGTTGTAGCTACTTAGTGAGAAACTCATCATCAATAACTGGATTGCCCTTTTTCTTCTTGATAGTGGCATATTCTATAAACCAGCTGATCAATGGATCCAATTTATCCCACTCCCAAATATTAGACTAAAGTACCTGAAATTTTAGTTTCTTGGACTGGCTTGTGAGAGCCTCCCAATCCCCATCATTCTTCGCTGCATCCTGCAAAATTTGTTCTGACTAGGCAAAGGTGCAAGCAACAAAGCCAATAAATTTCGTTGTAAGCTCCCCAACAACTCCATGTTCTATTTTCTTGTGAAAGTGTGGCCTCAATTTTTTCAGAGCTAACTCGGTGGGCAGCATCTCGAATCCTATCATTAATTTAAGATAATCAAGACATGTTGTCCTGATCTCCTTTACCCAGTCTAGATCTCGCTTGACCTCATGGAGCACTTGTTCCAATATTTCTTTTCTCTGCTCTATGAGCCATAGATCTTTCTCAGCTATGGTGAGCTTCTTCTTCATTTTTTTCCCAAGCAACTTGAGGATTGCCTCAATGTTGAGATGTGTGATCCTATATACTTTTAGGAAGTCAATGCATGTCTTTTTAATATCTTCAATGTAATTGTGCACATCCAAAAATTTATTTTCTGCACTGACAGCATGTCTGATGCCCAAATTCCCATTATAGAGGACCTATTGGAACTAGTCCTATGTGGCCTTAGTCCAAATTTTCCTCTTTTCCAATTTTCTGATCTTCTCTACTAAGAGTAGCAATGGAGGAGCCAATGATGTGGTAGGTAGCTCATTAGTTGAAGACCACTGTCAGATGTATGCTGTCAAATCCTCCACTCATGCCTTCAATTCCTCCTTAGAGGTCTTTCCTTTGTTCATTTGTTGCACTATGGTGGAAACTCATCTGTGGAGATGCTCAATTTTCTGTTCCCTCGTGGTTGTTCCAAAATCAATAGTGGAAATATTATAAGTAACCCCTTCTTCACCCACTACTGGGGTGGAAATTTGCAAGGTACTTGACCCCCAGGCATCCATGGTCAGCTGGGATCTAACCTTCAACTTTTTTTTTCTTGGTGTTCATTTATGCACAAGCCAAGATAGCCTCCAATCTTTATTTTGTGTCTTTCGGGGTGGGAATCTTCTTTTCAAGCTATTTTTTGAGCCACTCAGGCATATGAGCCTTTTCCTTGGGTGATTCATGACCACCCTCTTCTTCATGAGCCTATTGCATTTGTGATGTTTTATTACCCAAGGCCTCTTGTTCTAGATTTTCCCCTTCCTCTTCATCAGAATCTTGTATTACAACTATCACTTTAAGGGATTCAGTAGTTGTATGCCTTTCAGGACTGACCTCTTTCTCAGGAGCCTTTTCTTCCTCCTTTCCTTTTCCTTGTTCCTGCTCTTTATTATGTTCTATCTCTTGTTCATCTCTTATTTCCACCTCTCTATCAGATTTTCCCTCCTCCTTTTCTTCTTCTTGTTCCTCATGAAGGGGCACCTCCTCATCAAGCCTAGGGCTCTGATTACGTTCCCCTACTGGAGACTTGGTTCTCTCCATCTATATATAAATAGCCTTCTCTTCAATAATGGGTTGTGTTTTAGTCTCTTTCTCTTCAATTTCCTTGAGATGCTTAGATAACTCCTCATCAAGCTCAGGATCAAAGGTCTCTTCAATAATATTTTTACTGGAATCCTCATCATCCTCGAAAGATTCAAAGATGACCTTGCCAATTATGGGATGCCCACACATAGGATGTTCATGATAATCATTTACCTCCTCTTACAACTTCCTAGCTACCTCCTTCTATTGTGTATCCAATTCCTCATAAATTTGGATGGTGGCCTCCATTGAAGGTTGCTCGGTAGGAGGAGGAGGAACTAGGAGAGTAGTTATTTCTTAGCCAATGGAAGCCTTCATTGCTAGATTTGTGAACATCCTAGAGAGTTTTGATGGTAGATTTTGCATATATTTGATGAAAAAATATGGAAGGGTGAGGGCAAGCACTGAGGTGATCATAGTTATAGTTGGAAGGGAAAGATATGGAGACATGGATGATGAGGAAAGTGGGGAAGTGGTGGCCGAGGAGGAATCCATTGTTATAACTTGTGCTATAGGAGAGGTAGAGGCAAGGTGGATGGAAATGTCCACCGTGGGCGGAGAAGAAGCAACTGTTGGCTGTGTAACAGGCTAGGGAGGGACTGCAGCTACGGTTACAGTTGGGGTAGCATATGTAACAGGTATGGATTTTGGTTACTCCTCTCCCTCATGGAGTGGATCTTATTGGATAGTAGGCATCCCCGTAAAGCTACCTGACCTCCTCATTTTCTGCAAAGTCCTAACTTTTGTAGTCTTCCTCAGAGAACACTTTGATATGGGCTACTCTTCAGTAGCTTCCTTCCTCTTCTTTGATCTAGTGAGGGGGATATCTTGAGGCTTCCCCTCTTGAGGTATCATCAGTAGTGGTGCTCTAAGCCTCGCCCTTGTGTGGATGTTCGTGCTCGACAAATGTAAGCTCTATCCCTCGCTACTTCAATTGGGCAACTTTCCTGTCAACCCATTACTTAATCCGCACCTCAACTGGCCTAGTGATGATATCAAGGTCATTGACTTCATCCTCATTCTAATCTATTGCTAGAAATGGTAGGCTAGCAACAACATTGTACCTCAAGTCCATCACTATACTTTCTTCTTCAACCACTTGCTTGGGCATGGAAAACAACTTGACCACCTTGAAAAAGTAGGCCATCATGCACATGTACTGTCGCATATTCACCTCCTCGTCATCCTTACAATTAGCCCAAAATTCCTCGTAGTTATGAAGATGGGCATACTCAACTACAGCCAACTTTTTCAATTTACCATAGGCATCCATCCACAATCGAGCAGTATAGAATTGGAGATTATACTCTATGAGCTCCTTCTCTGAATAATCTACACATTGCAAGGTTTGGAGTTCATACTACCCTCAGCTGAAAGAAAGAGGATAAGGAACCCCTTACCTATGCTTACTGCTCAAGAGAGAGTGTGCATTCCATAGTTGGTGTGAGACTTCAAGCAATATTATCCAGTCATTTGGGTACCGGGGCAACTTGTCTAGTTTGTCAGGAAATCCCTCCACTCGAATATATGTGAACTATGGAAATTGTATGAACAAGACAAAAAACTAGTGGATGAAAGCATGGGCACTATGTGATACTGTCCTTTCAAGGTCACCCCCAAGCAATCTGATGATATAACCTGTGAAAAAATCATTGACCCTACAGTAATCCCTCTTGAAATTCTTGTAGTGTAATTGAGCGTACTTATTGTAAACCTTTGGCACTATTTGTAGGTCTAGATTGGGTGCGATCGGCAAGAAGGTACATGAGGTATGAAATCATGTAGAACTTATGGGTCTTCTTGACTACAACGAATTGCTTATGTAGAAAATCACTAATCATTCCAACCTAGTAGAAGTTTGTGTTTTCCTAGATGATTTCCTCAATAAAGGAAAACATCTATTACTAGAAATATGACGAGGTAGGAAGACCCACGATCCTACTCAGAAGAGTTACCAAGTCATGGTAATCTTCGAAGAATTCACTTTGAAAGAGTTTGTGAGGCACCTTATTGGAACTTCTCCTCTTCTCCTTTAGCCAGTATTGATTGATAATCTTTTTGCACTTAAGGGGATCCTCATCCCACGTCTTTTCACCATACTCCATTGGACCCGAGGTAGGGATACGGAAGGTCTTCCCTATTGATTTGGCGGACAAATCAGCCAATATTTTTTTTTCCTTATCCACTATTGTTCTAGTATCCTCTTGGTATGCCTCTCTACAACCTATCACAAGTTCAGGAGTAATGAGGGTAGGCGGGAATCCTACAGCCTTGGCTAATCCACTGCTTCTGATTTTCTTGGTGTTTTCCATCTTGAGATTTATCCTGACTCTCTATTTGAACTCATCTATGTCAATGTGCCACGAGTTGGTATCTGAAATATCCTTCCATTCTGTGAGGACCTTGGTGTTAAGGGGCTCCCCCTGGAACTTGTACTTCATTTGATCTTTGTCCTCTTTGCCCTGAGGAGCCTTTGCACTTTTCTTCCCCTTTTCCTTTTCCACACCCATCCTCGAGGTTCCAGCAGCTAGTTTCATATATCCTACAACCAAAGGAGGAAGTAAATGATACAATCATTAAATATGAGGAACGTTAGTCAACACTCTGCAAAACAATGTTAGATAAAATAGTATATGCATGCGGGTCCAGGGGTGCAAAATTCCCTGGACTAATAGCCGTTTGTGATTATGTTGTTGGAACGACACTAGCAGGTCAAAGCTCGATAATGCGAGATCTATGGAGGTGAAGGAAGTTTGAGATAAGTGGGCTAGGGGGTGCGGGATGATGTCAAGGGTTCACCATTTGGAATGGCATAGGGTACAAGGAAGCCCGCACATGGAGTTTCATAGCAGTGGACCCGCAGAGGGTCCGAGGTAGTTTATCATGGTTTTCATTTGATTGTTTTACCCTACAACAGATAGAGGTGCGAGATCTATGGAGCGGGAGGAAATAAGATGGAAGCCATTCAAAACAATGAAGGGGAGATGGAGTCCTGCAAGAAACAGCCCGCAAGATTTCACCCACGGTGCCCAAGAGTTGTTCATTTGGATGCATGATGTGATAGGTGCTTGGGGCAGTGGGTTCCACCAACCAAGTGGACATCAAGGGTTCACCATTTGAAGCGAAAAAGTGAAACAAAAGTGCATAGGCATAGGCTGACGAAGGTGGGCTCCCGCAGGGCAAAGGCCCATAGAGGCGGGCCCGCGTAGGGTAGAGGCCTACAAAGGTAGGCCCACACATGGTGGCAGGTGAGTCTGATGATGTTTTTCAATTCCCAAAGTGGTGAAGTGAGGCATCGGGTCCACGGAGTTGAGGGTAATTTAGGGTTGGCCATATGGAACACCAATGAGATTTTCACTGTTCAAATGGAAATGGGAGAAGTGGGACCCACAATGTGGGAGGATGGATTCAAAAGGCTGCATGGAATGACAATCTCAAAAGGGCCAAAAGGGGATGGACACTCACATTGCCAGGCTTGAAGAAGGCAATAGATGGGTAACTTAAGTCTTAAGTTTTGCCAATGTTCAATAGATGGGCCAGGTTCAACAAGGTGGAACGATGCTACATGATATCCTTTTGAAACAACACCTGAAAAGGCAGAAGTCCTATGGAAATCTGCGAAGGTGGGTCCACAAGGGATGATGGATGGTGTTTTTGACTTGTGTTTTAGGTGCATCTCTGAGACTTAGACTGTGAGGGTGAAGGTTCCTCGCAAAGGCAGGCTCGATGATACTGATGACAACCTAAAAAAGTGTGTGTTTGTTAATAAGGAATTGCAAGATGGACGAAGCAGACTCGAGGAGTTAGGATGTCATTCCTCAAGAATAGCGATAGCGCTAGTAAGTTCTGACCTAGACCCAGATCTTGATTCTGAAGGTTTTTCAAGGTGTTTCAGCTAGTGAGTTTCTCAGGAAGAAGGATTTTCATTTAGTTTTTATTTTAACTTGAAACAGTCATTCAATCTTATGATACTGTAGCAAAAAGAGAAGGCGGTGCAAAAAAAAAAAAGCTACTTGATGATCTCGATGAAGGAGGTGACGAACACTACATAGGATGGAGGTTGAAAGGCAGACGCGAGCTACAGGTCCGATGATGGTTGCAAAAGGCAATTCTAACTCTATGGCAAAAAAAGTTGGTTGAAAATGATAGGTCGTGAAGCATAGATATAGGGTTTTGTGCATTAAATTCTTGTAATTAATGCCCGTACAGTGGATGCTTGGTTGTTTAATCAGTCAAATCAAGGTGGTGCCGACCTCGGCAGAGTCTGACGTGTGGACAATGTCAAGTTATAGTCATTCGAAATGGTGGAGACCCAAAAAGGTCGAATAGGGGTGCAAATCCTATAGGATAGGAGGACGGTTGACGTTTGCCATTTGGGATGGAAACAACACCAAAGAAGCCCACACGTGGCCACCTGCAGGTCTGGACTTGCACCATCCAATGGACATTTTCACCAAATTTTCATAACTTAGAAAATTTTGGGGGGAAGGGAAAAAATATAATTGAATTAGAATGATCTTCAAAGGTTCTTCAATCACTTGGAACTCAAAATAAATGCACGCAAATTGAGGCAAAGCAAAAATAACCCGACATAGGCAAAAAAAAGAGGGTCCCCGTTCAAGACGAGGCGTGTGTCCTAGAGGCATAATAGGTAAGAATATGAGAAAAATAAATATTTAGATTTATATACATAAGTTGGACATTAGAAGGATAATTAAATGAATTAGGATGGAAATGGGTGTGGGTTAAAAGTGATGAATAGTGAATTTATTAATAAAATATTAAAATATTAATTAATTAAGAATAGGATGAAAAATTGATGATTTATCAAATTGTTTATGGAGAAAATGATAAAGTAATTAGGTAATTAATGATGTGTCAATTTTTGGTTTAAAGAAAACTTACCTTTAATTACATAGAACATATATTTATTTTCCATAATAAATATGTAGTTGATAAATCATTCATATCTAGGATTATAGGTGATTCATTTTAAGAACTATAATGAAAATAGGTTGGCACTACTAGGTAGAATTAGACAATTTATATCTATAGACACTCTAAATATCCTGATTGATATCATGCATTTGATTTTGATTAACTAACTTCAATTCTTCCTTGATCATTTCTTTACTAGCCAATTAATTAAATAATCTTTATTTAATTAATTCATCAAAATTTCTCCTCTAATTAAATAAATCAACTTTATTTAATTAAATCCTAATGTTCCTCCTTTAATTAAATAAATCAACTCTATTTAATTAAATCTTAAATTCCTCTTTCTGATTAAATAAATCAACTTTATTTAATTAAATCTTAATGTTCTCTTTTTGATTAAATAAATCAACTTTATTTAATTAAATCCTAATGTTCTTCATTTAATTGATTAAATAAAATTTATTTAATTAAGTTACTAATCTACCAATATCCGCTCATTTAATTTAAATAGATTCAAGTATTTAAATCAAATCTCACAATCAAACTAATCTCCTCTAAGTTAATTAGATTAATTAGCTCCTAACACTAATCCTCCATTCCTCTAGCTTTTGCAAGTTTCACATGTAAATCAATTCATTTGATTTATTAATTACCCTATTTTCATTCAAATATGTCATATTCTTTGAATATTCCACTTATTTGAATTCTCCCCCCCAAAGGAATTTTTTCCTCCAACTTGGCATTAAAGGCTCTTACATGTCCTCTCCTTGAGCCAACTTGGCATTAATTCCTCTTATATCCCCTCTTACACAAGTCACCTCTTCAAATTCAAATTTCACCTACATGCAATTAACATGCACATTGTTCAAATTGTGCTCCTCTCCTTCATTAGCATGTTGAAAAGTGGAACAATGCCATTGGTCCCTTGTTTAATCCCACATTCATCAATTTTCAATCCTTGGCTTCTATAAATAGAGGCATTATTCTCACAATTTGGATACACAACTTCATACATAATCACTATAGTCATTTGAATTCATAGCTTTTCATCCTTTTTATCCATTTTAGCTAGATTATAGCCATTTTTTATATTTGGAATCATATTCAACATCAAATCTTATCAAGGGATTGGAAAAGGGCTTATTTCCACATCAAAGGAGAACCAATCCCCTATGGGGTGAAGGTTTTACTGGTTTAAGTTAAATTACCCGCTTCATTTGTTTTGTTTCCTTTTTTATTGCATGTTTTCTCTTAAATTAGTTGAAAAATATCGTAGGGAGCATTAGATTTGTGTTACTAAAATGTTTAGCATCATTTTTTTAATCCTTTGTTAGTCTATACAGGTTTTGTGTTCATATTTTGTCACCCACCATGGGGCTATCCCACTTTTAATAATTTTTATAGGTTTCACCAATAGGTCCATTGAAAAATTCTAATATAGTGCATCCATTGTTTGTTTTAGTGTATTTGACCCCCATTTTAGCACATCCGACCTTTGTTTTAGCGCATTTGACCCTTGTTTCAGTGCATCTGACCTTTATTTCAGTGCATCTGGCCTCTGTTTTAGCACATCTAGCCTTTGTTTAAGTGCATTTGGTCTCTATTTCAGCACATTTGGTCTCTGTTTCAGCACATCTGGCCTTTGTTTTAGCACGTTTGGCCTTTATTTCAGTGCATCTAGCCCCATTCCAGAGCATTTGACCCCTATTTCAGCACTTTTTTTTAAAGGAAGATTTTAAGTCAAAAAAGTGGACATTGAACTTTTTAAAAAAAAAAGGTATTTTCAAATGCTTATTGTAATAAGCCTAGGGCTTCCATTTTCCACTTATGTTTTTGTTTTAGGACAACTTACTTCAATTTTGGGTTTAAAATTAACTATTGATTTCATTTATTCAAGTTGGTTTAAATTGAACCTTAGAAACTTACTAGCATTTTCTTTTGGGTTACAATTGAACAAACAACTTTCACACTCAAATTTGGTGCTATAAAAAGAATCCATTTATTTCTTTTGAGGTCTAAAATGAACATGTGCTTATCTTGTTTTGTAATCTTTATTACAAACTAATATCATTGAAATGCGTATGCACTACACGATGATCTTGAGAATCAAAATCGTTTTAGTGGCATTAGGTTTTCTAAAACATTACCTCAACATTTCTATTTTGGGTTTTAAAATTGAACAAAACATGCGAGTGTGAAGAAAATACATTTGTGTGTGCTCCCACCTAAATGCATTAGATGGTCGAACTAAAAATGCACTTCTTCATATTTTTTACCCTTAGAGAGATTACCTTGGTGGGAAAAAGTACTCACCCCAAGGGAGTGAATCAAATCGGTAATGAGCTAAATGCCAAGCTACTCCCAATCGGTATATAAATTCGAATGTTGAGGAAATACTAGCCTTCCATAAATTCCTACAGACAAGCAGGTGATCCTCTTTATTGGGTTGATCTTGCCTCTTGTGTGGCCTTCTAAATGGGTACCTTGATTGCAAACCAATTTGTGTATAATACAGAATCCTTATTTATTTGTTGGTGTGAGGAGGTCGAACCTCTGAAGCCATCCCATGTACTTGTGGTTCAAAGTAGAGATGAAGAGTTTTTTATGGGAGATTCATGAGAACTTGAAGCTTGTCTGACCTAAGAAGTGTGTTTCATGGAAGGGAGCTAGTGTGGTCAAGCTTCTAATCATGTTCTTTGAATAACCATAGCTGGAGAAATCCAAGTGAGAATCTGAAAAAATATTACCTTTCTATCCTAGGGTTGTGCATTGTTATGGAATCAAAACACTTTTCTTGAAGTCTCAAAACATGGAAACAAACATTCAACAAGGTCATCAAAATTTAAACCCTTTGGAAAGAGAAAATACCTTTGAAAATTCCACATATTACTGCTTGTCCCTAGGGATCTATCCTTAGAGGCTTCTAAATATTTGGGCCTATATCTCAATTTGATCTCTCTAAAGTCAACCTAGGAAACCATGCCCTTGAATCCTTGATTTTCATATAATGGACCTTGTGGAATGAAAAGGGGTTAAAGACAAACATTTAGTTTGAAACTTAAGAAATACATTGGATGTGGTAAAATAAATTCATTAATCAACATGAAATCAATGGAATATAAACTTGATGCATACATCATGAGTAATCCAAGTCAACCAAATTATCAAGTTCTTACAAAACTAATTTATTATCAAAACTCGCATTTATACAATCCAAACATGGCATCATTATCTCCTACAAACTTCAATGATACAACAAATGTGATGATGTCAAATCTAAATTTTGGAACACCTATCCCTATGATAGATTTAGATCAAAGTCAAAACTTACAAATCTATCAACCAAATGATCAATACATGAGTCTTCAACAAAACAATGTTATCCCATCCAATCCATACATGCCAAATGCGAATATACCAAGTGCAAACTTATCAAACATGAACATATAAAATCCACACTTGGTGAACTTTGGGATAGATATGTTTGCAAATAAAACCAATGTTCTTAAAAGTCCAAACAATACATTAACAACTCCATGTATTGATCCAAGTCAAGGTAACACCATGCAAAATCAAGGTTACCTAAATCAAAGAAATGTGATTCCCAACCACAACAATGTTCAATTTCAACCTATAATGACAAATCTAAACATCATCCCAAATCAAAACATTGTCCAAAATCAAATTTTCCATGATCCCATGCAAACTCCACAAGTATACATTCCAAATATTCTTGCTCAACAACCAAATCAATTGCATCAAGGGTGTCAAGATCAAAATCAAGAACAAATTTTGCGATATCAAATTTCTATACTTAGAAAATTTGTTGATTCATATCACCAAGAGACATCTCCACCCCAAAATATACACATTCTATAAGGATTATCTCATCAAAACATTGAGTTGTCTCCACATCCACATCAAGAACAATATCTCCAATGTGAAGAGGTTGGATATCAAGATCAACATCATCAATAATAAACTCAATCACCACATCTCCAAGATCAATCACAATAAGAATCACCTCAACAAGAACAAATCTCACAAGATCACAAACGTGAATACACTCCTTTCGGAGATCCAATCAAATCAATGCTAAGAAAGCTACTCAACGAAAAAATCACCACTCTTCCAAAAGTAAGTTCTTTCAACTTTTTCCTAGACTTCCCTTGGAATAGTGGTGGATCTTATTGTGAGTATCATAGAGAAAATCTCCATAACACATCAAATTGTATTCAACTCAAAAATGTAATCCAAGACCTTATTGGTCAAAAAATAATAAATTTTGAGGACAATGATCAAGATCAATCCATCAATGAGAACCTTGAAGTTGTGTCTACCTCATCCAGTGATCAAATAGAATATATATCTGTGAACCCCTAAACCTGCATTAGCACAAAGATGACAAACATTGTTAGTGTTAGATCTAAATGCAAGCAAACAATGAGGGATTCCCCACGAAATCCATTTGTTAATAAACTTAAAATAGGAACAAAGGAAGAACAACTAAAATAGATGAAGATTAGTCCTAATTAAGTAAACAACATGATGATCCCATGGGGGAATTGGTGCCAATGATATGTTGCAATTGGCCCTTTCCCAATTCCTATGTGCAAATGTGGGTTGATTGAATCAATGGTCAAATCTCCAAAGAGATTTGAGCATAATCTTGTTATGAGCTATGAAAATTGATGGATGATTGGAAGCAATGAGTAAAATTAGTTCTTAATTGAAGAGAGTAACTTTGCATGTGAGTTGTGGATGAAGATTGAGGAGAAGAGTTTCCAATTTATAGATTCAAATCTTGGAAGAGATAGTGGAAACAAGCAATGTGGGACAAAAGATAGTCCAATGGCATTGTGCCACTTGTCCAAATGTGATTGGTTGAGGAATGTGCAAGTTTTGGCCAATGTGCCAATAAATGCAATTAGGTGGCATTTCAAATTTGAGAAATGACATGTTGAAGAGGGAAAGAGGCTTTTAATGCCTTGTTGGAAGGACCGAGTCCACTTGGCCTTTTTGAATTCAAATAAGGAATATTCCCTTTTGATGCTTTGTGAGGGAAAATGGAAGAATTAATAAATCAGAGAAAATGATTTATTGTACAACTTGCATTCTCTAGAGAATTTTAGTGAGAAAGATTAACTTAATCTATGTCTTGATTAATTTAAAGGAGAATTAGGTGATGTGACAATTTAGATTTAGATTTATGAATTAATTTAAGTCAAGAATTGATAGGAAATGATTTATTAAATAAATGATTTGATTTATTTAATAAAGAAGGAATGTGTTAGATTAAATCAAATAAGGTTTTAATTTATTTAATTTAACAGAAGGACTTTAGAGAATTTAATCAAATAAAAAGATTTATTTAATTAAATAGAGATGCAAGGTTGATTAAATTAAATTGATTACTTTAATCACTGAAAGAGGAAGATTTAATCCAATAAATAATGATTTATTAAATTAAGGGATAAAATGTGATGAAATGCTGAGAATTTGATTTGAGAGGAAACGTTGTTAGTAATCAGGATCAGGTGTGCCAAAACGAGTCTGTACATTTTCCATGTCTACATTTTGCCCCTCTTGGAAGCAATGTACTTGTTGCATTGATTTAAAGAATAAACTGTTGTGATCAAAGGTCCGGATTTTCTTGAAAATTTTTAGGTGCCCCACTGCTGCCCTAGCAGAAGGATACTGCTGGATATTACCCCCTCGAGAGATTGGACGAAAATTTTGAATTTTTGGGTGATTTCACGAAAAAAGATGACAAGGTGCCCGACAGGCCAGAAATGCCCCAAAATGCCCAAAAAATGGATTAAAATGCCAAAAGGGATGAAGAATGACCTTCAGTTAGGCAAAAACGAGATCAGGGCAAAAAACCCCCTCCGGAAAGTCAAATTAGGTCAAAAAGAACCCTAATTTTTGAGCTTAAATAGACCTCAAGGGGTCATTTTCAAAACATTTGCACTCCTACCTTTGAAGATATTGACATTTGAGCTCTGAGTTCTAGACATCATGGCGCAACGAGAGCTTCCCCTGCACGTTTCGGAGTGAGTACAAGTATTTCAATGACCAGTCGCCGCAGGACCCATGGTATGTACCCCTATCCCACTTTTCATTTTCTCGTTTTACATGCATTTAATAGGGTTAAAGTACGGTCAAGTCGGTGCGGTGCGATATTGCGCCGCGGCAGCTCTCCAAACTGGCCCGTGCGGTCCTATATAGGGCCGCATGTGCATTGAGCACCGTGCGGCGGAGTTTAGGGACTAAGGAATTTTAATTTCTTAAGTTGGCCGCCTACTCAAACAGCGCCGCATGGGTCAGGAGCTATATAAGTCCACCGCGTGGTTCACTTTGAAATTTTTTGCTATCTAACTCCGCCGTGCGGCGCAGTTTGGAGACTCCCAAATTGCCCCGCTTTTGCAAACTGCCTCGCTTTTGCAAACAATGCCGCTTTTGCTATTTCAAAAGCGAAAAGTAACATGGACACTAGATTCTTTCTAGGGAAGCTGATGCAGTACTCTTCCTTGTGCAGGAGACACCCGAGGTTATCCATTCGAGGGAGCACCGATGATCGGTACTCGAGCGTTTATCCGATATGCATATATTACTTCAGGAGCAGCTTGGGACACATGGCCTATGGTTTGTTGCCTACATCCCTCCCATGCGAGCACACCTGGGTATGATGCATGCTTTGGCCGAGCGATGGCATAGCGAGACTTCATCCTTTCATCTTCCTACAAGTGAGGCTACTGTCACCCTCGAGGATGTCTAGCGCATCCTACGGCTACCTATTCACGGAGAGTGAGTGATTTACAATCTAAAGGAGGGGAGGAATGCCTACTTCAGCGTCATGGGTGTGAGCGAGCTCATGCTCTGTGATGGTCAGATAGATCTAGAGAGATACCAGGGGATAGCCCCTACTTACAGCCTTATTCTGGCTGCCATTATTTCTAGCCTTGTAGCTCTTGATCGGCGCGGTCGATATTTCAGTCCAGGCTGGGGACTAGCATGGCGACAGATGTGCACTTGCTGAGTGTGTTACGCCTGGAGACCAGTGCTATTGGCCTCTTTATACAGAGATTTACATGAGTTTGCTTATCTGGAGGGTCGGGCTCTTGGGGTTGGCTTGACTCTTCTTCACGTTTAGGGTTTCGAGCGGATTCCAGTACTTCGCCCGTTTGTTACACCAGTTGTTTTAGATATTGATGACCCTTTGGTGTGGTGCTATGGCCAGGCGATGACTAGCTTCACCCATATGGGTATCGACGGCATAGCTCACTAGTGTCGGGTTCTCGATGAGATGACAGTATTTATCTGGAGGTCGTATATGGGTATGGGCCCATGGATGGACGATATAGAGAAGCTCTTCTTTGCCCGCCAGGACAGACTTATGCAGGGTCCAGAGCACACTTTGATAGAGAGATACCTTCTTGATTAGGTGGCCAGATAGTTTGGGGACGTGCAGGATATACTCGATGCTCAATATACGGCTATCTTTGCTCGTATGGCCAAGGAGACAGCATTGGGACAGCCCATTCCAGCAGACGAGGTAGTGACCTCATTTAGGTAGTTGGTCACTTGGCCTTGGGCATACGATTAGGGGCCAGCAAATGCAGGAGTGACTCCAGCATTTGTGGCATGGTTCAGGCCACCAGTGAGATTGGCAGTTCCAAGGACCGTGCTTCCACATCGCAGACTGAGAGGTAGGTCGGCAAGCAAGGGCCGGGGAAGTATACCACCTCCTCAGTAGTGACCTCTGAGGGATCCAATGCAGCATGTAGTAGGATAGGATGAGCAGCCTCAGATGCTAGGATAGGATGGGCAGCCACATGTGCCAACACAGCAGCAGCTGGTAGTACAGCCAGCAGGACAGCTAGCGGGCCACCTAGACGCTCGTGACATACTAATTCAGCAGTTATAGGGACAGGTGTAGGTTCTGATAGCTGAGCGAGATGAGGCCCAGCAATGGGTTGCCATATTGACAACAAAGAGAGATCAGACACGATTCAAGAGGGATCAGGAGATGGGCCGGTGATGATAGTTAGAGAGTGTTGCTTCTACATCCCGGGGCCAATCGATTCATATTTAAGATTACAGGGATGCTATCAGAGAGGCTGAGTACTATCGGCACTATTATCAGCAGGTAGTACCATCCGACCGCAGAGTGCCGGACTTTTCATAGTAGACAGGGAGGCGACTAGTAGAGGCACATGGTGAGAGGCAGGATGGGGAGGGCAGCAGCCAGTAGGGCCCACCCGCCTTTTGATCACTTATAGTTTTGCTTCATTTTTGATATACGGGCTGCAATATTTTGGCCTTATTGTAAAATGTACTTGATGTACACCTAATCCGATTTGTATTATAATAGTATTTTTGATGATATATATGAGATGATTCACCCTTTTATGATGTATATGTATTAATATGTGGACGCAAATATGTGATGTTATGAGATGTTTCTATCCTTATGATTTATGTCATGCAGTGTATGTAATGAATGCTTTTCTTTTGTATTTTCCGTGTTTTACTGCTGTAATGCATATTAATGATGGTACTTAATGCAAATGGTAATGGTTGCGAATGATTATGTATGATGTAATGATGTCTTAAGATGTTTAGAATAACAAATTTATATTATTCTTCATAACTTAAGATATTGATATGATGCAGTGCTCTTCTGATGCTGACAATCCAGTGGATGCAAGATGTATGCATGGGTGATGTTTTGATTACTGTTATAATACCATGTTAGTGTGGAAAGAATGCAGAATTAATGAATTAGTGAAGATAGAGATGGTGATTTATATTGCTAAGAATTGGGATTTTCAAAGGGTGGATTACGTTATGTTTGATAACACACCTAGGTATGCTACATAAGGGTATTAAGAACCAGGATGGCATGGTACTTAGTGTGATGGACTTTGACTCAAAAATTAGATAGGAGTATTCCTGTTCACACTTAACATTCATATTTTATTCAGGATCTAGTTCAGACATTCTAGACATCTCGGACCAAAACACAGAAAAGCACAAAGATGAACCCCTAAACCTGCATTAGCACAAAGACGACAAACATTGTTAGTGTTAGATCTAAATGCAAGCAAACAATGAAAATTTTGAATTTTTGGGTGATTTCGTGAAAAAAGATGACAAGGTGCCCGACAGGCCAGAAATGTCCCAACATGCCCAAAAAATGCATTGAAATGCCAAAAGGGATGAAGAATGACCTTCGGTTAGGCGAAAATGGCATCAAGGCAAAAAACCCCCTCCGGAAGGTCAAATTAGGTCAAAAGGAATGCTAATTTTTGAGCTTAAATAGACCTCAAGGGGTCATTTTCAAAACATTTGCACCGCTACCTTTGAAGATATTGACATTTGAGCTCTAAGTTCTAGACATCATGGCGCAACGAGAGCTTACCCTGCACATTTCAGAGCAAGTATGAGTATTTCAGTGACCATTCGCCGTAGGACCCATGGTATGTACCCCTATCCCACTTTTCATTTTCTCGTTTTATGTGCATTTAATAGGGTTAAAGTATGGTCGAGTCGGTGCGGTGCGATATTGCGTCGCAAGACCTCTCCAAATTGGCCCGTGCGGTCCTATAGAGGACCGCGTGTGCATTGAGCACTGCACGGAGGAGTTTAGGGACTAAGGAATTTTAATTTCTTAAGTTGGCCTTTTGCTCAAACAACGCTGCGTGGGTCAGGAGCTATCTAAGTCCGCTGCGTAGTTCACTTTGAAAATTTTTGCTATCTAACTCCGTCGCGTGGCACAGTTTGGACTCCCAAACTACCCCGCTTTTGCAAATAGCGCCGCTTTTGCTATTTCAAAAGTGAAAAGTAACACGGACACTGGATTCTTTCTAGGGAAGCTGACGCGGTACTCTTCCTTGTGCAGGAGACACCCGAGGTTATCCATTCGAGGGAGCATCAATGGCCGGTACTCAAGCATTTATCCGATATGCATATATTTCTTCAGGAGCAGCTTGGGATGCTTGGCCTGTGGTTTGTTGCCTACGTCCCTCCTGTGCAAGCACACCTAGGTATGATGCATGCTTTGGCTGAGCGATGGTATAGCGAGACTTCATCCTTTCATCTTCCTACAGGTGAGGCTATCGTCACCCTCAAGGATGTCTGGTGCATCCTGCGGCTACCTATTCACGGAGAGTGAGTGATATACGATCTGGAGGAGGGGAGGAATGCCTGCTTCAGCATCATGGATGTGAGCGAGCTCATGTTCTGCGATGGTCAGATAGATCTAGAGAGATACCAGGGGATAGCCCCTTATTACAGCCTTATTTTGGTCGTCATTATTTCTGGCCTTGTAGCTCCTAATTGGCATGGCCGATATTTCAGTCCAGGTTGGAGACTAGCATGGTGACAGATGTGCACTCACGGAGTGTGTTACGCCTGGGGACCAGTGCTGCTAGCCTCTTTATACAGAGATTTACATGAGTTTGCTTATCTGGAGGGTCAGGCTCTTGGGGCTGGCTTGACTCTTCTTCACGTTTGGGGTTTCGAGCGGATTCCAGTACTTCACCCGTTTGTTACACCAGTTGTTTTAGATATTGATGACCCTTTGGTGTGACAGTATGGTCAGGTGATGATTCGCTTCACCCATATGGGTACCGATGACATAGCTCACTAGCGTTGGGTTCTCGATGAGATGACAGTATTTATCTGGAGGTCGTATATGGCTATGGGCCCATGGATGGATGATATAGAGAAGCTCTTCTTTGCCCACCTGGATAGACTTATGCAAGGTTGAGAGCACACTTTGATAGAGAGATACCTTCCTGATCAAGTGGCCAGATAGTTCGGGGACGTGTAGGATATACCCGATGCTCAGTATACGGCTATCTTTGCCCGTACTACTAGGGAGACAACATGGGTACAACCCATTCCAACAGACGAGGCAGTGACCTCATTTAGGCAGTTGGTGGCTCGACCTTGGGCATACGATCAGGGGCCAACAGATGCAGGAGTGACTCCAGCATTTAGGGCATGGTTCAGGCCACTAGTGAGATTGACAGTTCTGGGGACCGTGCTTCCACATCGCAGACCGAGAGGTAGGTCAATAGGAAGGGGTCAAGGAGGTATACCACCTCCTCAACAATGACCTCTGAGGGATCCCACGCAGCATGTAGTAGGACAAGATGGGCAGCCTCAGGTGCCAGGATAGGATGGGCAGCCACATGTGCCAGCATAGCAGCAGTCGGCAGTATAGCCAGCAGGATAGCTAGCAGGCCAGCCAGACACTCGCGACATACTGATTCAGTAGTTACAAGGATAGGTGTAGGTTCTGACAGCTGAGCAGGATGAGGCCCGGTAGCGGGTTGCCATATTGATAGTAGAGAGAGATCAGGCACGATCTGAGAGGGATCGTTGCCATATTGACAACAAAGAGAGATTAGGCACGATCCAAGAGGGATCAGGAGATGGGCCGGCAGCGACAGTTAGAGAGTGTTGCTTCTACATCCCGGGGCCGATCAATCGATATTCAAGATTACAGGAATGCTATCAGAGAGGTTGAGTACTATCGGCACCATTATCATTAGGTAGTACCATTCGACCGTAGAGTGCCAGAATTTTCACAGTAGACAGGGAGGCGACCAACAAAGGCACATGGTGAGAGGCAGGATGGGGAGGGCAGCAGCCAATAGGGCCCACCTGCCTTTTGATCACTTATAGTTTTGCTTCATTTTTGATATACGGGCTATAATATTTTGGCCTTATTGTACTATGTATTTGATGTACACCTAATCCAATTTGTATTATAACATTATTTTTGATGATATATATGAGATGATTCACCCTTTTATGATGTATATGTATTAATATGTGGATGCAAATATGTGATGTTATGAGATGTTTCTATCCTTATGCTTTATGTGATGCAGTGTATGTAATGAATGCTTTTCTTTTGTATTTTTCATGTTTTACTGTTGTAATGCATATTAATGATGGTACTGAATGCAAATGGTAATGGTTGCGAATGATTATGTATGCTGTAATGATGTCTTAAGATGTTTAGAATAACAAATTTATATTATTCTTCATAACTTAAGATATTGATATGATGCAATGCTCTTCTGATGCTGACGATCCAGTGGATGCAAGATGTATGCATGGGCGATATTTTGATTACTATTATAATACCATGTTAGTGTGGAAAGAACGTAGAATTAATGAATTAGTGAAGATGGAGATGGTGATTTATATTTCTAGGAATTGGGATTTTCAAAGCGTCGATTGCGTTATGTTTGATAACACACCTAGGTACACTGCATCAAGGTATTAAGAACCAGGATGGCGTAGTACTTAGTGTGATGGACTTTGACTTGAAAATGAGATAGGAGTATTCTTGTTCACACTTAACATTCATATTTTATTCAAGATGTAGTTTAGACATTCTAGACATCTCGGACCAAAACATAGAAAAGCAAGCTTTCCTATGTGGTCAACAAGATATCTAAGATATCCTTCCTACAAATCAATCAAAACATGTATAACTAATTTATTTTACAAGCGTATCCCACAATCATAGCAGATAAAAATATAATGATCATTGCCACATTCCTTTCTCTCTAAACCTATTTTGTTTAGGCATCATCGAGAGGTCCTTGGAATGAGCACAAAATAAGATAAGTCTAAACAAGACCAAGATAAAGCAAACAAACAAGCTAATGTTCTTTGTACCGCTAGCCAAGGCTAAAACTACTATGAGGGGTTACCTGATGCTTATGTCCATTGTAGGAAAGCTTCATCCTAGGACATGTCGTGACCAGGGTTTGATGGGACTAATTGGGTGATAAGCTATTGATACTCCGAGTTGACCAACTTGCTTGCTTACTAACTTAGTCTTCCAAGACTTTTGATGATTAGGTGCTCTCTTTAGAACCTGCTAAACTTGCTTTTGACTGACTCATCAAAGGGTGAAAGCGACGATGCTTTATTATGAGTGAGACAATCATGGGTGACTGCGAGATGAAATGGATGCACCATTTTGGGTTTTTCAAATATTTTGAGGCTATTTTTGGTATTTTCACATTTTTTAATGTTTTTGGCATTTTTCAAGACAAACAAACTAACTTAAAGACCTATCTTAGGGGTCTCAAGAGTTGATCCATAGATGAACTCTGCCTACATTATATATGTAGAGACCATTTAGTTCAACTAACGACAACTGACTTGATGACAAAATAGCCAAATGGATTGTTATTTTATTATCTAAATGACTGACTTAAGATGCAGACTAGATGGGCAAACAGATTGCCAATGTAACGGACACCTAAAGGACTAACCCTAACTATCTCGGGGGATGATCAAAGATCAACTTTGCTTATGTTCAAGCTCAGAGATGACATAGTTCGACAAGGTGAAAGACTGACAAGACTCAGTGATGAATTTTTTGAAGATTTTTTGATATTTCGACATGTTTTTGGATTTTTGAATGATTTGGATGTTTTTGAATTTTTTGATTTTTTGAATGTTTTTGATATTTTTGCATGATTTTGACAAAAAAGATTATGAGAATATAGATGAATCCGATTCGATGCTTGCGAGAACATGCCCCCAGTGTGGTGTGATAGATTTCATTGATAAAGGCATGACAGACTAACCTTTGGAATGCCAAGTAGTTCCATGGTGGAATATGGTACAGACACCAATGCAGGCTATGGTATGGATGTGAGCGGATGAGTGGATGTGTGTTTTGAAATGTGATGGACTGAGTCATGCAGATCTTGGTAGATGGGGGAAGTGCTTTATTTACACTTGGTGCCTATTTTCCAGGTTTTCACCAAGGTACTTGCCCAAAGTGCCACCGAAGTGGTTTTCACTAGAGGAAAATTATTTTCTCTTTACTATTTTGTGTTTTCTGATTTTTTGTTGTCGCCGAGATGCCTGTTTGCCAAGTTTTCATCAAGGTAACCATTTTTTCAGGACTTTTTCTCATTGTTTTTGTATTTTCTGGTTCTATACCTTGCAAGATTTAGGCATAAAACTTTTTGAGGTGCGAACTGTTCATGGGTTTTTACAGAGGCTCACCTTCTGGTGTTGATAACTGATATGCCCCCAATTTGTAACTTCCAGTGATGATAAAGGGTCCCAGCCAGTTGGGCTCAAACTTTCCCTTTGTATCTGAATTTGGCATGCTCTTTTGGTTTTCTTTCAGCACGAGGTCACCAACTTGGAAAGTGCGTTATTTGATCTTTTTGTTGTAGCTCCTTTTTAGGTGATTCTGGTACACTTGTAGGTGATTGAGGGCATCCATGCGCCTTTCATCTAGTAATTCTAGCTCGTTGAGTCTTGTGACCCTGTATTCCTCATCTGTGATGAGGTTTTAAAATGTGAACCCCTAAACCTGCATTAGCACAAAGACGAAAAACATTGTTAGTGTTAGATCTAAATGCAAGCAAACAATGAGGGATTCCCCATGAAATCCATTTGTTAATAAACTTAAAATAGGAACAAAGGAAGAACAACTAAAATAGATGAATATTAGTCCTAATTAAGTAAACAACATGATGATCCCATGGGGGAATTGGTACCAATGATATGTTGCAATTGGCCCTTTCCCAATTCCTATGTGCAAATGTGGGTTGATTGAATCAATGGTCAAATCTCCAAAGAGATTTGAGCATAATCTTGTTATGAGCTATGAAAATTGATGGATGATTGGAAGCAATGAACAAAATTAGTTCTCAATTGAAGAGAGTAACTTTGCATGTGAGTTGTGGATGAAGATTGAGGAGAAGAGTCTCCAATTTATAGATTCAAATCTTGGAAGAGATAGTGGAAACAAGCAATGTGGGACAAAAGATAGTCCAATGGCATTGTGCCACTTGTCCAAATGTGATTTGATGAGGAATGTGCAAGTTTTGGCCAATGTGCCAATAAATGCAATTAGGTGGCATTTCAAATTTGAGAAATGACATGTTGAAGAGGGAAACAGGATGAAGTTAATGTCACTTGGCTCAAGGTCAAGGACATGTAAGAATCTTTTAATGCCTTGTTGGAAGGACCAAGTCCACTTGGCCTTTTTGAATTCAAATAAGGAATATTCCCTTTTGATGCTTTGTGAGGGAAAATAGAAGAATTAATAAATCAAAAAAATTGATTTATAGTGCAACTTGCATTCTCTAGAGAATTTTAGTGAGAAAGATTAACTTAATCAATGTCTTGATTAATTTAATGGAGAATTAGGTGATGTGACAATTTAGACTTAGATTTATGAATTAATTTAAGTCAAGAATTGAGAGGAAATGATTTATTAAATAAATGATTTGATTTATTTAATAAAGAAGGAATGTGTTAGATTAAATCAAATAAGGTTTTAATTTATTTAATTTAACAGGAGGACTTTAGAGAATTTAATCAAATAAAAAGATTTATTTAATTAAATAGAGATGCAAGGTTGATTAAATTAAATTGATTACTTTAGTCACTGAAAGAGGAAGATTTAATCCAATAAATAATGATTTATTAAATTAAGGGATAAAATGCAATGAAATGCTGAGAATTTGATTTGAGAGGAAACATTGTTAGTAATCAGGATCAGGTGTGCCAAAACGAGTTTGTACATTTTCCATGTCTACAATATCAAGAGTTACTTTTCAATCATGATCAAAACCCACCAAAAATACCCGACAATGATCCAATTCAAGAAATTTTAACATCATTGGATCCTATGGTTGAAAATACTGGCAATCTATCCACCATAATTGTTGAGAACAGTGATCAAGATCAATTTATCAATGAGAACCTTGAAAATGATTTTGTCCCATCCAATGATCAAATAAACATGCATCAATAGTCACTTTTTTATCATGATCAAAATTCACCAATAATATCGAATAGTGATCTATTTCAAGACATGTTAACATTGTTTGATCCTATTGACATAATCCAAGATCCATCCACCAATGATCATGTTGACAATGTATCTAAATCACCTAATGAGCTAAAGGACATATCTCAAGAGTCTATTCCAAAGCATGTTCATCATTGTTCACCAAATTCTAGCAATGGTTCTTCCCAAGATATATTGGCATCCTTCAACCTCATGGCTACAGATATTGAAGGAATCCTCAACTCAACATTTGATCCAAGTCCACTAAAATATCAAAAGGATATTAAGCCACTACCCATGCCTAGTAAAGAGGTCCAAGAACCCTTTGCAAGAAATCCATCCTTTGAAATTGACCCATGTAAATAATTTGATCCAAAGTATGTCAAAAACAATTCCAACATTAACCAAGGTCAAGAATCTATATCTCCACAATACTACAATGATCTAATGAGAACTCTCCTATCTATAAAAGATATCACAAGTGATGATCATATCCATATATTGCATACCCCTCCATCTACCCATGAGATTATTTCTTTGGATGGATATGTGGATGATCTTAATTCAAAACAAGAGTCCCATACTCTTGATATCATTACAAAGGAACAAGAGTCTCCTAATCTTAACATTTGTACACCTGATCAAGATAAAGAAAAATCTAGAGTCATATCAGAAATGGGTCATGGTGAAGGCTTCTATAGAAGTTGTGAATCAGAAAAATCTTGTGAAGACATATCAAAAATGAATCATGAGGAAGACTCTTACATGGACAATGAATCATCAACACCTCTTGAAGAAGCATTAAAATCTCATATTTCAAAAGATCAAGCCAAAGATATCAATCAGGAATTTATCCCACATATGGATGATCTTATCACTTATAAACTTGGATCACTTACCTTTTTTAGGGAAAATTATCATATCAATGAAAAAGATATCACCTTTGAAGATCCACAATAGAGTAGAGAAGGATTAGCACCTTGTTTACAAGGTAAATCATATCCTATTACAAATAAAAAAATTCAATAGAAGAATTATCAAGGAAGAGGATTAGGCCTACATGAACAAGGTATCCTAGAATTGGTGGAGATTATTAGCAATCCTAAGTAGCAAGGTATTCGTTATTCAAAAATTAAGAGATCTAAATATATTAGTGATATTATAAAACTAGGGGCAACTTCATCTTAAGCAAACGTCAACATAGGGAGCATGAAGAATCCTTATGATGAAACTAATGCCAATACTACAACCTAACACATCATGAATCTTCATCCTCCCATCACCCCATCTACGAATTGGGACTAACATCAAAAGAAATATTTGAATCAAAGAATGAATAATATTATCAAATAAAAATAATTTGAGAAGCATAATGGACAAATCAAATACACATGGATACCAAAAAGTACAAAGAAAGATTATCCCTATACAACTCCATCAGTCAAAGAAAGTATGGGGAAAAATAAAAAATGGAAAATTATCCATCAAAGATGTCCACAAAGGAAAAATAAAGCTTCTCAAGCAACATAAAAAGTATATCAAGAAGTTGGTCCTAATTCCATGCACAGTTTTGTATCCACCGATCATTGCTCATCTTCCCAAGTTTGGAGATTCAAATATTTCAAACTATCAACCAATCCATCTTTTATTTCTAAACATACAACACAATCCCCACCTCCACGCATGATATCCAATTCTCACATTGACCATGTATTGGAATAAACCCTTCATCATAAGGATTCAATAGGAATTCTATTGTGATGTGTGCATAGAGACAGAGTTAACCCTGGTATAAAAAAAGTAGATCAAGAATCTCAAAAGTTGCATTCAACTGCACATATCTTAGAAAAGAAAATTCTTCAAGAAGGATATCAGTGGCACATTATGAAAGAGGCATATACATCGGCACCACCAGGTGATTCAACATGAGCTTAAAATCTTTCAACAAAAAATCAAAAATAAAAAAATCAATTTTTTTTTTTAAATCATTAAAATAGTAAAGATAAAAATCATCCTCTAGTGAAAACCGCATGGGCGACACTTTGGTAAAGTACCATGATGAAAACCTAGACAATAGGCATCATGTGTAGAATTGAACATCTACATGCACCACTTCAGGTGAAAGCATCTTATCACATCCATAATAAAGCTAGCATTCCATCCATCTTATCCATAATAAATCCATTCATCCATGAACCATTTATCCCATCCATCTTCTACCTTATCTTGATCTTGATAGAAGTTTGGTGCACACTTTACACTTGTTTATGGTGAACATCTTGACATGGGTCATTTTCATTGATCATATCTGATCCAACATTATTTGAGCCATGAAGCACTATCCAAATGAGCTTCCCCTGTTCGAAAACCTTATCTTATCACAAGATAATCCTTGGCATCCTTGCATGCTTACCATATCCCTCCATCCATATACCTATCCAAGCAACCACCCATGGCCTTTCAAACATTGCTAGACATTGGGGGGAGATATTTACATCTTTCTTCAAGAATAAATCTTGATATATATCCTCCAGCTTATGTGGTGATCCAAACATTGGAAAACATGAAATCAAATTGGTCAAATAATTTATGAGAAACAAATCCAAATCACTAATCCATGGCATATTTTGAAGAGAAGATGTTCCTTATCAATCTTTATCTTTCATTGAACATCAATCTAGACAATCCATATCAGACGCATCTAACTTGCACTTCAACGTCACATCAAATCATCAAAACAATTTTGTTCCAAATCAAGCTTCAAAATCTAGATCAATCAAATCCAATCAATCTATCATCATCTTGGGATATCCTTCCCAATCATTGTGTTTCTTAACACTATCCTTGCATTATTGTGTATCCTCAATGATGTTATCATCACAAATCCATCAATCTAATCAATCAACCTTAGCTTGGTTCTCAAAAAACTCCCAAAACAAAGCACTGATATCATCACATATCCATATCCAAATCGTCAAAATCACGCAAAAATCCAAAAACATCCAAAACATGTCAAAATCTCAAAGTAGGTCAAAAATTTAGAAAACATCAAAAACATGATATGTCAAAATACGTCATCTTTGAGCTTGAATGTAGGCAAGGCTAATCTTTGATCAGCCCCTGAGACACCCTAGGCCATTCCTTTAGGAACCAGTCATAATAAGTTAACAATCCATTTGTTCATATCTCATCAATAAATGAGTCTATTGTCAATCGAATTATGTCATCTTTGAGCTTGAACGTAGGCAAGGATAATCTTTGATCAAGCCCCCGAGGCCCCTAGGATAGGTCCTTAGTTTAGGTTCTTGGTCAAAATCTCAGAAAAAACTAAAAAAATAAGAAAATTTAAAAATAAAAACATTTGTAAAACCTCTTCAAAATACTAAAAATAGTCTCAAAACATTTAAAAATACCAATAACATTCAAAAAACCCAAAAAATCCATTTGTCCCATTTCAACATCCACCCACAATAAGCAACCACTCACAATAAATCAATCATCACCTTCACCCTTTGGCAAGACAATTAGAAGCAAGCTTAGCAGTCGAAAGTGTGCTCTCTAACATCAAGGTCTAAAGTCTAGGTTAGTAGATAAACAAGTTGGTCAACTCTTGGTATCAATAGCCTATCATCCTGTCAATCTCACCATCATCTGATAACATCATGTCCTAGGATGCATCCTTCCTATAATGGACATCAACATTAGTTATCACCTTAGTTTAGTCTTGACTAACAATGTGAAGAACATTAGCTTGTTTGTTTACTTGATCTTTGTTTTATTGACTTATCTTATCGCATTCATTCCAATGACCTCTCGATGATGTCTAATCAAAATGATTTAGAGGGAAAGGAATGGGGCATTGACCATTTTCTTTTATTTGTTGTACTTGTTGGATGTTCTTGTAATATAACCCTGGAGAATACTTTCTTTATTGGGTATAGATGGAGGATTTTTTGGATAACTTGTTGACTATTACATTGTTAGGTTTTGCCTTTCCATTTTTTATTCTGAGATGTTTGAAATATCTATAGTACATCCTAGTAAGGTTTTCATATGTCAGGTGTGAACAAGGATACTCCTATCTGAATTGTCGAGTCAAATTCCATCTCACTAGGTACAATTCCATCCTGGTTCTTTATACCTTGATGCATCATATCTACATGTGTTATTAGACATAAGGTAAGTAAACTCTTTTAAAATCCCAAACTCTAATAAGCAAAACATCATCAATCTCTCATCATTATTTCTAATAAATCCTTGGTAGATCATGGACTTGTTGGATCCTCTTTTCATCATCTCATTTATTTTTTATTCTCTCTACACTAACATGGTATCATGAAGGTCGACAAAAACATCACCGATGCATCCATCCCGCATCCACAAACCATCAACATACCACATATCATACATAATAGGAAACACTGATTATTTCACATGTATTGCATTTCCATAATTGCACCATAATATATATTGGTTATTCTAAGCATCTTAAACCCATCTCATTTGCATCATCATCGTATCCATCCATACATCCATCTTGAATCTCTTTGTTGTGATATCGACCCTCAAATCAAACTTTTCACCCAATCTCTCGAGGGGGCAGTGTACCAGCATACTTCATTCAGCTGGGGCAACAGTGGGGCATCTAAAAAAGTCATAAAATTTTTGAACTTTGATCTCAACAAGGTTATTATTTTAACCAACACAATAGGTACATTGCTTGAAAGAGGGGCAAAATGTAGGCACTCGAAATATCCTAATTTATATCATGCATTCAATTTATGATTAACTAAATTCAATTCTTCCTTGATCATTTCTTTACTAACCGATTAATTAAATAATATTTATTTAATTAATTGATCAAAATTCCTCCTTTAATTAAATAAATAAACTTTATTTAATTAAATCCTAATGTTCCTCCTTTAATTAAATAAATTAACTTTATTTAATTAAATCTTAAATTTGTCTCTTTGATTAAATAAATCAACTTTATTTAATTAAATCTTAATGTTCTCTCTTTGATTAAATAAATCAACTTTATTTAATTAAATCCTAATGTTCTTCATTTAATTGAATAAATAAATTTTATTTAATTAAATTACTAATCTATCAATATCCTCTCATTTAATTTAAATAAATTCAAGTATTTAAATCAAATGTCGCAATCAAACTAATCTCCTCTAAGTTAATTAGATTAATTAGCTCCTAACATTAATCCTCCATTCCTCTAGCTTTTGCAAGTTGCACATGTAAATCAATTTATTTGATTTATTAATACCCTATTTTCATTCAAATATGGCATATTCTTTGAATATTCCACTTATTTGAATTCTCCCTCCCAAAGTACTTTTTCCCTCCAACTTGACATTAAAGGCTCTTACATGTCCTCTCCTTGAGCCAACCTAGCATTAATTCCTCTTACATTCCCTCTTACACAAGTCACCTCTTCAAATTCAAATTTCACCTACATGCATTTAACATGCACATTGTTCAATTTGTGCTCCATTCTCCTTCATTATCATGTTGACAAGTGGCACAATGCCATTGGTCCCTTATTTAATCCCACATTATCAATCTTCTTCATTCTTCTATCCTTAGCTTTTATAAATAGAGGCATTATTCTCAAAATTTTGATACACAACTTCATGTATAATAAATATAGTCATTTGAATTCATAGATTTTCATCCTTTTTATCCATTTTAGCTAGATTATAGCCATTTTTCATATTTTAAATCATATTCAACATCAAAGCTTATCAAGGGATTGGGAAAGGGCTTCTTTCCACATCAAAGGAGCACCAATCCCCCTATGGGATGAAGGTTTTACTGGTTTAAGTTAGGTTACATGCTTCATTTGTGTTGTTTCCTTGTTTATTTCATGTTTTCTCTTAAATTAGTTAAATAATCTCATAGGGTGCATTAGATTTGTGTTACTGACATGTTTAACATTATTTTGTTGATCCTTTGTTAGTCTATACAGGTTTTGTGCTCACAATAGCTTAACATAAAAATGCAATACATATATTTAAATATATATTATTTATTTCCCACCTCATACATGTGGGTATATGTTTTTATATTTTACATTTGATTACAAAGAATATGGGACACATTTGGTTATATTTATTAAATGTGTGAACTTAATTAAGATGCATATTGAAATTAGTCTTTTAGATATTCAATTTTAAATTGACATAATGTGTAAAATATTAGATAGGTCTAATCAAGCTCACGTAGTCCTCTTGAGATCTACCACATTCAATTGGTTCATTTAGAGGATTTAAATAGTTCTAGAATTTTTCAATTGGTGGTTGAAATAAAATTATAGAATTGAAAGACTCGGCGATCTATGATGATCTAAATTTTTTATAAATTTGAAAATAATTAAATTTAAAATTTTTCCTAATTATAGTCTTAGTAATTTGTAAGATTTTTTATTTGCATGATTTTCCTAAATACTATTTGAAATTTGATGGTTAATTGTATGATTTAAATTATGTATCTAAGGAATTGTTAAAGAAAAATAATATTTTAGTTTGGATCAATCTTAAGGAATATCACTATCGCTTAGTTCTCTTAAATATTAATTAATCTTCAATAAATAATTAGTTAATTTAGATTATGCATCCAAAATAATTAAACCTAAGTATTTGGTAACTAGTAATGTATTTTAGATTATGCATCCACAAATATTCCAAACCTAAGTTTCCAATAACTAATTTAATACTTTAGATAATGCATGTAAACTAATTTTAAACCCAAAACAAGGGTGCATAGGATAAGGAAATCAAGGAAATGTCACATCTCATCCCATGTCATCATTTTATAAATTACTTACCATTATTAATATAGAACATATACTAATTTTCCACAATGAATATGAATTTTATGGATTATTCCTATTTGTGATTTCAAATGACTAATTTTATACATTTTTAAAATAGGGGTTCGCTCTATTAGCTATACTTAGACCATTTTTTTGAACATAGGTTGTCATTGATGTCAAAGGTTTTAAATGATGTAGTAAGAGTGTTAATTTCAAAGATGATAAATATTGTAGGAGTACTACAATTATCATTATAATCCCTTGTCATATATGCATGTTGTATGCCAAAGGTTCAATTTGGTTGCATACCTATCTATGTTGGTAATTTTACTATCATAAATAAGTTGTCTCATCAATCATATCACTATTAGTTTTATTGAGACATGATTTCCTTTCAAAGGTTGGTGTGTATTGTATGCTTAATATACCATGTAGAGTATTTAGTTACTATGATTATGGTGGCTTGGAAATCTACACAAGGATATCTCTTGGGAAGAGAGATTTCTCTAGCAATACAACTATGGTCAACATTTCTTTCAAAAATGTACTTTTACTCTATGGGTTGGAAGGAGAGAATTTTTTACACTAGATCTATCATATTCCTGAGTTTTCAGAGGTTATATTTAGTGTGTAAGAATTTTGAAGTGAAAACAGGCTCTCTATTCATATTTATCAACCAATTGAAGTTCAAGGAATGTGTGGTAATGACTAGTAGTGTGCAAAACTAAAATCTTTTGTGTGGTGTTAAGATAGGACTTGGTTAAGGTCTCTATAGTATCTCGTGATATCATGTTCTTTTGGTTGAAAGACAATATATTTTTGGACTAACTTACTACACATTTCATGTAATTTGAATTTAGGTCCATCTTATGCCATCCTATCTATTTGCAGATCCCTGGATGATATGGAAGAGTGCTAATGTAATTTCATGTGAAGTGATTTGAGAGTGTGTATGTGAAGCATAGTTATACCTATGTGAATAAAACCATTCTAAAGGAGAAAGTGTGAAGAAAAAAGAGTGCACTAGTATTAGAAAATCATATTCAGTGAGGAAGCATGTCAGGAGTGACTCTGGCACATGTATGTGACGTATTGAATATCTGTAAGCTTTATCATTATATTCCCATAGGATTTTTGTTCTTCCTACTATGTTATTTCATTTTGGGATTGGGGTCTCTAGTAGGTTAGTTCCTACAAGCACAATAGGAGATTGTTGTCTCTGGTAGGTTGGTGCCTACTTCAGTGTATAAAAATCACTTGTATATTTTTTCATTGTGAGGCTAGATTTGGGTAGTATATCCAAGTATCTATTCTCATCGTGGTTTTTCCCTTCTTGGGATTTCCATATATATCTGATGTCCTCTTGTGTGCTTTATGCTTTTATGTTTTATCTTTTTATGTGGAGTTTTTTGTGAGGAATCATATATTTTGATAATAGTAAGAAATTTTCAAGTTGCATGATCTGGTAGTTAGTGTTGAAGTTGAGAATTTTAAATTGATTAGATCTAGTGATTCACACCCCCTCTTAGTATATTTTTTCCCCTTCAATCAGTATCATAGCTAATTTCCTTTGTAGAAGCCTAATAGCTTAAGGTAGGTCTAGGATGACATAGGAAGGATTCTCTAGAAATAAAGCACCACTCTTTGATGGATCAGATTTTTCATTTTGGAAAGTTAGGATGGAGTCCTATTTGATGGCTTTAGGAATGGAAATCTTGATGTTATTAGTAGTGGGATATGATATTCTTGAAAAAACCCTCCTAGGGATCAAGTTGGAAAGAGGGATTGTGAACTCAATGCTAAGGCAACAAATGTTGTTTTATGTGGATTGACTAGCTCTAAATTTTTGAAAGTGGTGTAGTGAAAAACAACAAAGGATGTATGTGATAAATTGCGGACAATATATGAAGGTGGTGATAAATTCAAAGAGGTAAAGTTTCAAACCTATAGAGATTAGTTTGAAGGTATGAAGATGAGAGAAGATGAGAATATTACTACATTCCTAGTCTAGGTTGATGAAGTTGTCAACTCTATCTAAGGTGTTCATGAGAATTTGAAAGAGAAGAATGTTATGAAAAAGGTACTCAAATACCCCCCTAGAAGGTTTGATTCTAAAGTCTCAACTATTGAAGAAGCTAACGATCTGAATGCTTTGAAGTTGACTAAATTGCATGAAATTCTAATTGAATTTGGGATAAAATTTGAAAGTGAAGATTCTATAAGGAAAGAGGTTGCATTCAGAGTATCTAAGAAGAAAGTTGATTAAGAATATGATATTGGATCAGATCTAAAAGAAGAAATTTTTGTTAGGAAAATACTGTTGTTGTAATTAATTATCTAATTACACTTTATTAAGTTTACTGGTTTTGCTTAGGTAATAATTAGTTTACTTAATTAATAAGTAAGCTTTATTTAGTTGAGCTATTTTTAGGTCAACATTAGGGTTGCATAGATTTATTTTATAAATAAAATCATCTCTTGTAATATCTTAATTTTGAATATATCAATTTGCACATCTTCATGCAAAGCTCTTGCTTTTTATTATTTTTCTCTTCGGTGGAAGGCCTTTTGGTTTGCATGTCTGATCTTGGTTTCTAACATGGTATTAGAGCCTTGACATGCAACCCATTCTCATATTTTTGAGAAGATTATTGTAGAGTTCATTCGGCATTCCTCAAGGGTTTCATGCCTTGAGTTCATTTATGTGGCGTTTTGGATCAGATCAACACCTGCGCCCTGGTCATATCGGTGACCAGGGGCCCAAATTTTTTTGCAAGGGGGCCAATTTTTTGCGGTGACGACTAGATGGCCGTCAAATTTGCACTCAGGAAATTATGAGGTTAGCAGCCGTACAGCCCTCTTTGCCCCCTCCTAGTCCTGATTTTCCTTCAAGGAGCCATTTTTTTCTTTTCGGCATAACTTGGGCATACAGTATCAAAATCGAGAAAATGAGATATCACCAAAAAGCTGGTTCTGAGCACTATCTTGTGTGTAGTTTATTTTCCAATATTTTTTGGTTTATCTGCATTTATTTCTGTTTGAAGTCAGATGTTAATTTATCACTTCTGAGCTCATAATGTTTTGCCACAATCTTTGATTTTCGCTATCTTTGCAGTGTTTGAAAGGTATTGAGGAGATCTACGTTTCTTTCCATGCACTTCTTTCTGTATCTATCCTAGGTTTATCATTATTCCAGATTTGGCCCAATGGGTGTTTTGGAGATTACTTGGATATTTTGGTAGTTGGGAGGGTGCAACTTGCATCTTTGCACTTCATTTCAGTATCACATCATTCATTTTATCTATTGTTGCTTGATAGATTCTAGGGTTATTCCCGTTTGGATTTTTTGAGTGTTCCATGGCATTGGGTTTGTTGTTGCATTATTATGATTATGATATGGTTTCTTGTAAATAGAAGTCTCTTTCCTTGCTTTCTAGATTTAGGTTCCAGTGTTACTCCATAGTGTTCTTCCAGTGCTTCTTTGCATCAGGTCATCTCATTGAGGGGGGGTTGTCCCACTAGGTTTTTTCCTCTTTCTCTTACTCTTTCATTACATTTGTACATGGGTACCTGATCAGGCCTTGTTCTCGGGACCCATTCATGATTTATTGCATTCATCTTAGTGTTAGGTTCATGTTTTTTTAGTCTCCCTAAGTTTCACTTAAGGGAGGGTGTTGGTGTAATTAATTATCTAATTACACTTTATTAATTTTACTTAGGTTTTGATTAGGTAATAATTAGTTTACTTAATTAATAAGTAAGATTTATTCAGTTGAGCTATTTTTAGGTCAAAATTAGGGTTGCATACATTTCTTTTATAAAGAAAATCATCTCTTATAATATCTTAATTCTGAATATATCATTTTGCACATCTTCATGCAAAGCTCTTGTTTTTTATTGTTTTTCTCTTCTGTGGAAGGTCTTTTGGTTTGCATGTCTAATCCTGGTTTCTAACAAATACAAATAGGTTTTGGTAAGTATAAAGGAAAGTTACCTTTAAGTGTTTCAATTGTGGTGTAGTAGGAAATTTTATGGCTAAGTGTCCTTATAAGAGTTATAACAATGCTAAGAAAAATAATGGAAAGAAATAATTTCAAAGAAGGTATAAAGGTCAAAGGAATGATAAGTGTTTCTACACTAATAAAGAAGAAGATGAAGATACTTCTAGAGATAAAAAAAGATATAGCTATTTTCATGGATTTTGAGACTACTAAAGGAGATGCTTAAATGGATTTAAAAAGAAATAAAGATGAGGTAGATGTTGTGGAATAATTGATGTGTTTTAGAAAAGAAATCAAAAGGATGAAGAACAAAATTATAGAAGAGGTGAAAGATAAAGAAAAGGTATCTCAATATTTGAATAAAGTAGAAAAGATGATTGTTGATTTGAAGACTGAGATAGAAGAAGAAAAAAGGATTCACGAAGTTTTGACAAAAAAATTTCTATCAAGAGATAAGGAATATGAGAAACTAAAAGCTGAAATTGTGACATTAAGAAAGGAGCTTGAGAAAGTGAATCAACAACCGCAAATGAAGTTTTGTAAGAGTACTAAAACCCTAGATCACATATTGGGAAGTTAGATAGCTCTCTATGTTAAAACTAAAATAGGTTTTGATGATCAAAAGAACAAGGTAACACAATAAATTGTGAAATCTACTAAGGATAGTCTAGAAGTGATAGGCTCCAAAAGTTCAAATTTTGAAATAACCATAGAAAGTGATCAAATAATGACATAATAATGGATTTATTTAGGTGTAGAACAAAAGAAGAAGCTTTTGAAGATAGGGATAAAAAAAAGCTCTTGATTATCCTTTCTTTGGTTATTATTTTATTTGCACCAATTTTGGACATAAGGTTGTGGGCTGTAGGAAATATCTGATAAGAAGAACTAAATTTTGTAGCAATAATTCATTTGCACATATGTACAATTTTAATATCATAAGTTTCAAATATAAAAACTTTGGACACATTGAAAGGAAATTCACAAGAAACTTTGTGAGTCCTCCTCTACCATAATGTGGAAGAAGAGGGTGAGACAAATTCTACAAAAAGGTTCCTAAAGAAAAGAAGTCAAAAAAGTCAATGACGGCTCAAAGTGTACTACATGCTCAAAAGGAGAAGAACTTATGGATCACAAATACTGGATTTTCAAGCCACATGATTGGAGATAAAATTAATCTCATGAATTCCAAGAAATTTTAAGGTGGTTTTGTTACTCTCAAAAATAATCTAACTGCCAAAATTTCCAGTAAAGGTAGTTTAAGTCTTGATGGTGGTAGAACAAAGACACATGGTGTTTTATATGCTGAATATTTAAAGCATAATCTTTTATTTTTCAATCAGATGTGTGATAAGGGTTATATTCTATCTTTTAGTGCTAAAGGTTGTGAAATGAGGGAATCAACCACTAGTGAATTGATTGCAAAATAAATTAGGATAGATAATGACATATATCGTCTAAGTGGGTTTAATAGAGAAATTTGTCTCAATGTGTAGAGAGAAGAAAATTGGCTTTGGCACAAAATTTTAGGACATTAATTTTGATGACATTGGAAAGATTATCTCAAGAGCACTAGTCTGGGATATGCCAAAGATTAAGAAGCCTCAATCAATTAGGTAGAAGCCATGCCATGAAGTAAAGAAGATAGGAAGTAAATATCCTACTAAGGATTATTCCACATCAAAACCATTAGATTTGGTTCATACATATTTGTGTAGACCCATGAGGACTAACAATTGACAAGATGATAGGTATCTCATAATTTTCATTTATGATTACACTAGGTTGACTTGGATTACATTTTTAAAGAGAAGTTAGAAGCTTTTGAAAAGTTTAAGGCATTCAAGGCATTAGTGGAGAATGAAACTAGAAGGATAATCAATGTTTTTAGATCAGACAGAGATGTAGAATTCACTTATGAGAATTTAAAAAAAAAATGTTAAGAGCATGGGATTTGGAGGCAATTCTCATCCCCTAGAACTCCATAGAAAACTAGATTTACAAAAATAAAGAACTAAACTTTTTAGGAGATGGAAAGAACAATGTTATGTCAAGCAAATCTACGAGATGTGTACTAGAGAGAAGCTACATAGACTATTGTATACATTTTGAATAGAGTTTAGATTGGATGCAAGATTGACAAGAAATCATATGAATTATGGAGAGGGAGACTGGTAGTAGTCAGACACCTCAAAATATTTGGAAGCGGGTGCTACATCAAAAGATGAAAATTTGGGTTAGTTTGATCCTAGATTTGATGAAGGTATTTTTCTTCGTTATTATTCTAGAAGAAAAGCATATAAATATTACAACAAAATATTGAAGAAGATTGTAGAAAGTGAAAATATGAGAGTTGATGAAACTATTCAATCTACTGGCATTCCAAAAGTGGAAGATGATGAGAAACCAATTCATAGTAGTATTAAAGACTCAAAAGAGGTTGTTACAAAAACTCCAGAAAAGTATGTTCAAAAGAACCATTCTGAAGACTAGGTTATAGGAGACAAAGATAGTGGGGTTCAAACTCTGAAGATACTTGAGAGAGAAAGTGATCAAGTACAATTTTCATTAGTGTCAAAGATAGAGCCTAAGTCATATAATGAGGAAAACAAAGAGAAAGGTTGGATATAAGATATTGATGAAGAACTAAACCAAATCATGAAGAATGAATTATGGGAACTTGTCCCAGGTGTTGAACACCAAAAATACTGAGAGGGGGTGTGAATTAGTATTCTATTAAACCATTTAGTCATAATCCAACCAATTATCAAAACATATTTAACTAAAGCAATGAATGATTACACATGAAGAAAGTGACAACACAACATAACACATGAACACTAGGATTTTTACGTGGAAAACCCAAGGAGGGAAAAACCATAGTGAGGATTAACTCATGATACATTATAATTGGTTATGATATTACAGGGATCACTTTCAATACTTTGTTGCAAGATGGTGTGTCCCTTGGTCTTCCTTATCCAACACAATCCTTTGGTTTGTGACATGGCTTAACTGCCTCTTGTGGATCTTACATAAATTTGGCAGTTGTATTAGGCATTGATAGGTCAATCTCTTGGTACAATGACAACCACCAATATAAAAATTGGTATTAGAGCTTGGTTCCTCGGAAGAAGCCTAACAACTTGAGGAAGGTCCCATAATTTGAGTATAAGAATTTTTTTCCTCTACAAGTAATCTATGTTGGATATTTAGAAGAAATAGAAGATCTGAAGGAAAATTTGATGAAAGCAAATGAGCATATTGAAAAATTCAAAAGTAAATGTGAAGAAGCATGTGATATATTGGATAAGGTAGATGAATCTATCTCCGACCTACTGAAACAATTGGATGAAAATAAAATAATTGAAGATTGTCAAAAAAATGAAATTCAAAGGAAGATGGATGAATGCACAAATCTTGAGATCTGGTCTAGAAAAGGCAAGAAGTTTTTAAGTTAAATTTAAGGTAAGCTCTGCAATGATTTATGAGTTGATTACTTCTTAGAAACTGGAAATGGATAAAAGTGGTTTAGGGTTTTAAGAAGGTCAAAATTCTAAAGAAAATAAATCTATTAACAAGAAAAATTAGAAAAAATATGGATGAATCAAGAACCTAAGAAGAAATTCAGAAACAACTCTCAAACAACCTGATGCTAAAAGGTATTTTTCTTTCAATGGTGTTTGTCATTCCTACAAGAAATTTGGTCATATAGGAAAGGACTGCAAAAGTAAAATGAATGATACTCTATTATTATCTGACAAATGTTTTAATTGAAAGAAGGTTGGACATAAATCTAATCAATGTGAAAGTAAGTTGAATTGAAGAAAAATTTCTATTTGTTGTAAGTGTAGCAATCTAGAACATCCTATTAATATCTACAAAAGAAAAAATAACTATCCAACAAACAAGCATGAACAAATCATTAATCCAGAAGAAGTAAGAAAAGAGATGAAAAGGATCTAGAGAAAGAAAGGAGAATTCAAGAAAGTTGAATTGAAATCATCAGCCTTATGTATGCCAACCTTCAGTGTAGATATGCCTGTCAATTTTTGAGGCTAGCAATGGCTAAGGGGGATAAATTATCATAAAATTTAATAAACCCCCTCATTGATACTTATTTCACATCATGACGGAAGTATATGGTAACAAATTTAAGGAATTTATCAGTCACATGTGTGAAGAATGAAGTTTGCAAAATTTGAAAGAATGGAAGTGCACACAAGTTTCAAGGTAATCTACCTATAGTTTGAAGAATTTATTGTGAAATCATTCCGAATGAAAGGAATAAATTTAGATATTTCAATAGTCATATGTATTTTCGAAGAAGCATGCAAAGGAAGTTTAGAGAGAAATTCAGAGTTTTAGGGTTTGAAGGAGAAATCAAGTGGATTTGAAGTGTGCTCCAGAAGCTGAATATCTATCCATTTCTTATCTGTATTTATAGAGGCATTTATGTGTGCACAATCTTTCATTTTTATTTCTATGGATAATTCAAAGGTTGTGAATAGTGTGGATAGAGTGCAAGTCAACTTGAGAAAATATTTGAAGAATATGTCGAAAGAGTCTATTGGTGCATTGTCTTGCATCTCTCCTAGAGTGTTGTCCACAAAAGATATCTATGCATTTTCTTATAATAAGATAGAGGAAATGTCACCAGTTCAATTAATTTTTTTTATGGAAGAATGAATTGGAAGAGAACAATGATGTCTACAAAGTGTTAGTTGAGAAAAATTTGGATGTTTGGCAGAAATACCCTTTATTTGAGTTCGAGAGGAAGTTTGTTTGAATAGTTTTGAGTATAATTAATAATGAATCTTTGTGTATTGATGAATCATATTTGATTACCAAAGAAGTGATTAGATATGTAACTAGTTTTTGTTCCTCCAGACCAGTTCCCAAATGGAAGGTTGTGAATGAGCAAGAGATAATTGAGGTAATCACTGCGAATATTAAAGGGAAAGAGATTGATTTGAGATCAATTGTTGATCCAGTCATTAGGTATGTTGCTATGGTCATTGGTCACAAAGTTTGTTTTCCTAGAAATGACCTTATATTTTCTACTACCATTGTACATATTGTTGTTCATATGGTTAAAAAGGTATGGATTATGACCTATGTGAATTACTTTGAATACAAATTTTGAATAATTTAAGGGAAATCAAGAAGAGTACGAAGAATACATTCCAGTATGGAAATTTGGTTGTCTATTTACTTTTTTACTTTCTGAAAGAACTACCACTAATATGAAGAATATAATGGTCAAATATAGAGCCTATTTCCCATAAAATTAGGAACTTCATGTCAAATCTTGGTAATTCACATGCACGAGAGACTGCTCTTTCTACATTCTTTGAAATTTCAAATGAGGATGAATAGAAGGTCAAGAATTCTAGTAAGCATTACTAAAAGATACTCCAAAAATATCAATTTCCTAGTGCCTACAATTTTCACATGGAATCACTTGAATCAAGGTTGGTATTAGAGTCGGGATCACAAGTTCAAACCCCTCAATTGCACTGGGAGGGATTGTTACAAGATGGTATGTCCCTTGGTCTTCCTTGTCCAACATGGTGCTTGGGTTTGTGACATGGCTTAACCACCTCCTATGGATCTTACATAAATCTAGAGGTTGTATCAGGAATTGATATGTTGATCTTTTGGTGCAACAACAACCACCAATGTAACATACTCATTATCCTTAATAGGGTCATTTTATGAAAGTAGATACAAGAAAAAATGGCTACACAACCAAGGTGTGAACTGATACAAAATACACCTTCCTTATGTTGAATTCAATTCTAATTAATTTTTGAAAATAAAACACTTCTTTCTTTGTAGTTGCTCAACATATACTACAATTCTATCCTTATTCTAACGTCATAGATATGAATTTGCAAGTATGCTTAATATCATATTTCACACACACCATACATCACATCATCTCATCATATTCTATCTACTTGTGACTCAAAATCATTTCACATATATACACTATTGTATCCACATACATCAATTAGGTTGGCCTAATTATATGTATCCCCATTTCAAATCAAAAACACTTTGTTAGCTTCATACATGGAGACAAGCTTCTTCATGCTAAAAAAAAACATGTAAAACTTTGAATTAATTTTGGAAAAGATCTAAAATAGATCCCTTTAACATCCATAATACATATTAATCTTCATAGCATAACTTCAAGCATTAGGTTGGCCAAGGATTAGACTCAACCAAAAATTAAGCTAGTCCATCCAACAGCAATCATCCATATAGTCATATAAGTAGTCACCATCTAGAATATATCTAGTGTTGACAACTATAAATTTTATCCCAAAATTGTAGAGTCTAAAACTAAACTTTGAATGAATGTGGACCAAATAACACTCATCAACTTGTATTGTATAAGCCAAAATATGGTTTTCCAAACTTCTGTCACTTGTAACTTTCAGCCGGATTGGCCAAAAATGTTGAAACCTTGAACATAGATGTATTGAGTAGTCCCAAATATCATACTATAATTGCATATGCAGATCTTATATCATGAGAGAATCTAGACCAAGTTATTGGATCAAGATGACAATGAAACTGTTTTACTAGATCAGTCAACACTATCAACAAACATTGTTGGAGTCAGTGACAACATAGCAAAGGGTTCCTTCTTCATTATTTTAAAGCCAAGACCTAAAGGCATGAATGTGATTGGAAGCACGTGGGTACTAAAAAACAAGATAAATGAAGAAGGTTAAGGGATTTGAAATAAAAAAAGACTTGTGTGTAAAGGATATGCTCAAGTTGAAGGCATAGATTTTGAAGAAATGTTTTCTCTAATAGCAATACTGGAGGAAATTAGGATGTTTTTGGCTCTTTCATCTTTCAATAACTTTAATGTATACCACATGGATGTGAATTCAACATTATTCAATGGAACGCTAGAAGAAGAGGTTTACATTGAACAACTAGAAGGGTTTCAATGTTCTAATAATCCAAATTATGTTTGCAGAATTAATAAAGCTTTGTATGGAATAAAACAAGCTCCCAGAGCTTGGTATTCAAGGTTGGATGGATACTTGCAGTAGTAAGGGCTCTAGAGAGGAAGTGCATATAGTATTCTATATATAAAAATAGAAGGAGATGAATTGTTGATAGTTGTGGTCGATGTAGATGATATAATTTCTTGCAGTAGTAGTGATGACATGTGCAAAAAATTTCATAAGGAAATATATAATGAATTTGAAATATTAATTCTACAAGAATTATCTTTCTTTCCTGGTCTAAAAATTATACAATATGATAAAGGCATTTTAATTTCTCAGCACAAGTACATAAAGGAGATCTTAAGTAAGTTCAATATAGAAGATTGAAAACTAGTTGGAAGACCTATGGTTACAAGATGCAAGTTGAGTAAAGATGATTAATATTCTCTAGTAGATCATACCTTGTACAAATCCATGAAGATTAGTTTGTCAAGTATGTGACAAAATCTAGACCAAATATAATGCATGTAGTTGGAATGGTTGCCAGATTTTAAGAAGAACCTAAAGAAACTCATGTTAAAGAAGTGAAGATGATATTAAGGTATTTGAAGGCTATTGAAGATTTTTTACTATGGTATCCATAGAGTTAAAATTTAATTTTAACTCCATACATAGATGTAGACTTCGCAAGATATATGAATGACTGAAAGAGCACAAGTGGAGGAACATTCTTTCTTGGTGATAGTTTGGTTTCCTGGTTGAGCAAGAAACAAGAATCCATTTCTTTATCTACAATAGAAGAAAAATATATTAATACAACATCATGTTGCACTCAAGTGCTCTAGATGAAGAAAAATTTAAAGGAAATGAATAATTATTTTGATGAACCTATCTCTATTTTTTGTGATAAGACCAGTGCCATTAAAATTTCAAAAAATCTAGTGATGTATTCAAGGACAAAACATATTGTAATCAAGTATCATTTTCTAAGGGAGAATATTGTAGAAAGTAAGGTAAAATTGGAGTATGCTAAGACAAAGGAGCAAGTAGTAGATATATTCATAAATCAACTTCCTAAGGAGAAATTTGAGTTTCTACAATAGAAGTTGGGAGTTATTTCTCCCTTCTCTTGAATCAAGAGGAAACACATATTGAGAGGGAGATTGGTTTCCCTACTAAAAGAAGGTTGGGTGGTCTTGTGGTATATTTTCAAAGGCAGTGAACCATGGACTAAGGGGGATTCTATTCGAGAAACGATTTTTTAAATTTTATAGTATAGTAGAAATGAAGGAAGGAGAAAGAAGTGTTTTTGCAATTAGGGAGGTTTAGAAAAATTCTCTACATTTCTCTATATTTGAAGTTATTTTCCTATGGATTTTAGGATGAACCCCAAGGAGTTCCAATCAAAGGAGAAAGAGTGTTACCCCTTTGCCATTGATGTCAAAGGGAGAGAGAGTGAACTCAAAATGTTGAATTGTTTAGAAAGAAAGTGGACTCAAAATGCTAGATATTTCAAAGGGGGAGAGAGTGAACTCAAAATTATACAAAGAACAAATCATTCAAAGGGGGAGTAAACATCTTTGTGTGTTGTTGGTTGGTTTGGTGGCCCAACATTTTGTTGCTTCCCATCATTGAAAATGGTTTTCATTGACATCAAAAATTTTCTATGATGTAATAAGAGGGTTGATTTAAAAGATGAAAAATATTGGAGTACTTGAATTATCATTATATTCCCTTATTGTATATGAATTTGTATGTCAAAGGTTCATTGTGGTTGCATACCTATCTATGTTGGTAATTTAACTATCATGAAGAAGTTTTCACATCAATAATATCACTATTAGTTTTATTGAGACATGATTTACTTCCAAAGGTTTGTGTATACTTTATTCCTAATATACCATGTAGAGTATTCAACCACTATGAGTATGGTGGTCTCAAAATCTGCACAAGGATATATTTGGAGCAGAGAGATTTCTCTAGAAATAAAAATATGATTAGCATTTATTTCAAAAATGTAGTTTTTCTCTACAGTTTGGAAGGAGAGTATTCCTACACTAGTTCTATCATATTCTTGAGTTTTTGGAGGTTCTATTCATTGTGCAAGAGTTTTGAATTGAAGGTTCTCTATTCCTATTTATCAACCATTTGAAGTTCAATGCATGTGCAATAATGAATAGTAGATGTAGAAATCAAATCTTGTGTATGGTATTAGAATAGGACATCGTTAAGGTCCTTGTGGTAGCATTTGGTAGCATGTTCTTTGGGTGGAAATATTTTTTTTTTGGACTGATCTACTACATGTTTCATGTAATTTTAATTTAGGTTCATCTTGTGTCATCTTAGCTATTTTTGGATCCTTGGCCGACATGGAAGAGTGTTAACGTAGTGTCATGTGCATATTTCAGATGTTCATATGCATGTGAAGTGATTTGAGAATGTGTATGTAAAGCATAATTATACCAATGCGAGGAAAACTGGTATGAAGGAGAAAGTGTGAAGAAAAGAGAGTGTGCCAGTATCAAAAGATCATTTTCAATGAGGAAGAGTATCAATAGTGACTCTAGCCTGTGTATGTGATTTACTAAATCTCTTGAAGCTTTATCATTGTATTTCAATAGGAATGGTGTTCTACCTATTTTATTATTTCATTTGGGGATTGGCGCCTCCAATAGGTTGGTTCCTACAAGCACAATAGGGGATTGTTGTCTCTGGTAGGTTGGTACCTACTTCAATGTATAAAATTCACTTGTATATTTTTGCATTGTGAGGTTGGATTTGTGTAATAGATCCAAGTAACTATTCTCACCATGGTTTTTTCCGTCTTGGGTTTTCCACGTATATTTGGTGTGCTATTGTGTTATTTATGTTTTTATGTTTTGTTTTTTTATGTGGAGTTTTCCATGAGGAATCATATATTCTGATAACAATAGCAAAGTTTCAATTTGTGTGATCTAGTATTTAGTGTTGAAGTTGAGAATTTTGAATTGATTAGATCTACTGATTCACCCCCCTCTCAGTAGATTGTGTGCCCATCAGATTTTATATACTCTTTGTTTTTTACACATTAAAAATATGAGGCACAATTTTAAATATTTTACATTTTTATAAAAAAAATATTTTTTTATATATATTTTACTATTTGAACTTAATTAAGATGCATGTTTAGTTTAGTCTTCTAGATATTTAATTTTAAATTGATACGGTGTGTAAAAGATTACTAGTTCTTAAAAAATTTAGTTAATGATATAACTAAAATTTTATAATTTAAAGAAACTAATCTATGGTTGTATAGAAAGTATATAAAATTTATAAAATTTATAAAAATTAGTTTCTAAAATTTTCATAATTATATTTTTAGTAAAATGATGCTTTTGGTTCTTATAATTTTCTAAAAGACTACTTGATAATTAATTGTATGAATTAAATTATGCATCCAAGGAAATTTGAAGTCCAATAAATATTTTAGTTTGGATGAATCTTAAGAGTAATAACTATCACTTTCTTTACCTAAATATTAGTTAATATTTAATAACTAGTTATGCACTTTAGCTTTTGGATCCATTTTTTTTTTTAAACCTAAGTCTTCAATAACAAATTATGTACTTTAGATTATCCATGAAAAAAATACCCAAAAAAAGAATGGATATAATAAGGACACCAAGGACATCACACCCCATCCCATGTCATTATTTTACAAATAAATTTAAATTTATTGATAAAGAACATATATTTATTTCTGATAATGAAAATGACACTTATAAGTTGTTCGTATTTGGGAAATTATGTTATTGATTTTTAAAACTGTGTGGGTTGGCTCTACTAGTCTCACTTGTATCTTTTATTTCTTAACTAAAAAATGTAAGACATATATTTATATATCTATTCTTTGTTTCTCGTCTCATGCATGTGGGGAATATTTTATTATATTTTATAAGTGTAATAAAATAATCATGTGCTACAAATTTTGTTATATTATTTGAGTGTGCGAACTTAATTAAGATGCATATTCAACTTATTATTCCATATATTCAAATTTAAATTATCACATTCTGTAAGATATTAGATAGTTTTAATCAAGATCACATAGTCCTCTTGAGATCTACCATATTCAATTATTTCATCTAGTAGATTTAACTAGTTTTGAAGTTATTATTTGGTAGCGGTAAAATTATAGAATTAAAAGACTCACTAATACATATTTTTCTAAGAAGTTTAGAAAATTGAAAATAATTAAATTTTAAAATTTTCTTAATTATATTTTTAGTAAAATAAGGGTTTTAGTTTAGATTTTCTATTAAAGACTACTTGGCCTTTGATGATTAATTATATGCCTTAAATTATGCAATCAAGAAAATTTCAAACTAAAATAATATTTTAATTTTTAACAATCTTTGATAAATAATTATGTAGTAGATTATGCATCCAAAAATATTTCTAACAATAGTTTTTGAAAGCTAGTTATATACTTTAGATTATACATGAAAAATAAATTCAAACTCAAAACAAGGGTGCATACGATGAGGAATTTAAGGACGTCACATCCAATACCAAATCATTTTATAAAGTACTTACCTTTATCTATATAGATTATATATTGATTTTTGATAATGAATATGGATTTTATGATGGGCACACAATATACTGAGAGGGGGTGAATCAATAGATCAAAACAATTCTGGAAACCTTTACTCTTAATATTGTTATATATTTTTTCAAAATGAAGAGAACTTAACCACACAAGAAATAAATCATAACAGAACACAAGATAACACCAAATGTATATGGAAAACCAATATGGGAAAAAAAAAGTGAGAATAGCAATTTGGATCTACTATCCAAATCTAGCCTCATAATGCAGAAATATAATAAGTGAGATTACAACATGAAGTAGGCACCAACCTACCAAAGAAACCAATCCCCTATTGAATCTTTAGGAACCAAACTATTGGAGACAACAATCCCCACTGAAAAGAGACACCAACCCCTACTAGAACAATACAACAAGTAGAACACTAGTCCTACCAGAATACAAAGATAATGGCATATTTGAAATATAAGTCTAATATGTACTAGAGCCACAACTGACACTCTTCCACATTGAGAATGATCTTTTGATATTGGCACTCCCTCTTTTCTTCACAGTTTTGTATTCAAAATCACCTTACTTGACCATAACCAATACAAATGACAAAACATGTAACCCATCCACCTATGGTGTATTTGAATATTTGAAATATATACATGCCATTACATTAACACTCTTCCATGTCATTTAGGGATCCACACATAACTAGGTCAACATAATATGGACCTAAATTCAGATTACATGAAACATGCATACAATGGTCCAAACACAAATTTATTGCCACCAAAATAAATTGATGTCATGTGAAACCATAGGAACCTTAACCAGGTCATATCCTCACTCCTCATGAAAGGTTTTAATTCCACATGCTACTAGCCATTAACACACATGCCTTGAAATTTGAATAGCTTGAAAAACCTTCTGACACTTCAAGATTCTTGTGCATAGAGCCTCACCTTTGAAAACTCAAGAAACTGGTACTAGTGTAGATATACTCTCCTTCCAATCTATAGAGAAACACTAAATTTTTGAAATAAATTTCCAAGAAATATCTACCCAAAATATATCCTTCTAGACAATCAAACTCATACTAACTACATAATTGACATGGTAAAATAAACACACCAACTATTTGAAGGCAGTCTCATCACAAAACAACTTGATTCATGTTACTTGATATAGGATATGATTGATAAGATATCTTCTTCATGATTATTACTTCTAGATACATATAAATTTAATTCAAGTGGAATATAATGGTAATTTCAAGTACTCCTACAATCTCTTTCATCTTTCATAACCTTCATAGTTGATAGCCTTGACACCCTTTGACAACAACTGACAGTAGCCTTTGAAAATATTTTGACATTAATGATAACCTATGTTCAAAAATCTCTCCCTTTGTCATTGATGGAAAATAGTAAAATTTTGGACCACCATACTAGCTTTCAAAATGATTTCTTGGCTTTACTATTTTCTCCCCTACGAAAGATATGCCATTTTTTATATTATTTTGTCTATGTAATTCAATATTTTGAGTTCACTTACTCCTCAATTAATCATTTGGAGATCACTCGCTCCTCAATTCAATATTTTGAGCTTACTCTCTCCCCCTTTAACATCAATGGGAAAGGGTCAACAATACCTATGCTAACATCCACTTACTCCCCTTGTGAGGAGGTACCATTTTTTCAACCTTTTCACATTTACCAGTACACTACACCATCCAAAAACCTATTCCTTGGATACACTCCCTCTGATTCCATACTTCATGAATTCTAATAATAATTTGCAAGACAACCAATCCTTCTTGTTGTAGGGAGACCAATCTCCCCCTCACCTTATGCTACATCTTGATTCAAGAGGAGAGAGAAAAAAATCCCAAATTTTTCTAGAGAAACTCAAATGTCTCCTCAGAAAGTGGCTTCATGAATATATTTGTAACTTTCTCCTTTATATCAAAATACTCTAATCTTACTTCCTTGTTTGCAACCTTCTCCCTCAATAAATGATACTTGATTGCAATGTTTTTTTTTCTTGAGTGCATCATCGAATTATTTGAAATATTTATTACAATTGTGTTATCACAAATAATAGTTATAGTCTTAAAATTCAATCTTCATTTCCTATTGATTTTGCTTCATCCAAAGCCCCTGAGTGTAGAATGATGCTGCAACAATTTATTTCACTTCTAATATAGACAAATAAATTGATTCTTGCTTCTTATTCAACGAGGACACAGGTATGTGCAGGATCATCATGGAAAAAACAAGCCCTTAAGTGGCAATAAAAAGACAAAAAACCAGAGTTAGACAACTTGACATAAAAAATTGAATAAGTTATCTATATTATTTCAAAAAAATGTAAACATAGAATCTGTAGAAAATTAAATGTAGTTTCTAAACTACTAGACCTTTATTTAAAAGAATAAAATCTATTTGGTGAAAATTTAAAATTTCAATGCAGTAGTATTTAAATTTTAGGGTAAAAATAAGAAGTAGGTGTCTATCTGACCACCATAACCACAATAAAATGATAATATTTTTTTATAAGATTTTAGATATAAGTAGAGAACTCATGTCCCGATGTGATGCATATTTTTTTATAATTTTTTTCCAAATAAATAATTAATTATGAATTTTTTATTACAACTTTAAAAAATAGAAAATCTCATTTGTCTAACCACCTTAACTTGGTCAAAAATTCATGAAATTCATTTTTTTCTTTTTTAATCCTATAGTATGCAAAGCATAGAATGTGACACATGTTTTAGATTCAAAAAATGTGATACCATTTGAAAGTTATAGATGTTTTTCAATCAGCCTATCAATCAGGACTTTATTCATAATTTTAATAAACAATGAATAATAATAATTTATTAAATTCAAAGTAAAGCATAATTTATATTGGTAGAAAGCTTAGAATCTCCTCTAAAAACGCTTTCCGTTTCATCAATTTTGGGTAAAAAAAAGGTCGTCAGCCACATGGACCATCATATGGCTTACATATCACCACTTTTTGGCCCATCATGATCCTGCACATACCCACACCAAACTATCACAAAGGAAGAATGTATCACCACTTGTGCTCTTTTGGTCATCAATGCAACTTGCCCATTCTATATCTATGTATGCAATCAAAGTGAAATTTTTACTCTTTGGATACCAAATCCAAAAATACTCAGTAGCCTTCAAACACTTTCAAATATCCTCTTTACCGCTTTAACATGAATCTCTTTAGGTGCTACCTAAAATCTAGAAACCATTCCAACTACTTGCATAATATGTGGTCTAGATGTTGTCAAATACAACAAACTCCCAATCATGGACCTATACAAGGTTTGATCTGCCAGAGAAGATTCATCATCTTTACTCAACTTGCATTTGATAACCATAGGTGTTGCAACCAGTTTGCAATATTATATTCTAAACTTTCTTAGCATCTCCTTTATGTATTTTTGTTATGAGATAAAAATGCCTTTGTCTGATTGTATTATCTATAATCCAAGGAAGAAAGATAATTCTTCTAACATAGAAATCTTATATCATTCTACATTACCTTTTGAAATTTATTGGTCATTTCTTCATCGCTACCTCCAAAGATGATGCCATCTACATAAACCACAACTACCAACATTTTTTATTCTTATGTTTTTATGTTACAAATTACAATTTTTTATTTTCTTATATTTTTTATTCTTATGATTTTTTACTCATATTTTTATTCATGCTCTTTGAAATCATTTTTGCTACAAGTATCCATCCAACCTTGAATACCAAGCTCTAGGAGCTTTCTTGTGTCCATGCAAATATTCTTCAATCTGCATAATCCATATCGTTAGAACATTGAAATCCTTTTGGCTATTCAATATAAAGATCTTCTCCATCCTATCCATTCAAGAATTTTGACTTCACATCCATATGGTACACATTAAAATTATTGAATGTTGAAAGAGATAAAAAAAATTTGATTCCCTCCAGTCTTACCACCAAAGAAAATATGTATTCAACTTGAGCATACCCTTTACACACAATACTTTCTTTGTTATGGATCACTTCACCTTCTCCATTTATATGTTTTTTGAACACCGACTTTGTTCCAATAACATTATTGTCTTTGGGTCTTAGGAAAAGTTCCAAAGTTTTATTTTTCATTGATTTAATTCTTCCTTCATAGAATTTATCCATCCTTGTTCCTTTCTTTCTTATTTTTATGACTTAGGTTCTAGGTTTAATAGTAAAGAAAAATGTACTCGTTCAACCTGATCTCTCAAGTTTCTTTTGGGTCTAAACCTCACTATCTTTGTCACCTATTATCAAATATGCAAAGTGATTTTTTTGAACATACTTTGCTAGATTTCTTAGAAAAAATTCTTCTAAATCTTCAATACTGCTATGAATTGGTTCTTCATCATCTTCTACTTTTGAAATACTATTACACTAAATAGTCTCATCAACTTTCACATTTTCACTTTCAATTTTTTTTCTTGATCTTTTGTTATAACATCTATATTCTTTACTTCTTAAAGAATAACTAAGGAAAATGCCTTCATCTAACCTACAATAAAACTTACCCAAATTTTCTTCATCTCTCTTGATGTAGCACTTTCTTTCAAATATTTTGAGGTGTCTTCCTAATGCTAGTCTTCCTCTCCATAACTCATATGGATTATTCTTTGTCTTGTACCTGATCTGAACTCTATTCAGAATATATACAACAATATGTGCAACTTCTCTTTAGCACATATCTAGTAGATTTTCTTGACATAGCATAGTTTGTGCCATCTCTTGTATATTTCAATCCTTTCTTTCTACATCTCCATTTTGTTGTGGAGTTCTAGGAGTAGAGAATTGCCTCCAGATCTCATGCTCTTCATAGAATTTATCATACTTCTCAACAATGAATTCTCCACTATTTGATCTCAAAACCTTGATTGTCCTCTTGTTTTCATTTTCTACTAATGCATTGAATACCTTAAACTTCTCAGATGCTTTTGAAAATTCTTTCAGATATTTTATATTTTTGGAAACACAATGGAAGACAACTGAGAGGGGGGGATGAATCAGTTGTCACATAAATTAAACTTAATAAACTTATTCTCTAATATGATAATTAAACATGAAAGCATTAAACCATCAACACATCAAAAACAAACATAACACCAATATTTTTGCATGGAAACACTGTTAGGGGAAAATTCATGGTGGAGGTTAATCCACAAGTTTATACTCTATTAGAAGTATAGAAAATGGGGAATGCACTTGCATTCAGGCACACTGCCTAGAGATCACTGCTCAAGTACAAAAAGGCTCACTTCCCAAAGGAAGATACACTATCTTACAGTTACATTCAGATTAAATCCATCAAAATATTTTGAACTTCTTGATGGTTAAAATGACACAAACAAAATTAAAACAAAATATTTCTACTCTATTTCTCCTGAAAAAGAAAGACAACATGTAGTAGCCTAACTCCCAAGGTCCTGGTAGTTGGTTCTCAACTATCTGATGTCACTCAATTAGTTCATGCAACTGTAATATCCAAGGGGCCTATGTTGGTAAAATATTCAAGCTATGACTCTTTTTATCGGAATAGTTCCTGTAAATCAATGGGTTTTAAATAAAAGAAAAAGATAGAATAAAGGGGGTAAACCAGCAAGTATGAATCAAATTTATCTACTTTCTGGACATATATCTCTAATAATGAATGTTTCTTAACAGATCATCAAACCATAAAATGACACAATCCATAGCATAATCTATGCCATTGCATACATTTTAGGTGCTTAATTAACTTCACATACTCTTCACAAATATTCCAAGGCTTTCAAAACAACACACATTCATTCATCATCAAGATTATAGATCAACAGACTTTTTGATAACTTCAACTCAATGACAATCTAATAAGATAATCCTAATATGATTCCTTCAAATGACTTTCATCATTCAAGAAACTCTTATGTTCAGCACAATCACTGCATACAGATAGATTATAACTTATCAGCCTTATCAAACAAACAATTCTATTCTAAATACCATATTTTGAGAAAACCTGCAATTATATTAACTGTAAAAGATCAAGTACAATATATCTCTGCAAAAACTCTACAAAATTCTATCTCCTAGCATTAGGTAAGCCAATCCAGTTCTCAATTATCCAACCTTTACAATATGATACCCATCAGGTATTTATAGATTTACAAAATTTCGAACCCTACTTCTATTTTAGGCATTCCACCTTTTTAGGAACTAAACTTTCTTGGAAACTTAGATCAATTTGATCTTCAGTCTTTACATTAAAACTTTTAGTTTGATCTAAAAATAGAAGATAGAATAGAAGAGGAAGTCATGCGCTCAAAAAGCTATCAGTGTTGTATGCATGCAACATGCAAGGAAGGAGAACATTATGCATGCAATATTTTTATGCATGTGAAGCTGGATCCACAATGAACTCATCATAACTGGTGAAGACTTGTTGTAAAGCATCCATATCTGGCCCATCAATCCAGTCATCTTCAAATTTGATCCGATCCAACTCAACTGCAGCAAACTCTTTCATACTTTTAACCTTTATCAATTCTCTCCCTACAGCTTTTATCTCTTCTTTGACTTCTACAAGCCGATCTATTACCAAGTCTCCTCCATCATCCTTCTCCTGCATGAGTCCCTGAAATCTTTCATTCCATTTCTCTTTAACCTGACTCAAAGGCATGCCCTCTTTTGTCATTACATTTACATCTACAATTATAGCCACGACTACTTCCAACTCTTCCAACTACTCAATTAAATTATTGACTGCTTCCTGAATCTCATCCTTATGCTTGCTCAAAAATCCAGTCCTAAACTTAAGTATGTGAGAAGTCTTCTCTACAAAGTCTTTGTTATCATCTTCAAGTATAGATTGCTCAAAAAGAGTAGTTAGAGGCAATGTATTTATCTTTTCTAACTTTTCACTATACTCCTTATACTCTTCCTCTTGTTTTTCTGATGCCTCAATGTATTGATGCATCTCTTTTATTACTCCCTCTGCTCCTTTGTAGGCTTCAAATCCTTTTGCTAAAACCTCACCTACCTCACGGTTCAATTTTTCTATCCATTTGTCTACCATCTCCGCCTTACCTCTAACTTGCACCAAATCATCTACCTCCTTTTTGCTTAACAAAACAGGAGTCTCAATGGTTGCAACTTGTTGTGACCTTGGAGAGGAGACACTCTTCAAAAATGAATGTAACTGATCCAATTGAACTTTAAGCTCATCTTTCTTTTGTTTGTCCTTCATCATTCTTGATTTAGTTGTTGAAGCCACTACATCAATTAGATTCATTTGTTGATTCCTAGTGGGTATTCCCAAATTAACCGTACTCAATTGATAGTCTGTTAGCTACATATCCCCTACCTCCTTTTCTGTCATAGGCATGGCACATTCAACAACTATCTCCCCTTTATCTGTGAGTTTGGTAGAATGTAATATTTTAGCCTTCTTCTTAGGCTTTTCCTACTCTATCCCCTTCATCATGTCCTCCCAATTAAGAGGTTGAGGAGGTGTTCTAGCTCTCTTCTGTAGGTCTAACTTCAACCATATAGGAGCACTGGGAGTAGTCATCATCATGGAAGAGGAAGCAACAAATGTAAAGGGTGGTTGAACATTTACCTCAGGTTGAGAATCAACCTTTGCTTTCTCTTGTTTCTCCTGCAGCACATGCATCTTCACCAACTTCTCAGCCTCTTCTCTATCCTTTTGTTCTTTTCTCTTCCTTCCTTCCTCTTCTTCTCTTTCTTGAACTTCCTTTTCTAATCTATCTTTTTCCTTTTCCTTTTGCTTCTCTTTTTCTATCCTCTCTATTTCTAAGGCCTTGAGCATCTCTGCCTTTTCCCTTTCTTCTTCATCTTGTTGTTTCTTTATTAGCTCTTCAGCATCTCTTTTCTTTCTTAGAGCTTCAGCTTCTTCTTCTTTCTGTTGAGCTTCCTCTGCAAGTTTCAATTTAGAAACTAGGATTTCCTTTTCCCTCCAGTTTCTTGCTTTCTCCTCCTCAAGATCATGGATTTTTTGTATCAATTCTAACTTGTCATTATTTTCTTTGACCTTGAGATCATGCTCTCATTGCCTCATTTGCTTCTCCGCTTCATTAGTTGTTGCCCTTGTTTCAATTTATTTTGCCTTTAATTGTTGTTGGTGAAGTAGAGCATCAGCTTGCATCTTAGCATCCATTTCCTTTTGCTTTTGCACTGCAGCTCTTGCATCAGAATCTCTTGTAGCATCTTCAAATAGTTTCCATTGCTCTTCTTGTGTTAGAATCTGCTCAATACTCTGCTCTAGAGTCATGTTTTCTTGCAAATACTTTTTAGATAGAGTCTCATCTGAATCCGTCTCAACCTCAAGAACTTATTCCTCCACTCCCTTTCCCTTAACAATTTCAGTCATGCTATGAAGGGTTCCTTCTTGAATTTCCTTACTCCTTTTCCTTGTAAGTGGGACTTGTGTGGATGACTCACCCAATGTGGGCCTAGAAACAGCAGATCCTCCAATGGGAACATCTCCTTCTTGTGTTTCTTCTTCATCATCTACCACCTCAAGTTCTATTTCTTCAATGTCCGGAGGAAAGAATTCCAATGGCTCTTTGGGAGGTGTCTTTCTTTTAATTCTCTTGTATCCTTTACCCTTCTTAGGAGCTGGTTCTTGAGGAGCTTGAGTTTTCATCATCAACCATTGCACACTTCTATCCAAAACTGTTCTTCCAATTTTCTTAATATCAATTGTTTCTTCCTCATTCTAGTCTATTGGATCTAAGCTTTTGGTGCCAATGTTCAAGGCTTCATATGAGGGATCCAATACAATTCCATCATCCACCAACGTGTCAGGAATGTTTTCTTTAACACCCAACTCTTCTATAAGTGCAACTGGCAATCTTTCATAGTTCTTCTTCCTCAAATCATATTCATCCTGCCGATCACACCAAAAGTCCTCTAACAAATTAAAGTGTCTAGTGAACACTGAAGGTAATAAGGCATACATTTTCTTCCTTGGATCAAAATACTTACAAGCTATATAGAATCCCAATTTCAATTGTATCAACTCATTACAAACTACCTTTTCTCCCTTCAAGTGTTGACAACTATATTCCCCCAACTTCATGGGAAATTTATGATACCCAGTCTTGTGCTTAATCCCAAAGTGAGGATTAACTCCAATGGCTTGATACACAAATTCCATAAGCACTATTTTGTTACTACAACATCTTGGAAGTAAATATGGATGGCCTTCAAAACCAAATAACCTGAAGTATGTAAATTTGGGGTATTGGATGTACCAACTTCCCCATTCAACAATAAAATCCACAGCTTCCGGACTCAACCTGTATCCTGCATCTCCACTTAACTGGTTGATAACCACATATAAAAATGCATCATTGACTCTTCTGAAGTGAGTCTCCACAACCTAAAGAGATAATTGATCGTAGTGCTCCCACACCTTCTTTTGTCCATCCAAGGCTCCCATCATGCCCACTTTGTTCAATCCTGGGAAAATCCCCAATCTTGCTACAGCATAAACCACATAAGAAGTCATGAAGAAAGATTTAGTCTGTCTAACCCTTGTGAGTTGATCATGTATGGCATTAGAAACAATCATTGACCAATCAAACTAGTAACCACCCTAAAAGATTACTTGAATGAAATGAAACATACATTCCTTGAAGTGGAAGGTATCCCTCTTCCCAAACACTCTGGACAACATTAATATTAAGTTAGATACCTCCTTCATGAAATATGCCCTCTTTGGCTGGTCTACAAGCTTGGATAGAGATTTCTTTTCTTTCGTCAGCCACCTCTTGTTTAAGTGAGACTTATTGGAGTCTTTATGCTTGCTATATTTCTCCAATGCCTCTACTTCAGTTAGCTTCACCAAGTTCTTGGGATGAGGAACATTAAATATACTTTGGAACATTTGGGGAGTAAGATCTAAAATCACTTTATTTTGTGAATCCATGCATAGTCTTGTAGCAGGATCATAACTACTGGCTACTGTCAATATCAACTCTAGACACTGAACTGATAAAGAAAACACAGTGATATGTGCAAGACCAGAGTCAACAATCCTTTTTGTTCTCCCTGTCAAGTTTTCTCATTCTGCAAATGTCTCTTCATGTAATTCTTCAAAGTTGTACTGGCCCAGATTAGTATCCGTGATATTTGACCAGTTTGATTCCACCTTGCTCACTTTCACCACTGGATTCCTATGATCATACCTCAATGTATAAGGCAGTTGTTCTGGCTTTAATTTCTTTGGTTTTGTTGCTACTTTTGATGTTCCAGCAGGTTGATTCCTTCGAGCAGCCTCTCCTGACTTTCTTGGCATCTTTCAATTTTCCTGCAAGCAAACCTCTAATTAGATCTTTAGATATCATCATAAAACATGCTTTTAAAACATACTTGTTACACATACATCGGAGTCGAAACCAGACAGAAGCTCAAAACAATCTCTTTTACAACACTGCCTAACTCGGAACAAAAACTAATAAAGATACTTCACCTAATAACAAACAGGCTTGGGGTCGGAACTGGGATAGTGGTCGAAACCGGGATCGGAACAAAAAAGGATTTGTTTTTCTTCCGATTTTCCAATTTTCATATCCGACTTCAACTCTGTCTCCGTCTCCGTCTAGGTTATCATTAATTTTTCAAAGAAGACTTTTATTACATTTGGAGCCAGAAACGGGATAAAAATGGAATCGATAACCTTCACAAAACAAAAATTCTTAGGTTCATAATCTATTCTGATCCCGCCTCCGCCTATGTTATCATATACTTCAAGGAAACCCTTTTAGAACTCGAAGTTAAAAATGAGATAGAAATGGAATCGATGACTTGTGTAAAACCAAACTCTTAGGTCCATAATCGATTCCAATCCTGCCTCTGGCTATGTTAATCATGACATCATCAAATACTTTATTCATTTTCAACACTTCATGATTAAAACCTAGGTCGCTATAAAATGGAAAAGGATCTTTAAAACTCCACACTCATATGACCGTGGGGAATGATTGTATATCTTTTAGGGCATCATATTCTAACTGATCGACAGACATGAAACCCTAATGCAACAAACCCAATAAAACTAGGGCATAGAATTTAAACCTTGCCATTCTACACACACGACGAACCCTAATTAAACAATAAATCTAATCTACCCTAACTCACTGTAAAATCTCTAATCTACCTCACTGCAGATTTCTAATTTTACAAACGCCATTAAAACCCTTAATCTCATCTAATCTACTGTCAACCAAAAACAAACACGACGCAGTCACGATTAAGACGTGAAAGTGACTACGCCTAAAAATAGAAAGAAATGACAAGAATGTACAAGAAAACAAAGATTTAAAACAAGAGAAACAAGACCAAACAAGAACCTGCTCATTCAATCATATCAATAATCATAAATTTGCCTTAAAACAAAATGATTAAACACACGAGCAAACATAAAGCAAAACAAACATGACAGTAAATAAACAAAGAACAAGAAAGATAAGAAACCTACCTCAAACACAAACAAACCCGAGCTAACTTTCTGAATTGATTCGCACACAATATCCCTTCTCTATCTCGATCAATTTGCTCAAACAAACTCTACTACTGCCCTTTCGTGCTCTTAGATTTTTAACAATAACAATAATGATCGGTTTAACCCTTAATAAAGGTCAATATGTGAATTTCTACCTACACCGGCAACCACCGTTAATGCATTAAAGCGCAGTAAATGTGGAGTCGAGACTGTAAGAGAACGAACACTCATCTGCAGTACAACTTCAGTCAAAAAGTCAACGACAAAAAGTGGCGGGGGCGGAACTAAAATGGAAATGGAATCTCAAATTTATAAAATTTCCAAACCCTATTCCCATTCTAGTTCCGAGTCCGACAACAAAAAACAAAACAAAAGTAAATACAAAAAGTAAGGTAAAAGACCTACCTAATAAAACAAAACACAAAGACCGAGACTAAGCAAACATAAAAATAGCGGAGGTGGGATCGGAATAAATTGTGAGTTTGCAAATTTTGATAACAACCATCCTAATACCCACTCTGGCTCTACGTCCACTAAAGACCAAAACAAATGCAAAGAAAAGACTGTCGGGATAGAACCAAAAACAAGCCTCAAAAGAACTTTCAGAACCCGATTCAATTCCGGTTCTGATTCCAACAGACTCAAAAAACAAAATAAAAGATAAAGGACACAAAGGGGGACCCATTTTGACCAAGGCAAAAGATGGGGTGGTTATGCAGGGCATAACAAATGGCGACTCGGATGGGAAAATGGTTTACCCATTTTCAAGATACCCAAAGAAAATTTCAGCTACCCAAAAATAACTAACTTATAAACACTTTAACTTGAATAAAATCATATATTTTTAGGATAAGTTTGAGGTAGAATCTCAGATGTATGGGCCCATGAGTTATCTTTGAATCTGAGTGTGTGCTTATATTGTGCATCATTCTTCATAGATACTTTCTCTATTCTTTGAACCACTCTACCTAAAATTCAAGCTACCTGAATTGAATCATTTAACTATCGTGCAGTAAAATCCTAGGTATTGCTCCCCTGCCAGACAGGCGTCCATAGCCCCGATGGAGATGCCTCTAGTTCTCACAAAGAATTGCTCTACTGCCAGCCAGGCGTCCATAGCCCCGATAGAGATACTTGATTACCCACTTGATATTGAGCTTGCTTTTTCTTTCTTTCTTTCCCCTTTTTTGTTTTATATATGTGGAAACTCTTTTATGCATCTCTCAATACTCAGATTCAATGAATCTAAAATGTGGGTTGAGTACTACAATGGATTTCAAGATAGTCTTGGAATCGGATTTTTCACTTGAATCAAAGATAGAGTCATTCTAAAATAAATAATCATTTACTGATGTAGATGTTTTATCTAATTTGGTGACAAATTTCTTTTGATAACAATGCATAGGATATTCACAATATATCTTCTTACCTTTAAATAACTTCTCAAACCCAAACTAGAATGATCATAAGACATAAGTTTTAGAACAACCTTGTTTCCAATGATGATAATGAAAATACCTAAGCCAATTTCTCTCCTAGTACCGAGAGCATACTTTGAATAACAACCCCCTAACTTGAGATGAGCAAAAAAAAGATCCCCAATGAAACAAAAACTAAACAACCAAAACAAAGCAAAGAAAACAAAGAAAAACAAAACAAAAAACAAAAAATAAAAACCTACCTAATAAAACAAATAAAAAACCTAACTTAACTAAAAGCAAAAACAAAAATAAAAACCAAAAACCAAAAAGTTAATTACATCTGATACAGTAGAATACATTTTCCTCTTAGACTATAAAACCTTTCTATGCACCAAAATAGTGCTTGAGAAACTGACCATTAATAGGTAATGGAACAAACTCTCTTGTTAAGGTACTCAAACAAAAGGCATTCTCCCCCTAAGATTTCAGCTATTTGATAGGGACCTAACCAAAGTCTATCAAACTTTTGGTGATCTCCCTTCCTTTCTTTAGCATTATCCCATAATAACACCAGATCTGATATTCTAAAAGCTTTTACTTTGGCTGTCTTGTCAAACCAATGCTTGACAATAGCCTGATGTTTAGAGAATTGCTGCAAAGCAACATCCCTTTGTTCTTCCATATTTAATAAGTTAAGCAGTCTAACCTCAATCCTATCATCCTTATTATAAAAATCCTAGATAAACTTCAAAACAGATATTTGTAAATGAATGGGGAGGATTGGATCTTGGCCATAAACTAACTTAAAAAGTGAATTCCCTAGGGCTGCTTTGATTCTAGTTCGATCTACCCATAAGGCAAATCTCAGCTGGGTATGCCAGTCCTTAGGGTTACTTTCTAACAACTTTTTTATTACTTCCAATAAATTCTTATTTGTGGACTTAGCCACTCCATTCCCTTGAGGGTAATAATTGGAAGAATATTTTGACACAATATTATGCTCATAGGCCCATGAAATAAACTCAGTAGAAGAAAAAGCAGGGCCATTATCACATACCAGAGCAAATGGAACCCCAAATCTAGTTGTGATGTTTTCTGTCAGAAACTTGATGACCACCTCTGTGGTACTATTCTTGCAAGGCAGGGCCTCCATCCAACATGTGCAATAATCCATTGCAATCAAGATGAATTTATGCCCTGCAAAATAATTTGGATTAATCACACCTACAAAATCAAGTGCCCATTGGGCAAATGGCCTTACCTCATATACCGGTTGTAGGGGCATTGTAGGATTCCTTTCTCTAGATACAGAAATTTGGCATACATGACAAGTCCTGCAATGTTGATGCGTATCTCTAAACACATAAGGCCAATAGTAACCTGACCTTAAAATCTGATGAGTCAAAGCATCAGCAGATCCATGTCTTGTTCCATGTCTTCCATGAAATTCACTTATGGCATGCTTAGCTTCTTGCTGATGTAGACAATGTAAGTAGATTCCTTGGAAATTCTTCCTGCAGATTGATCCTCCTTTAAGCATATAATGATAACTTTTCATCCTCAGTGCTCTTCTTTGAGTAGCATTCATCCCTTCTAGACACTTGTTATTGAGGAGGAAAAAGACTAAATATGTATACCAGGGATCTTTTGTGAATGATTGAATAGTGTATTATTGGCAAGTTATACTTTTGTCCACTTTAGCCATTGCCTTTGACAAACCTTGTCCTCTTACAAGCTTCATTGGGTGAATCTCCAAGTCAAATTCTTGTAAAATGGCCATCCATTTCCCTCTTCTTTCCCCTAATTCATTTTGCATTAGGAGGGACTTTACAGCTGGATCTGGGACTATAGCCATAACCTGACTTCTGACTATATAGTGTCTGAACTTCTTCACTGCTCGCACCAGTGCAAAAGCCTATTTTTCTATTGATGAATACCTTACTTCTGCATTCTTAAATGGAGAGCTCATAAAAGCAATTGGTCTCTCCTCGTTCTCTTCTCTTCTCTGTGTCAAAACTGCTGCAAATGAATGCTCAGAAGCAAAAGAATAAATGTAGAAGGGCTTTAAATAATCTGGACTTGTTAAAACAGGTGCCTCAGATATAGCTTTTTTAATCTACATGAAAGCATACTTGGCCTTTTCACTCCATTCAATCTTCGCATCCTTCTTCATCATTTCATTAAGTGGTTTGACAATCTCTGCAAACCCTGTTATAAATTTCTTGACAAAATTGATCCTTCCAAAGAAAGATCTCATCTCCTTCTTACTTCCTGGCCTTGTCAACTTCAAAATGGCCTCCACTCGGTCAGGATCTATGGAAATTCCCTCCTCTGATATAATGTGACCTAAAAGCTTCCCTTCAGAAACTCCAAATACACATTTCTTTGGGTTAAGAGAGACACCATAACTGATACATTTCTTTAGTACTTTCTCCAAATCAGTAGCATGATCTTCTTTATTCTTAGAGAAGATGGTTAGATCATCAACATAGATGATTATACACTTTCCTATCAGGTCTTTAAATGCTACATCCATCGCCCTCTAAAAAGTAGCACCAACATTGATTAGACCAAATGGCATCCTCTTATAGGCAAATGTACCCCACTTTGTAGTGAAAGTCCTCTTCATCCTATGTTCATGACTAACAAGGACCTGATTGTATCCTGAATACCCATCCAAGAAAGACATCATCTGAGATCTATTAACTTTTTGCAATACTTCATCAAGTGAAGGTAATGGATAGTTGTCTTTTTCAGAGGCCTTGTTTAAATTTCTGAAATCTACACATAACCTTATTTCACCATTCTTTTTCCTTACAGGAACTAGATTAGCCACCCATGTAGAGCGTCTTACTGGAAAGATTATTCTTGCAGCCAAAAGTTTCTATACCTCCTTTTGAATCAGAGGTTCAATTAATGCATTGATTGGTCGTTGCTTTTGGCAAAACGGCTTGGCTTCTGGCTTAAGAGGAATTGTATGTGTGATGACAGATGTATCAAAAGTCTTCAATTCATCATAGCGCCAAGCAATTGTTTCAATATTTTGCTTCAAGACTTTGATTATCTCATCCTTAATTTCCTGAGGACAATTTTTCCCTATAAGAACATTCCTTTCTGCCCCTGAGTGAGCCAAATTAATGGATTCATACTTGCCTCCCTCACTTTTTGTAGGCATTCTCTGATAAGCTCGTGGATCTTAATCAAATATCCTTTCCAATGCTATCATCCCTTTTGGGATGTTATTGCTCTTTAAATCCATTATACCTTCTGGATTGTTACTTTCTATATTGTCACTTTCTGGATTCCAGTCTCCTTGATCCCTGTTAGAGTCATCAATTATCTGTCCTTGAAATACATCAGAACTCTCCAAAAAGGCCAAAATATGTTGATCATCATTAAACACTTGGAAGTGTCTAACATTGTCAAGAATTGCAGGGACTAAAATCAACTCCATAGAAAACCTCTTTAGATCTGAATCTTGCATAGGCTCTAATGTACTTGCTACAACAACAAGAGCATCTGCTATTTGATTTGCTTCCCTTGGAATAAGAGTAATCCCAAAGGCATCAAAATCTTCTATTAAATTCTAGACCCTATTCCTATAAGCAGCCAATATTTTATTATGGCAAGTGTATTGGCTACGTACCTATTTCAGAATTACCTCAGAGTCTCTTATCACTGTAAGAGCAGTTACCTTCTTCTTATGAGAAAACATGAGCCCTCTTGCAAGTGCCTCATATTTAGCCACATTGTTAGTACATTCAAACTGCAATCTATAAGAAGCAAAGTAAGTTTTTCCTTTCGGATTGGTTAGTTCAATTCCTACTCCACTTCCTAGTTTAGACTTAGAACCATCAAATTTAAGAGTCCATAACTGGTCTTTAGCTGGGAGCTCTTTCTTTTTAGAAACTACAGGGATTTTGTCATTTGTGACATGTGGCGGCTCAGACTTTTGTTGTTTGTCCGAATTTGTGTTGAGAAGAAGCTCAGTTAACGATTTTCCTAGGTCCTTAATTTGTTCAACAACTACCTCCTGAGTGATTTCTTGGGCTGAGTCAGCATCTAACTCATCTTCCATTAACTCTTTTGGCATTGGCAAAGCATCCAAAGTAGGGGTATTGAAATGGAACTGAGATACTTCCACTTCTTCTTGGTCTGAAAAACCTAAAACCTGAGTCTGCTCTACTGGTAAGGAAACTTCTTCTTGAGAAAGACTATCCCATGTAAGAATAGTTGCATCCTTAGCTTGGAAGGAGAACTCATTGATGGGAGTCTCGGTTACCTCTTTAGATTCTTGATTGGGTAGATCTACATGCCTTAGAATATTTATGCATGACTGACATGTCAACTCTGAATGGTTATGATAGTGTATTCTACACCAATTAGGAAGCAATAAATTACTCAAATTAGTTTCTATTCTTAAAACCAGCCTATCTTGTTGCAATTTCCTTATTAGAACTTGCTGGTTGATGTGAATCATCGAGTCACTGTGGTGTAAGGATAGTGTATCCTCAGGACTAACTATAGAGAAAGTAAGGACTTCCTCTTGCTTGTAAACACCTATCTTAGTCTCAAAGAATGCTACTTCATTTGGAGTATCATACTTTGTAATCATGTGTTTGATCCTAGGTTCACTTCCAATTCTTATCCGAGTGGCAACTCCTTTCCATGGTAACCACATGTGCAAGAAATCCAAAGACAGATACCCTCCTATGCTTTTCATGAGCTCTCTACTTAAGAGCATACCATATGTTTCTGGGATATCAGCTATTTGAATATCTATATAAGTCTGGATCCTTGGATCTGATCCAACCTAGACATGCATGTTCTTCAACTCACCTACAAAATTGACTTTAGTTTTATCCAACTGAATCACCTTTTTATTGGTTGGAATAGGACTCAATCCTAATTTCTTATAGATCAAAAAAGGCATAACATTTCCTGATGCTCCAGAATCTAATAAGCAATTGTATAGATTCTTTCCAAAAATTCTCAAACTTAACAAGAAAGGTGGGGTACTGGTCTTACCTTTATACATCACTGCATTGGTCTCCTTTGTGAGAGTCACTTTACCTTTCCCTTTTAGGTGATCTGCTTCTTCCAAAGCCTTTAATACCACCTCTCGTTGAGCTGGGCACCACTTCATGATATCAAAGAAAGACAATGATGTCTTCTACCTTTGCAATTCTGCAACAAAATCAAACTTTGAATCATTCCTAAATTGGTACTTAGGAAAAGAAGGTTGATTACCTATATTTTGAGAATCAGAAGGTCCCTTTGGTGGGGGTGGATTGTTATCTACATTCTGATTTGGTGGAACCATGTTGTTAGGGGGTGCAGATGTAGTGAATGGCCCTTTATTCTGGTTCCTCAAAAAGTGACCACCCTTAGATTGGAAGGCTTGAGCATCATAGACATCTTCCTCTAGCTCATTATCCCCTTGCATAGGGAATTGATACTTTTCTTCAATGGTTTCATAAGTCATGGCAATGTTGACTGGCCCATTGCCTTGATTGGAATTTCTTGCTTGAAGATGGGCATCAGCCTGTACAATTTTCACCATCTTCTCCATTTCTGGGCAATTGACCTCAGAATGGGCTATTGTATCATGCAACCTACACCAGTTTTTCATAAAATTTAAATCAGCAACGTTAGCAGTATTTGATCTCTCTTCACCTGCTTGATAATTATTGGGAACTCCTCCATTGTTAGGTCCAGTGTTAAACTGCCTATTATTGTTGTTGTTGTTGAATCTTTGATTATATCCTCTGTTTTGATTTTGATAATTTTGGTTTGAGGAGTTCTGACTCTAGAAGTTCCTATTGGTGTCCTAATTTTTGTTCTGATTAGAATAATTGCCCTCATAGTTATAACCTCCTTGATTGTTGTAATTTTGGTTTTGATTATTGGGAGGGTTTTTCTTGAGTTGTGCCATGTCATTTGATATCTGAGAGAGAGTCTTTTTGAGAGTCTCTACTACACTTGTAAGTTGAACAGTTTGATCATTATGCACATTTTGAACTATGGCTGGGGAATGGACATGGGTTGATCCTCCCCCTTGTTGCGATTGACTTTGAGGTTGATGTTGTGGTTGATGCGAGGACTCATGAATGCTATTGCTAAAGAAGGGCACCGTTGGTGGAGTTTGCAACTCAGATACCAGTCCATAATGGGAATAAGATGTCCCTGGAACAGTGTTATATAATGGTGGATTAGGCATCTGATAATTCATAGGAGAAAGGGTTGCTCCTAAACCTGGGGGTTGTAGACTTATCTGCTGTTGCAATTTGATAGCCAAATGGTAAATTTTAGACAGAGAATCTATCTGATCAGGTTGATAAGTTCTTTGCAAGAATAGGCCAATCAAAGGATCAACAGCTCTCAAATACGCCTGTATGGCCACACCCTCTAGCACTAAATAAGGCTCTTGTAGCCTACGATACATCCTTTGGAATCTAGTGTTGAACAAGGGAAGGGGTTCAAGATGTTCCTTCCTTATGGTGGAAAATTGGTGATATAATATGGCAGGGTCTACATAAACCCTAAACTGATTAATAAAAGAATTTTCTAAATCTGTCCAACCCAGAATAGATCCTTGGGGCAGATTTAGATACCAATTATATGCCATATCTCCTAGATAGTAGGGAAATAGTCTAAATACCACATCTTGATGAGCAACCTAAGCTCATGTGTAGGCATCTTTGAATGCTTGTATATGTTCCTCTTCACTTCTTGACTCTCCATGCATGTATTTCGGGAAGAACTTCTCTGGGTTCTTTGGTAAATCATGGAATCCCCCAGGAATAGTCCCCAACGGGGAGGGATTATTCACAAAGTAAGCCATTGGTGCGATTGGTTGGGCAGGTGGTGGTGATGTAGGCCGAATTGGTGGTGACAAAGGCCTATTTGGTGGTGGTGTGGGTGGAATTGGTGGAAATCCAAGTGGAGTAAGCGGTGGTGGTAACATAGGTATTTCTACCCTATGAGCATGAGGTCTTGGTCTAACCGGGGTTTGAAGTTCTTCAAATAGTTCATGATTAGCAGAGGATCTGAGAACCCTCTTATATCCCTCTAGTGAAAAAGATCTTCCATGAGCCAGCTTGTCCTTTCAGACCCTCCTTCTAGCACCAACCTCTATTGATGGTTAAAATGACACAAACAACATTAAAATAGAATATTTCTACTCTATTTCTCCTGAAAAAGAAAGACAACATGTAGCAGTCTAACTCCCAAGGTCCTCGTAGTTGGTTCTCAACTGTCTGATGTCACTCAATTGGTTCATGCAACTGTAATATTCAAGGGGCCTATGCTGGTAAAAGACTCAAGCAATGACTCTTTTTATCGGAATAGTTCCTATAAATCAATGGGTTTTAAATAAAAGAAAAAGATAGAATAAAAAGGGTAAACCAGCGAGTATGAATCAAATTTATCTACTTTCTGGACATATATCTTTAATAATGAATGTTTCTTAACAGATCATCAAACCATAAGATGACACAATCCATAGCATAATCTATGCCATTGCATACATTTTAGGTGCTTAATTAACTTCGCATACTCTTCAAAAATATTCCAAGGGTTTCAAAACAACACACATTCATTCATCATCAAGATTATAGATCAACAGACTTTTTAATAACTTCAACTCAATGACAATCTAATAAGATAATCCTTAAATTTGATTCCTTCAAATGACTTTCATCACTCAAGAAACTCTTATGTTCAGCACAATCACTGCATACAGATAGATTATAACTTATCAACCTTATCAAACAAACAATTTTATTCTAAATACCATATTTCAAGAAACCTTGCAATTCTATTAACTGTAAAAGATCAAGTACAATATATCTCTACAAAAACTCTACAAAATTCTATCTCCTAGCATTAGGTAAGCCAATCCAATTTTCACTTAGCCGACCTTTACAATATGATACCCATTAGGTATTTATAGATTTACAAAAGTTCGAACCCTACTTCTATTTTAGGAATTCCACCTTTTTAGGAACTAAACTTTCTTGGAAACTCAGATCAATTTGATCTTCAGTCTTTACATTAAAACTTTCAGTTTGATCTAAAAATAGAAGATAGAATAGAAGAGGAAGTCATGTGCTCAAAAAGCTATCAATGTTGTATGCATGCAACATGCAAGGAAGGAGAACATTATGCATGCAAGATTTTTATGCATGTGAAGCTGGATCCGCAATGAACTCATCATAATTGGTGAAGACTTGTTGTAAAGCATCCATATTTGGCCCATCAATCCAGTCATCTTCAAATTTGATCCGATCCAACTCAACTGCAGCAAACTATTTCATACTTTTAACCTTTATCAATTCTCTCCCTGCAACTTTTATCTCTTCTTTGACTTCTACAAGCCGATCTATTACCAAGTATCCTCCATCATCCTTCTCCTACATGAGTCCCTGAAATATTTCATTCCATTTCTCTTTAACCTGACTCAAAGGCATGCCATCTTTTGTCATTACATTTACATCTACAATTATAGCCATGACTGCTTCCAACTCTTCCAACTGCTTAGTTAAATTATTAACTGCTTCCTGAATCTCATCCTTATGCTTGCTCAGAAATCCAGTCCTAAACTTAAGTATGTGAGAAGTCTTCTCTACAAAGTCTTTGTTATCATCTTCAAGTATAGATTGCTCAAGAAGAGTAGTTAGAGGCAATGTATTTATCTTTTCTAACTTTTCACTATACTCCTTATATCTTCTTCTTGTTTTTCTGATGCCTCAATGTATTACTGCATCTCTTTTATTACTCCCTCTACTTCTTTGTAGGCTTCAAATCCTTTTGCTAAAACCTCACCTACCTCGTAGTTCAATTTGTCTATCCATTTGTCTACCATCTCCGCCTTACCTCTAACTTGCACCAAATCATCTACCTCCTTTTTGCTTAACAAAATAGGAGTCTCAATGGCTACAACTTGTTGTGACCTTGGAGAGGAGACACTCTTCAAAAATGAATGTAACTAATCCAATTGAACTTTAAGCTCATCTTTCTTTTGTTTACCCTTCATCATTCTTGATTTAGTTGTTGAAGCCACTACATCGATTAGATTCATTTGTTGATTCCTAGTGGGTCTTCCCAAATTAACTGTACGCAATTGATAGTCTGTTAGCTACATATCCCCTACCTCCTTTTCTGTCATAGGCATGGCACATTCAACAACTATCTCCCCTTTATCTGTGAGTTTGGTAGAATGTAAGATTTTAGCCTTCTTCTTAGGCTTTTCCTGCTCTATCCCCTTCATCATGTCCTCCCAATTAAGAGGTTGAGGAGGTGTTTTGGCTCTCTTCTGTAGGTCTAACTTCAACCATATAGGAGCACTGGGAGCAGTCATCATCATGGAAGAGGGAGCAGCAATTGCAGAGGGTGGCTGAACATTTACCTCAGGTTGAGAATCAACCTTTGCTTTCTCTTATTGCTCCTGCAACACATGCATCTACACCAACTTCTCAGCCTCTTCTCTATCCTTTTGTTTTTTTCTCTTCCTTCCTTTTCTAATCTTTCTTTTTCCTTTTCCTTTTGCTTCTCTTTTTCTATCCTCTCTATTTCTAAGGCCTTGAGCTTCTCTACCTTTTCCCTTTCTTCTTTAGCTTCATGTTTCTTTATTAGCTCTTCAGCATCTCTTTTCTTTCTTAGACCTTCAGCTTCTTCTTTCTGTCGAGCTTCCTCTACAAGTTTCAGTTTAGCAACCAGGATTTCCTTTTCCCTCCAGTTTCTTGCTTTCTCCTCCTCAAGATCATGGATCTTTTGTATCAATTCTAACTTGTCATTTTCTGCTTTGACCTTGAGCTCATGCTCTTATTGCCTCATTTGCTTCTCCGCTTCATCAGTTGCTGCCCTTGTTTCAATTTTTTTTTCCTTTAATTGCTGCTGGTGAAGTAGAGGATCAGCTTGCATCTTAGCATCCATTTCCTTTTGCTTCTCCATTGTAGCCCTCGCATCAGAATCTCTTGTAGCAAATTCAAATATTTTCCATTGCTCTTCTTGTGTCATAATCTGCTCAATACTTTTCTCTAGAGGCATGTTTTCTTGCAAATCCTTTTCAGATAGAGTCTCATCTGAATCCGTCTCAACCTCAAGAACTTCTTCCTCCACTCCCTTTCCCTTAACAATTTCATCCATGCTATGAAGGGTTCCTTCTTAAATTTCCTTACTCCTTTTCCTTGTAAGTGAGACTTGTGTGGATGACTCACCCAATGTGGGTGTAGAAACAGCAGATCCGCCAATGGGAACATCTCCTTCTTGTGTTTCTTCTTCATCATCTACCACCTCAAGTTCTATTTCTTCAATGTCCGGCGGAAAGAATTCCAATGGCTCTTTGGGAGGTGTCTTTCTTTTAATTCTCTTGTATCCTTTACCCTTCTTAGGAGCTGGTTCTTGAGGAGCTTGATTTTTCATCATCAACCATGGCACACTTCTATCCAAAACTGTTCTTCCAATTTTCTTAATATCAATTGTTTCTTCCTCATTCCAGTCTATTGGATCTAAGCTTTTGGTGCCAATGTTCAAGGCTTCATATGAGTGATCCAATACAATTCCATCATCCACCAATGTGTCAGGAATATTTTCTTTAACACCCAACTCTGCCATAAGTGCAGCCAACAATCTTTCATAGTTCTTCTTCCTCAAATCATATTCATCGTGCCGATCACACCAAAAGTCCTCTAACAAATTAAAGTGTCTAGTGAACACTGAAGGTAATAAGGCATACATTTTCTTCCTTGGATCAAAATACTTACGAGCTGTATACAATCTCAATTTCAATTGTATCAACTCATTACAAACTACCTTTGCTCCCTTCAAGTGTTGAAAACTATATTCCCCCAACTTCATGAGAAATTTATGACACCCAGTCCTGTGCTTAATCCCAAACCGAGCATTAACTCCAATGGCTTGATACACAAATTCCATAAGCACTATTTTGTTACTGCAACATCTTGGAAGTAAATGTGGATGGCCTTCAAAACCAAATAACCTGAAGTATGTAAATTTCGGGTATTGGATGTACCAACTTCCCCATTCAGCAATAAAAGCCATAGCTTCTGGACTCAACCTATATCCTACATCTCGACTTAACTGGTTGATAACCACATATAAAAATGCATCATTGACTCTTTTGAAGTGAGTCTCAGCAGCCTAAAGAGATAATTTATCATAGTGATCCCACACCTTCTTTTGTCCATCCAAGGCTCCCATCATGTCCACTCTATTCAATCCTGGGAAAATCCCCAATCTTGCTGCAGCATAAACCACATAAGAAGTCATTAAGAAAGATTTAGTCTGTCTGACCCTTGTGAGCTAATCATGTATGGCATCAGAAACAATCATTGACCAATCAAACTGGTAATCACCCTAAAAGATTACTTGAATGAAATGAAACATCCATTCCTTGAAGTGGAAGGTATCCCTCTTCCCAAACACTCTAGACAACATTAATATTAAGTCAGATACCTCCTTCATGAAATCTGCCCTCTTTGGCTGGTCTGCAAGCTTGGATAGAGATTTATTTTCTGTCGTTAGCCACCTCTTGTTTAAGTAGGACTTATTGGAGTCTTTATGCTTGCTATATTTCTCCAATGCCTTTGTTTCAGTTAGCTACACCAAGTTCTTGGGATGAGGAACATTAAATATACTTTGGAACATTTGGGGAGTAAGATCTAAAATCACATTATTTTGTGAATCCATGCATAGTCTTGTAGCAGGATTGTAAGTATTGGCTACTATCAATATCCACTTCGGACACTGAACTGATAAAGGAAACACAGTGATATGTGCAAGACTGGAGTCAACAATCCTTTGTGTTCTCCCTGTCAAGTTTTCTCGTTTTGCAAATGTCTCTTCATTTAATTCTTCAAAGATGTACTGGCCCAGATTAGTATCCGTGATATCTGACCAGTCTGATTCCACCTTGCTCACTTTCACCACCAAATTCCTATGATCATACCTCAATGTATAAGGCAGTTGTTCTAGCTTTAATTTCTTTTGTTTTGCTACTGCTTTTGATGTTCCAGCCGGTTGATTCCTTCGAGCAGCCTCTCCTGACGTTCCTGACATATTTCAATTTTCCTGCAAGCAAACCTCTAATTAGATCTTTAGATATCATCATAAAACATGCTTTTAAAACATACCTGTTACACATACATCGGAGTCGGAACTAGACAGAAGCTCAAAACAATCTCTTTTACAACATTGTCGGACTCAGAGCAAAAACTAATAAAGATACTTCACCTAATAACAAACGGGCTCGGGGTCAGAACCGGGGTAGTGGTTAGAACCGGGATCAAAACAAAAAAAGATTTGTTTTTCTTCCGATTTTCCAATTTTCATATCCGGCTTCAACTCCGTCTCCGTCTCTGTCTAGGTCATCATTACTTTTTCAAAGAAGACTTTTATTACATTCGGAGCTAGAAACGGGATAAAAATGGAATCGATAACCTTCGCAAAACAAAAATTCTTAAGTTCATAATCTATTGCGATCCCACCTCCGCCTATGTTATCATATACTTCAAGGAAACCCTTTTAGAACTTGAAGTCAGAAACGGGATAGAAATGGAATCGATGACTTTTGTAAAACAAAACTCTTAGGTCCATAATCGATTCCAATCCCGCCTCTGGCTATGTTACTCATGATGTCATCAAATACTTTATTCATTTTCAACACAACTTCATGATTAAAACCTAGGTCGCTATAAAATCAAAAAGGAGCTTTAAAACTCCACACTCATATGATGGTGGGGAATGACTGTATATCTTTTAGGGCATCATATTCTAACTGATCGACAGACACAAAACCCTGATGCAGCAAACCCAATAAAACTAGGGCACGAAATTCAAACCTTGCCATTCTACACACATGACGAAACCCTAATTAAACAATAAATCTAATCTACCTCACTCTAGATTTCTAATTTTACAAATGCCATTAAAACCCTTAATCTAATCTAATCTACTGTCAACCAAAAAACAAACATGACGCAGTCACGATTAAGACATGAAAGCGACTACACCTAAAAATAGAAATAAATGACATGAATGTACAAGAAAACAAAGATTTAAAACAAGAGAAACAAGACCAAACAAGAACCTGCTCATTCAATCATATCAATAATCATAAATTTTCCTTAAAACAAAATGATTGAACACACGAGCAACATAAAGCAAAACAAACATGACAGTAAATAAACAAAGAACAACAAAGATAAGAAACCTACCTCAAATGCAAACAAACCCAAGCTAACTTTCTGAATTGATTCGCACACAATATCCCTTCTCTATCTCGATCAATTTGCTCAAACAAACTCTGCTACTGCCCTTTCATGCTCTTAGATTTTTAACAAGAACAATAATGATTGGTTAACCCTTAATAAAGGTCAATATGTGAATTTCTACCTACATCGACAACCACCATTAATGCATTAAAGCATAGTAAAGGCAGAGTCGGGACTGTAAGAGAACGAACACTTGTTTGCAGTACAACTTCAATCAAAAAGTCAATGACAAAAAGTGGCAGGGGCGGAACTTAAATGGAAACGGAATCTCAAATTTATAAAATTTCCAAACCCTATTCCCATTCCGGTTCCAGGTCCGACAACAAAAAAACAAAACAAAAGTAAATACAAAAAGTAAGGTAAAAGACCAACCTAATAAAACAAAACACAAAGACCGAGACTAAGCAAAAATAAAAATAGCGGAGGCGGGATCAGAATAAATTGTGATTTTGCAAATTTTGATAACAACCATCCTAATACCCACTCCGGCTCTGCGTCCACTAAAGACCAAAACAAAGGCAAAGAAAAGATTGTTGGGATAGAACCAAAAACAAGCCTCAAAAGAACTTTCAGAACCCGATTCAATTCCGGTTCCAATTCTGATAGATTCAAAAAACAAAATAAAAGATAAAGGACACAAAGGGGGACCCATTTTGACCAAGGCAAAAGATGGGGTGGTTATACAGGGCATAATAGAACTAAGAAAATAGCATCTGCTAATTACTGATTACAGTTTTGATTAAACACATATACTCTGCTCACTCTTCTTCACACTTAACTTCTGTGTTCGAATGATCTGACCTTTATTCACACATAGCATTCGCACTTCACACAATTCACTTCATCCATAAAATCATACATAACTCTATGCAAATGATAAAAAAATACTCATATAGATCCGCAACCAAGAATAACATCATCTACATGTCGACTTCAATAAAATATAAAGTGAATACAAACTGTCAGCCCAAAACAATAAGTAATTATCAATGTGAATCAACCAAAGTTGGTCACAAAATAGTAGGGACCCAAAAAAATATACTCGAACATGAAACACCTTCAAACATTATTCCTCGAAGATCCACAACACACTACAATCACCCTATCGGCCATGAACCTGAAAAACATGAACATGTAAGAGAAAATATTCAATCACGAGCACACTGATCAATGTGAACAAACAACATAGATAAAGAATGATCTAGAAACATCCCCAAGCATCATGAATCATCATAGAAGCATTCACATCAACTTAGATTAATAGAATCACAATATCTTCTTCTAGGAACATCGACTATAGTAACAAAATAACTGTCGAAACACATAAACTCAGAACTTGCTCAAATCTTCATGCAAAACTCTGAAACTTTCAGTAGATAAAATAGATATAACTAAAAACAAACAATTTAATTGGAAACTTCTCACTATCAATATACTAAACTTTCCATCATACTGATCTTCACTGCTTCATAGACAACCTACAACATATTTTATTACAATTTTCTCAATATCCTCGACATATACACTCTTAAAGACATTAATGCTAATAGTGTTGACATCAATGACAACCACATATGAACAATCTCCAAAAATTCTCAACAATCTCCCCCTTTGGCATTGATGGCAACACATGATGTGAAAAGAACCATCAATGCAAATTTCTCTTAGAACTTTCTCCCCCTTAGATTTTGACTCTACTCCTTGGATAATTCACGGTTTTTCACATGAATATTCTCCCCCTTTGACATCAATGACAAAGGTGCACACAAGATCTGAACCACATATCTGAACATATGACCACTCCCCTTGAGTAGTATCCACCACAACATCAATCTGAATCAATATATGACTATGAAATGCACAAACTGATGCAATGAATTTCATCTTAGTTCTGATTAAGAGGGTTAATCACCCATACCTTCCCTTTGAGATGCTCAAAATTATCCTTAGTTAAAGGCTTAGTAAAAATTTCTGCAATCCATTCCTTAGTAGGCACATACTCTAGTCAGACTTCCTTATCACTCACCATGTATCTCAAAAAATGAAACTTGATAGATATATGCTTGGTTTTTTAATGCAGCACCAGATTCTTAGAAATGTTTATAGCACTTGAATTATCACAGAATATGACAATAGGTTCATCATACAAAAATCTGATATCTTTCAACATGTACTTCATCCATAATACTTGAGTACAATTGTTAGCAGCAACAATGTATTTTTCCTCTATAGTGGATAAAGAATGGCATTCTACTTTTTACTTAACCATGAAATCAACTTCTTACCTAAGAAAAATGCACCACCACTAGTACTCTTTTTCTCATTCACATCTCTTGCCCAATTAGCATCAGTAAAAACACTCAAAGTAAGATCATCATCTTTAGGATACCATAGGCCAAAATCAACTGTCCCCTTCAAGTACCTGAAAATCCTCTTCACAATAGTCAAATGAGATTCTTCAGAATCAACTTGAATTCTAGCAACAATGCATGTGAAATTCATGATATCAGGTCTAGTTTGAGTCAAATACAAAATTTTTCCAATCATGGATATGTATCTAGTCTAATTTGTCTTAAGAGAATCATCATTTGTTGTCAACTTACATCCAGTCACCATAGGTGTATCAACTGGCTTTGAATCTTCCATACCAAACTTCTTTAGCATTTATTTCACATACTTGGACTGAGATATATAAATCCCTATATCTAACTGATTAATTTGCAATCCCATAAAGAATTTCATTTCTCCAATCATAGAAATTTCAAACTCACTCTGCATCTCATTAGCAAAATTCATGCACAAACTATCATCTCCTCCAAAAATGATATCATCAACAAATAATTCAACAATCAAATCTTTATGATGATCAATCTTGAAATACAATTTACTATTAGCAGTACCTTTACTAAATCCAATCTTTAGCAAACACTTGTCCAATCTAGCATACCATGCTCTTGGGTCTCACTTAAGTCCATATAATGCTTTGTTCAGTCAACAAACCATGTCTCCCTGATTAGTCAATTGAAATCCATTAGGTTGCTCAACATACACCTCTTCTTCCAATTCGCAATTTAGAAATGTTGAATTGACATCCATTTGATAAACCTTGAAGTTCTTGTAAGCAACATAGGCAAGAAATAACCTCACGGCTTCAATCCTAGCAATAGGAGCAAAAGTCTCTTCAAAATCAATTCCTTCCAATAGACATGGCAAATTGACTGACACATTTGATCCTGATTACTAACATCATTTCATCCTGAATCATACTCTCAACTTATCATCACCTTTCATCCCTTAATTAAATAAATCATTATTTATTTAATTAGGTCTTTCCCCTCCGCTGATTAAATTAATCAATTTAACTTAATTAGTCCCCTATCTCTGTTCATTTAAATAATTCATTTTATTTAAATTAAGTCTCTAAAGTCTTCTTATTAAATTGAATAAATTAAACCTTATTTAATTTAATCTAAAATTATCCCCTTTAGTTAAGTAAATCAAAACATTTATTTAATTAAACCCTTCCTCTCAATTTTATTTAAATCAATGCATAAATTTAAGTCCAAATTGTCACATCTCCTAATTCCTCATTACATTAATTAATATTTGATTAAATTAATCTTAAATCATACCCCATACTCTAGCTTTTACCACTTGCACATGAAAATAGATTTAATTCATTTATTAAATCTCTATTTTCCCTCACATGGCATAAAAGGGGGAATATTCCCTCAAATTTGAATTCAAATCAAAGTGGACTTAGTCCTTCCAACAAGTCATTTATTTCACCTTACAAGTCATTTTGCCTTGAGCCAACTGGCCATAACTCCATTTTTGTCCCTCTCCAACAAGTCATTTCACTAATTTGAAATTCCACCTAATATCATTTATTGGCACTTTGATCAAAATGTACGCAACCTTCATCCATTCACATCTTGACAAGTGGCACTTGGCCATTGGATGTTGAATGATCCCACATTGCTCAATTTTGCTCATTCTTCCAATTTAGAAATCTATAAATGAGAAACTCTTCCTCTCATTCATCATCCATGATTTGAATGCAAAGTTATTATCTTCAATTGAGAGAAATTATATTCATCTTCTTGAGAATTTTCCATCACCATAGCTAGGTTATTGCAGATTTTAGCAAGGAGTCACATTGTTCCTCATCATCAAGTGGATAAACCATCATCAAGCTTACAAAGGATTTGGGAAAGGACCAATTTCTACACATAATTGGCACCAATTCCCCTATGGGATCAAGTGTTTGTATTGTTTAATTAGGATTTCATTTATCTTTTATGTTTGTTCTTCATTTTTCCTATTATTGAGCATTGTAGATGGATTTCATGGGGAATCCTTGTTATCACTTGCATATTGATCTAATAATGTGTTTTTTTGCCATGTTTGTGCAGGTGTAGGATTGGGGTTCACATTTTGGTGCTAGAACAACTATTGGATGCCTGTTTTATATGCCCAATTAATTACTTGGAATGGGTGTCAAATCTTGTGCCAATTTCAAAGCTGAATGGGGGAATCTATATCTGCACCAATTTTAGAGACCTAAAAAGTGTGTGTCCTAAGGATGAATTTCCACTACCCAACATTGATATACTAGTGGACATGATAGCTGGACACAAGATGCTATCACTGATGGATGGCTTCTCAGGGTACAACTAGATTATGATAGCAAAGGAAGACCAAAATAAGACATCATTTACATGTCCATGGGGCACCTACTGCTAGAACATGATGCCATTTGGGCTAAAGAATGTGGGAGCAACATATCAAAGGGCCATGACACTAATTTTTCATGACATGATTCAAAAAATTGTGGAAGATTATGTGGATGATATATTGGCCAAGTCAAGGAAAATATGGGATCACATAGCAGCTCTAAGTGCCATCTTTGATAGATTAGAGAAATACAAGGTTAGAATTAACCCCAAGAAATGCGTCTTTGGGGTGCAATCAAGAAAGTCTTGGGATATATAGTATCAATGAGAGGAATAGAAGTGGATCCCACCAAATTCAAGGCGATCCTCAACATGGAAACACCTAGGACACTAAAACAACTTAGAGGCCTATAGGGAAGGCTCCAATCCATCCCCAGATTCATAGCACATTTGGTGGATAAAAAGATCCCATACTCTCATCTACTCCACAAGGGAGTAACATACAAGTGGGATGACAAGTTTGATCAGGCATTTAGTTAAATCAAAGAATATCTACTTACACCACTAGTGTTAATGCCACCTACTCCAGGAAAACCACTGATTCTATACATTTCAGCAACCATGGCAACTCTTAGTGCTCTATTAGCTCAACACGATGAAAATGGAAGAGAAAGAGAAATATACTATATCAGAAGAACTATGGTGGGAAATGAGCTAAACTATACTCCCATTGAAAAGGATTGTCTAGAAGTTGTATTTTTAGCACAAAAATTCAGACACTACATGCTCGCTCATCAAATCAAGCTGATTGCGAAGATAGATCCTCTCAAATACCTAATTTCTAAAGCCACTCTCACATGACAAACAACAAAGTGGGTCATGATACTGACAGAACATGGAATTGAATATGTGGAGCACAAGGCTATCAAGGGACATGAAATTGTAGATTAGCTAGCAAAGGCTCCTATTTATGCAGAGAACCCACTTGTTTCAAAATTCCTAGATGAATCAATATTCAGCCTAAGTGTTGCAAACCACTAGAAGATGTATTTTGATGAATCTTACAAGCAACACAGATTAGGGGTATGAATTTTCTTCATAAATCCCCAAGTAGACTGCATACCCAAATCTTACAAACTGTCATTTATATGCATGAATAACATAGCAAAGTATGAAGCTCTCATCATAGGCTTAAGGATTGTAGTACAATGGTAGATCATGGCTTTAAAGGTATATGGGGACTCTCAGCTCGTAATCAATTAGGTAAATGATGAATATCAGACAAAGGATTATAAGCTAACTCCATACAAGAAGTTGGTCAAGATCCTCAAAGAGTCATTCATTGATATCACATTTGAACAGTTACCTAAAGCAAACAACAGAGGAGTAGACACAATGGTGACAATTGGATCACTCTTGGAAATCCCGTGCAATGCCCCAAAGCAAGAATTTCTAGTAGAGCAGCTTCTCATACTAGCATTCGAGGTACTAAAGTCTAAATTCGTGTGTGAACTCATTGGTCTTGATGATCCTTGGTATCATGTCATTTACACCTACTTAAGAATATGAGTCTTTCTCGCTGATATAACCCCAAACCTTAAACGAGCCTTCGTAAAAAATTCCACCCGCTTTGTCATTCTAAGAGAAACCCTTTATCATAGAAGCATTGAAGGAGCCTTGTTGTATTGCCTAAACATTGAGGAAGCCATGACTGCTTTAACTGGGGTACACAATGCCATTTGTGGATCGCACTCGAGTGGTGTGACCTTGGCTAAGAATTTGTTGAGAACCAAATACTGCTGGCCAACAATGGAATGGGATGCGCATGATTTCCTCAAAAAAAATTTACAATGTCAATAGCATGGGGACCTTATCCATGCACCAGCTCAAGAGCTTCATCCTATTTTACACCTTGGCCCTTTTCATAGTGGGGGATTTATCTCATCGAAAAAATCACCCCCACCTCATCCAACGGCCACAAATTCATCATCACCACCATGAAGTACTTTACAAAGTGGGTCGAAGCCATTCCCATGACCTACATAATGGGAAAGAAGATATCCAAGTTCATCCTGAACTACCTCATTTTTTGGTACAGTGTCCCCCAAGCTATTATGTCAAATAATTGGACACCTTTAAGAAACTAGGACATTCGTGATTTATGTGAAAAATTCAATATCCAACATTTCTTTTCCACTCCATACTATCCCTAAGGCAATGGCCAAGCAGAAGTCACCAATAAAACCATCTTGAAAATCCTTAAGAAGATAGTCAATGATGTTGGTTGTGACTGGAATTTGCACCGAAATCTCACCTTATGGGCCTATCGCACCAACATTTGCATGCCAACAGGCACCACCCCATTCTCCCTAGTCTACGAATCAGAAGCCATCCTCTCAATCAAGATCGACTTCCCATAATTAAGGATATCACTACAAAACCTCATTACAGATGAGGAATATCGGGTTTCAAGGTTAAATGGGCTAGATTTATTAGATGAACGGTGCATGGATACCCTCAACCATCTATAGGTCTATCAGAATCACCTAAAACACAACTACAACAAGAAGATCAGGAGACACACCTTCCGAGTTGGTGATCTAGTGTTGAAGGAGAATTAGAGGAATGTGCCAAATCTAGAAAGAAAAGGAAAATTTGAGCCCAAATGGTTGGGACCTTTGTCATCACAACAAGCTATAAATCAAGAGCCTACCAGTTATCAACACCAGAAGCTAAACCCCTATAGGAGCCCATGAACAACTACCATCTCAAAAAGTTTTATGCCTACAATCTTGTAAGGTATAGAACCAAAAAGTACAAAAAAATCAGAAAATGTCCTGAAAAAATGGTCACCCAAATAAAAACCTGGAAAACTAGCATTTTGGTGGCAACAAAAAAATACAAAAATATAAAAATCAAAAAAAGGGTTGAAAACAGTAAAGAGAAAAATCATCCTCTAGTGAAAACCACTTCGGTGGCGCTTTGGAAAAGTACCTTGGTGAAAACCTGACACACATGTGCCTGACAAACATGCACCAAGTGTAAATAAAGCACCCTCCATCCACCAGGATCTTCATGGCTTATTCCACGCACTCACTTATCCATTATATTCCATCTATCCTTCCATCAATCGTTCACGTTTGTATCATAGCTTGATCTTGTGCTCGTATCATGTTCCACCCTAGTACTACTTGGCATATTCTTAAGGTCAGTTTGTCCTGCCTTTATCGAAGTAGTCTATCACATCACACTGGGGGCATGTTCTTGTACCTACATCGGATAGGATTCGAGTATATTCTTGGGATCTTCCTTAAAATAAAAAAATTCAAAAACATTCAGAAAATCAAAAAATCTAAAAACATTCAAAAAATCAAAAAATCAAAAAACATTCAGAAAATAAAAAAATCCAAAACATTCAAAAAATCAAAATCCAAAAACATTCAAAACATGTCGAAAATCTAAAAAATAAAAAATAGAGTCATCCAGTCGAACTATGTCATCTCTGAGCTTGAACATAGGAAAGTTTGATCTTTGATCATCCCCCAAGACATTTTAGGTTAGTCCTTAGGCGTATGTCGCAATCCGACAATCTGTTTTCCCATCTATCTTTTCATCAATTGAGTTTGTCATCAGTCAAACTACGTGGTCTCTGTGTGTATAAAATACACAAGGCTCATCTATGGATTAGCTCCTGAGACCCCTAGGATAGGTATTTAAGTTAGTCTCTTGGCCATAAATCTTGAAAATGCCAAAAACATTGGAAAACCCAAAAATCAAAATAGCCTCAAAACATTCAAAAAACACCAAAAAACATCCAAATATTTGAAAAAACCCAAAATGGTGCACCCATCTCATCTCGCTTTCACCCGAAATAAATTTCACTCACAATAAATCAATCATCGCCTTCACCCTTTGGTGAGTCAGTCGGAAGCAAGTCTAGTAGGTTCAAAAGTGAACACCTAATCGTCAAAGTCTCAAGTCTTGGTCAGTACACAAGCAATTTGATCAACTCAGAGTATCAATAGCTTATCACCCAATCAATCTCATCAAAAGCCTGATCAAAACATGTCCTAGGATGTATCCTTCCCACGATGGACATCAGCATCAGGTATCCCACTATAGTTTAGTCTTGGCTAGCAGTATGAAGAACATTAGCTTGTTTGTTTACTTTATCCTTTCTTTGGACTTATATTATTGTGCTCATTCCAAGGACCTCTCGATAATGCCTAATCAAAATAGGTTTAGAGAGAAAGGAATGGGGAAACGATCATTATCTTTTTGTCTGTTGTTCTTGTTGGATACTCTTGTAAAATAACTTATTCATATGTACTTTTTTGGTTTGTAGGGAGGGTGTTTTAGGTGTCTTGTTGACCACATAAGAAGGCTTTCCTTTTTATGTTTTGGTATGATATGTCTAGAATATTTGAACTACATCCTGAATAAGGTTTTGTAAGCTAAGTGTGAACAAGAATACTCCTATCTGATTGTCAAGTCAAAGTCCATCACACTAGGTACAACGCCATCCTTGTTATTTATACCTTGATGCATCGTACCTATGTGTGTTATCAAACATAAAGTAATTGGCCCTTTGAAAATCCCAACTCCTAGTAAACAATTCGTTGGCATTGGCTTTAATGATAATGACTTGTTGGATCTTTTTTTCTTCTATCTTCTTTCCATACTAACATGGTACCATGATATTTAATCAGAACATCGCTAATGCATCCGCCCTGCATCCATAAAATCATCAACATAAATACATATCATATCATATAGATCATACCACATCATATCATCTCACATTATCATCTTAAGTTATGAGGAATAATATAGATTTTTTATTCTAAGTATCTTAAGAAATCATTGCATTACATTCATCTCGTATCATACATTACATGAATCATTAAAGGTATAATAGAAATCATTTGCATATAATTACATAATAATTTGCATACACTGCATCCATACTATTGTCATCAAAATGCATAGAAAAATACAAAAATAAAGGCAACCATAATCATCATCGCATCATGTAGAAACATACATCATATTGCATGAACATAAAATAAAATCATTTTATAAAATCTAATAGCACATAGGAAATTAAAAAGCATCCATACATCATACATCATAGAACATCTCATAAATAGGACCATATCATATATATATCATCAAAATATACAACTGTCATGGTACAAAAATTGGATCAAGTGTATACATCAAGATATATGATATAATCAGGGCAATAAGTATCAAAGCCCATGAATCAAAATGGATAACTTCCCATGATCAAAGACTAGCCCTATTGGCTATGCCCCTCCCCCTCTGGTCTCTCACCATGGTCCTCGGGAGGCCTCATCCCTATCTGCTGAGAAACATCTGGCACCCAACCAACTGGTGGTACTGCCTGCCTGTAATGCTATCAGTAGTACTCGGCCTCTCTAAAGACCTCTCGGTATGCCCTAAGAGATATTGTCTAGCCCTGGGAGGATGAGGTTGTACTCTCTAGCTGTCTCCTCCGATCGATCTCCTAATCCCTCTCAGACTGGACTTGGTCCCTCTCAATAGTAACTGCCAAAACCTACTAACGAGCCTAATCTCACTCAACCGTCAAAATCTGTATCTGCCCCTGAAGTTGCTGAATCAAGGAATCCCTATGGTCTGGTTGTGTAGGTAGTTGTTGCTATGGTACCTGATCTCACTGGGGGCTCAGCTATGCTTGGTCTCGTGGTGGTGTCAGTACTCATGGGGGTGCCTGGTCCTATGATGGTGTATGATGTGGAGGAGGTCCACCTCCTCCCCTATCCCCATCACCATCTCTGTCATCATCACCTCTGCCTCCATATCCCCTGACCCTACCAATGGACCTACCTCTCAGCCTCCACCATGGAAGAACTATACCTGGAACTGTCAATCTGAGAGGAGGCCTGAACCAAGCTCTGTACGTTTGGGTAACCCCTGCATCTGCCGACCCTTGATCATATGGCCATGGCCTGGCTAGTAACTATCTAAACGAGGCTACTACCTCCTATGCTAGAATGGGTTGGCCCCATGTTTTCTCTCATGTGGAATGGGTGAAGAACATCACATACTGATCGTCCAACCTATCATGAAAATCACCGAACTAGTGGGCCACCCTATCTAGAAGATACCACTCTATCATAGTGTGCTCTCAGCCCTGCATCCATCTATCCTACTGAGCGAAGAATATCTACTCATGATCATCATACCATAGGCCTATACCCATCTAGGGCCTCCAAAAAAACTTTCACATCTCATCAAGAACTCATCACCAATGGGCGATGCCTCCTGTACCTATATGAGTAAAACGAATCTAGGCTCCTCCATACCACCAAACAACAAGATCATCAATATCTAGAACAATCGGTGTGACATTCAGACAGAGCATTGGAATCCACTCCCATGCCGAGATGTGTAGAAGAGTGACCCCGGCCCCAATGGCCATGTTGTTAAGATATAAAAACTTGTAAAGATCCCTGTATAGTGAGGCCAACATCATTGGCCCCCAAGCAAAGCATTCCCTACCAACGACCATCCGCTCCCCAGCTAGCCCCCAGCGCAGACTGAAGTATTGGCCCACTGATCTGGTGCCACAAGACCTGATATAATGGTGGCAACAATCAATCTATAGGTGGGAACTACACCCTGGTACATCTCAAAGTTTATCTGTCCCTCAAAAAAGTAAATCTCAACGAGACCCATCAAATCATAACAGGCATTCCTATCAGCATCTGGATCATAAATGACTCTCACTCCATGGATAGGTAGTTTTAGGATACACCAGACATCCTTGAGTGTAACAATAGCCTTTTTAGTGGGAAGATGGAAAGAGGAGGTCTCACTGTGCGATCCCTCTTCCAAAGTTGTCATCATCCCCAAGTGGGTCTGAACAGGATGAACGTACGCAACGAACCAAAGGCCGAGAATACCAAGCTGCTCCTAAAGGAATATGTGCATGTCATCTAATCTGTTAAGCACCGGCCATTTATGCTCCCTCGAGTGAATTATATCAAGGTCCTCCTGCACAATGGAAACCATCACATCAGGTCTCGTAAGAAAATCCACCTCCCGCATTGGCTTTTTGCATTTGAAATAGCAAATGCGGTGTTGTTTGTAAATGTGACGCAATTTGTAAAGTTCTAAACTATGCCGCCGTGGTGAATTTTGGAAAATCTTAAATTTTTAAATGCGTCGTGTGGTTCAATTTGCATATGCGGTTGAATTTGTGATCAAACGCTAATTTTAAACTGTGTCATGTGGTCCGATTTGCATATACGACTGAGTTTGACAAAAAAATCCTAATCTCCTAACCAGATCGCGGTGGTGCTACTCTCATATGCGGCGCAGTTCGAGGTTGTGTGGTGCTAATTGAGCATTTCTAGCGGCACTATATAGCACCGCTTGACCTAAAGTTGACTTGGACCCTTTTAAATGCACGTAAAATGAGAAAATTAAAATTTGAGATAGGGGTACATACCACGGGTCCTGCGTTGGCTGGTCACTGGCACACTCGTACCCTCTCTAACACATGCCTAGGAAGTTGTCATTGTGCCATCTCGATCAAGACTCAGAGCTCAGGAGATAGAAATTTCTAAAGGCTAAGTGTGCAAATGAATTGAAAGTGACCCCTCAGGGTCTATTTAAGCCTGTGAATTAGGGTTTTTTGACCTAATTTGACCATCCAGCTAGGGTTTTGATCCCCAGATTCCATTTTTGTCCAACTGAGGGCCACGTTGCATCTTTTTTGGCATTTTAACGCATTTTTTTGGCATCCTGGGGCATTTTTGAACCCATCGGGCACCTTGTCCTCTTTTTTCGTGAGATCCTCCAAAAAAATAAAAAATTCATCTGATCTCTCGAGGGGGCAACATACCAGCAAAATCCTTCCACTAGGGCAGCAGTGGGACATCTGAAAAATCAAGAAATTTTTGACTTTTGATCATAGTAGTTTATTCTTTGAACCAATACAACAGGTGCATTGCTTCAAAGAGGGGCAAAATGTAGACATGGAAAATTGACCGACACACTTGATCCTAATTACTAACATCGTTTCATCCTGAATCATACTCTCATCTTATCATCACCTTTCATCCCTTAATTAAATAAATCATTATTTATTTAATTAGTTCTTTCTCCTCTGCTGATTAAATTAATCAATTTAATTTAATTAGTCCCATATCTCTATTCATTTAAATAATTCATTTTATTTAAATTAAGTCTCTAAATTCTTCTTATTAAATTGAATAAATTAAACCTTATTTAATTTAATCTAACATTATCCCCTTTAGTACTAAGTAAATCAAAACATTTATTTAATTAAACCCTTCCTCTCAATTTGATTTAAATCAATGCATAAATTTAAGTCCAAATTGTCACATCTCCTAATTCCTCATTACATTAATTAATCTTTGATTAAATTAATCTTAAATCGTGCCCCATCCTCTAGCTTTTACCACTTGCACATGAAAATAGATTTAATTCATTTATTAAATCTCTATTTTCCCTCACATGGCATAAAAGGGGGAATATTCCCTCAAATTTGAATTCAAATCCAAGTGGACTTAGTCCTTCCAACAAGGCATTTATTTCACCTTACAAGTCCTTTGTCCTTGAGCCAAGTGGCAATAACTCCATTTTCTTCCCTCTCCAACAAGTCATTTCACTAATTTGAAATTCCACCTAATATCATTTATTGACACTTTGATAAAAATGTACACAACCTTCATCCATCCACATCTTGACAAGCGGCACTTGGCCATTGGATGTTGAATGATCCCACATTGCTCAATCTTGCTCATTCCTTCAATTTAGAAATCTATAAATGATAGACTCTTCCTCTCATTCATCATCCACAATTTGAATGAAAAGTTATTATCTTCAATTGAGAGCAATTCTATCCATCTTCTTGAGCATTTTCCATCACCATATCTTGGTTATTGCAGATTTTAGCAAGGAGTCACATTTTTCTTCACCATCAAGTGGATCAACCATCATCAAGCTTACAAAGTAGTTGGGAAAGGGCCAATTTCTACACATAATTGGCACAAATTCCCCCATGGGATCAAGTGTTTTCATTGCTTAATTAGGATTTCATTTATCTTTTATGTTTTTTCTTCACTTTTCCTATTATTGAGCATTGTAGATGGATTTCATGGGGAATCCTTGTTCTCACTTGCATATTGATCTAATAATGTGTTTGTTTTCCATTTTTTTGCAGGTGTAGGATTGGGGTTCACACTTCCATCTGAGAATATACTTTACATACCAATCTTGCTTTGTTTCTAATAACTTCACCTTGTTCATTCAATTTATTTTGCAAGACCCATTTAGTTCCAATTACATTTTTGTCCTTAGGTCTAGGAGCAAGAGTCCATGTTTCATTCTTCTCAATTTACAGTAGCTCTTCTTTTATTGCTTCCATCCAATTTTCATCTTTTCATGCTTCATTTACATTACTTGGCTCAGTCTTTGATATCAAGCAATATTCTTCTACAATTCTTCTCCTAGGTTGAACACCTTTGTTCTTATCACCTATAATCTGATCTTATGAATGATTTAGTATTACATAACTTAGATTCTTAGAATGTTCTTGAACTTCAGGCTCTTGTGATCTCTCTTCTTCACTTTTACTACATCCTTCCTCTTGGATTTTCTAATTTACCGAAATGATCTGCACTTGATTTTGAGTCTGATCAGTACTGGCATTTTGATCATCTAAATCATATCCATAGGTTCTAGATGGTCTAACTATGTCTTCATCAACCTTTACATTATCACTTTCAACTATTTCCTCAATCTCTTATTGAAGCACATGTAGGCTTTACTTTTAGTAGAATAACCAAGAAAAATTCCTTCATCACTCCTAGCATCAAAATTTCCTATATCTTCATCTCTTTTGATATAAAATTTTCTTCCAAATATTTTGAAATATCTAATAGTAGGCTTATGACCAAACCACAGCTCATAAGGGGTCTTACCAGTATCACCTTTGACATATATCCGGTTGAGAGTGTAAACAAAAATACTCACTTCTCTCTAGTAGATATGAGGAACATTTCCTTCTAGCATCATAGTCCTAGCAGCATCTAGTACTGTCTTGTTCTTCCTTTCCACAACTCCATTTTGCTGAGGGGTCCATGGGGTAGATAATTGTCTCTTTATCCCATATTCTTCACAAAAGGAATTAAACTCACCGAAAGTGTATTCACCACCTCTATCTAATCTCAAACATTTAATCTTCAAGCATGTCTTTGTCTCAACCATAGTCTTGAGAATTTTGAATTTCTCTAGAGCTTCATATTTTTCTCTTAAGAAGGTAACCCATATCAATCTATAATAATCATCAATGAGTAACATTAAATACCTTCCTCCTTGTAAAATTTTGATTCTAGTGGAACCACGCAAGTCAGTGTGCACAAGCTCCAATACCCTATTTGAACAATATTGTTTTCTCCAAAATGAAACTCTAGTTTGTTTCCCCAACTGACATTCCTTATATATGGTATTAGTAGGATTTACCAGCTTAGGAAGATCTCTCATAGCCTGAGTGGAACTTATCTTGATAATATTGTGAAATTTTGCATGACATAATTTTCTATGCCACAACCAACTTTCATCAACTTGAGCAATCAGACAACTTTTACTAGCAATACTCAAGTGAAAAATATTACCTTTTGTTTTTTTACTTGATGTAATCACATTTCTAGAATTCCCTAATATTTTACACTTTCCATCCTTGAATTGAAGATTATATCCCTTGTCAACCATTTTTCCAACACTTAAGAGATTATGCTTCAAATCTTTAACATATAGGACATAATCAGTAATATGCTTACCATCAAAAGAAATGGATCCTTTGCCATGGATTACACCAACTTTGTCATCACCAAATCTTACAACACCACCATCATACTTTTCCAAGCTCACAAATTTACTTTTATCACCTATCATGTGATGAGAGCATCCACTGTCGATGACCCATTCACCATTTTCTTCAATTATGGCTGCTAGAGCTTTCTCAACATTCATGCAACTAGTAGAATCAACAAGTACAAGATTAATTTCCTTGATAGCAATAAACAAAAACTCATCTTCACTTACATTCCCTTTATTAGATTCATCATCTGTCACACCTTCATTAGCAACATAATAACATTTTCTTTGGAATCTAGGCTTGTTAGGTCTCGGGTTAGGAAATCTTTTTGGACACCTTGAGGAAAAATGACCTATCTTATTGCAAGAAAAACATTTAAGAGGAAATTTCCCTTTATACTTACCTTCTCCTCTAGCTTCCCTTTTGATAATAAGTGCTTCAAGCTCATTCAGTTCTCTTTCTTCTTCTTCAATCTGCCTCATTTCATCCTCGTACTTGAATACCTTTCTAGAAGAACTTTCACCTAGATCATGTCTCTGCTTATCTCTCCCAAAAGTAGTAGCTTTGAATGTAGATTCTATCTTAGGAAGAGAATCACCAAACTCACTCAATTCAAAGGTAGCTAGCTTACCAATCAACATATCTCTGGTAACATTTGTCACAGTTTGAATCTCCTCAATAGCAACAACTCTATGTTTGTATGTAGAAGGAAAGAATCTGAGAACTTTAGAAACAATCTATGATTCTTCCAATATTCCACTGACACATCTGATGTTACACACAAGTTCATTCACTCTCTACATGAAAGTAGTAATGTTCTCATCTTCACCCATTTTCAATATTTCATATTTCTCTTTTAGACTCTACAACTTAGAGATCTTTACATGAGCATCAACTTCAAACAAATTTCCCAATTTGTTCTATATCTCATAAATAGTCTTCAAATCCATTACATTTGTCATCTCGGAATTAGTCAAAGCACTCAACAATGCTTCCTTAGCCTTGATATTATACTCAACATATTTAATCTTAGCAGAAGAAGAAGGACCATTATGTGGGATGATATACCTATTCTTTGTAATGTTCCAGTATGATTCACCAATGCATCTCAAACGACACTCCATTCCAGTCTTCCATAGAGAATAATTTTTTCCATCAAATCTCAGACTATCCTTCTTGTATGTCACCATCCTAGATCCCCTCAATCTATTAAACTTCTTCCAAGGAACCTGCTCTGATACCAATTGTTGGCAACAAAATGGCAAACAATTGAGAGGGGGGTGAATCAGTTGTCATAGAAATTACACTTAATAAACTTATTCTTTGATCTGATAATTAAACATGAAAGCATTAAACCATCAACACATCAGAAACACACATAACACCAATATTTTTGCATGGAAACCCTATTAGGGGAAAAGCCATGGTGGAGGTTAATCCACAAGTTTATACTCTATTAAAAGTATAGAAAATGGGGAATGCACTTGCATTCAGGCACACTGCCTAGATATCACTGCTCAAGTACAAAAAGGCTCACGACCCAAAGGAAGACACAATGTCTTACAGTTACATTTAGATTAAATCCATATAAATATTTTGAACTAAGAAAATAGCATCTGCTAATGCATGATTATAGTTCTGGTTAAGCACACAAACTTTTCTCACTCTTCTTCACACTTAACTTCTTCCTTCGAATGATCTAACCTTTATTCGCACACTTCGCTTCATGCATCAAATAATACATCACTCTACACAAATGATAAAAAAATCACTCATATACATCCGCAACCAAGAATATCATCATCTACATGTCGGCTTCAATAAAATATAAAGTGAATATAAACTGTCGACCCAAAACAATAAGTAATTATCAATGAAAATCAACCAAAGTGAGCCACAACATAGTAGGAGCCCAAAAAATATCCTCGAACTTGAAACACCTTCAAAAATTATTCCTCAAAGATCCACAACATGCTACAATCACCTTGTCGGCCATGAACATGAAAAACATTGACACAAGATAAAATATTCAATTGCAAGCACACCAGTCAATGCAAACCAACAACACAGATAGAGAATGATCTAGAAACATCCACAAGCATCATGAATCACCATAGAAGCATTCACATCAACTCAGATTACTAGAATCACATTATCTTCTTCCAAGAACACTAGCTACAGTAACAGAATAACTGTCCAAACATAGAAACTCATAACTTTCTTGAAAATCTTCATGCGAACCTCTAAAACTTTTGGTGGATAAACCAGATATATCTGAAAACAAACCCTTTAATCCAGAACTTCTCACCATCAATATACTGAACTTTCCATCATACTGATCTTCACTACTTCACAGACAACCTGCAACATATTTTATTACAATTTTCTCAATATCCTTGACATATGCAGTCTTAAAGACATTAATGCTAATAGTGTTGACATCAATGCCAACCACATATCAGAAATCAGCAAAAATTCCCAACATATACAAGTCATCCTAGTGCAATCATCAATGAGCATCATAAAATACCCATCTTTTTGTGGAATCTTAGTCTGCATTGGTCCACACATATCTATACAAACTAGATCCAATGGTTTTGATGTGGAATACTCTTTAGCAAGATATTTACTTCTTCTATGATTCCATTCTTGACATGGCTTATAGATGATTGATTAAGGCTTGTTAATATTTGGTATATCTTGGACAAATACTTTTGAACTAACCTTTACAATATCATCACAATTTAAATTTCCTAACCTTATGTGCCAAATCTATAACTTTCATCCTTCTATGTAGTGAGTAAAATCTATCCATTCAACTCATCAAGATGATAAATGTTACTATTTGTCCTACTTCCTTTCACAATCAGTTCACCAATACTATATTTCTTGATTTCAAAACTTCAACACTAAAATATAGCTTGTAGCCATTTTCACACATCTAATTAACATTTAACAAATTGTGTTTTAAACCTTCAACATACAAAAAATCACGTGTCTTTGTTTTACCACCATCAAGACTTAAAGTACCATTTCTAGATATTTTGGAAATTGAATTATTTTCAAGGGTATGTGAACCACCTTTAAATTTCTTGAAATTCATGAACTTACTCTTGTCTCCAATCATGTGGTTAGAAAAACCAATTTCTATGATCCACATGTTATTCTCCTTTTGAGCATGTAGTGTAGTTTGAGCAATAACTATTTTTTTAGACTTCTTCTCTTCAGGAACCTTCTTCTAGACCTTTATTGATTCATGAATTCTACTCTCTGATTCTTTTCTGCAACTTTTAAAAAAAGGACTCAAAAAATTTCTTCTACAATTCCTTGCATTGTGTCCAAAATTGTTGCATTTGAAATAAATTATATTAAACTTCTACAGAGGTGCAAATGCATTATTTTTAACAAAAATATTTCTTCTTTCTTGAGCTCTTCTATAGTCAACAACCTTATGACAAAAATTATTGCAATTAAAACAATAACCAAAGAAAGGAAAATTTGACTTGTTAGTGTATCCTTGTCCTTAAGATCTTTTTTTTTTCTACACTTGAATAAAGCCATCGTTACATCCCATGCTTTTATCACTTTCTATGGTTCTTTCAGATCTTGAACTTTCAGAGCCTATCACTTCTAGACTTGCCTTAGCAGACTTCTTATACTATTCTAGTTTTGACATGCAGAGCTCTCTAACTTCACGAAATCTGATCTAGGGTTTTAGTACTTTACCAAACTTCATCTACAACTATTGGTTCACTTTATCAAGCTCTTTTCTTACTGTCATAATTTTTTCTTCAAGATTCTCACAATTTTTGTCTCTTGATAGTAGCTTTACTATCATAACTTCTTCAATTATTTTGTATTCTTCTACTTGGGTCTTCAGATCATCAATCATATTTTCTATAGTCTTCAACTCTTTTGATACCCTTTCTTTAGCTCTCACCTATTCTACATTTTTTCCTTCATTTTTTAATTTATTTTCCAACCCACAACACCTTCTCTATAAGATCTACTTATTTTCAATCCTCTCTAGATCCCATTTCAACATCTCCTTTAATAGTCTCAAAATACATGAACACATTTTTTTCTTCTTCATCTTCTTTTTTAGTGAAGCAGTCTTCTTCTTCATTAGTGTATAAACTCTTATGTTTTCTTTGACCATTGAATATTTTCTGAAAATATTTCTTTCCATTATTTTTCTCAACATTGTTAGTATTCTTATGGGGACACTTGAAAGGTAAGTTTCCTTTATACTTACGAAAACCTCTTTGTCGCTTCTTGAACAAATTTGCTTCTTCTAGATCTGATCCAAAATTAGAATCTTGGTCAACCTACTTCATAGACACTTTGAAAGAAACCTCTTTCCTTATAGATTCTTCACTTTTAGAACTCATCTCAAATGTAGTTAATGTTCCATGTGATTCAATCAACCTTAAATAATTCAGATCTTTAGCTTCTTCAATAGAAAATATTTTAGGATCAAACCTTTTAGGGAGAGAATTGAGTACCTTCTTCACAACAATATTTTCTTCCAAAATTTTACCAAGACCATAGATATGGTTCACTACTTCATCAAATCCGAGCATAAATGTAGAAATGTTCTCATCTTTTTTCATCTTCAGAACTTCAAATTGATCTTTGCAAGTCTACAATTTTTCCTCTTCGACTTTGACATCACCTTCATAGAGTATTTCCAATTTGTCCCAAATATCCTTTGTTGTTCTACACTACATTAATTTTATAAATTTAGAATTAGTCAATCCACATAAAATAGCATTATTTACCTTAGCATTGAGTTCAAGAGCCCTATTTCTAGAATAATCCCTAGGAGGGTGATTTTTAGGAGGCTCATACCCTTCTACAACTCACATCCAAATGTCCATTCCTAAATCCATCAAATAGGACTCCATCCTAACTTTCCAAAATCTAAAATTGGACTCATTAAAGACTAGTACTTTATTTCCAAAATAACTTTCTTGTGCCATCCCTAATCCACCTTAAATTGTTAGGTCAATTCAAATGAACTTAGCTCTTATAACAATTAAAGGTAACACAATCTACTGAGAGACGAGGGTGAACCAATAGATCAAAAAAGATTGGAAACATTTAATATTGCTATTGCTATATAGTTTTTTGACATGAAGAGCACTTAACCACACAACAAAAGATAACACTAGATGTATATAGAAACCCAAGATGGGAAAAACCATGATGATAATAGCTACTTGGATCTATTGTCCAAATCTAGCCTCACAATGCAAAAATGTAATGAGTGAGAGGGTATGTGCAGGATCATCATGGAAAAAATAAGAAGTAGGTGTTTGTCTGACCACTTTAACCACAGTAAAATAATAATAATTTTTTTATAATATTTTAGATATAAGTAGAGGACTCATGTCTCGATGTGATGCATATTTTTTTGTAATATTTTTCCAAGTAAATAATTAATTATGATTTTTTTATTACAACTTTTAAAAAATATAAAAAATTGTATGTCTGACCACCTTAACTTGGTCAAAACTTCATGAAATTCTTTTTTTTTTTTTTAATCCTATAGTATGTGAAGCATAGAATGTGACGCATGTTTCGGATTTAAAAAATGTGATACTATTTGAAAGCTATAGATGTTTTTTCAATCAACCTATCAATCAGGACTTTAGTCATAATTCAAATAGAAAATGAATAATAATTATTTATTAAACTCAAAGTAAAGCATAATTCATATTGGTGGAAAGCTGAGAATCTCCTTTAAAAACCCTTTTTGTTTCATCAATTTTGGGTAAAAAAAAGTCGTCAGCCACATGGGCCATCATTTCACTTACATATCGCCACATTTTGGCCCATCATGATCCCGCACATACCCGAGATTGTAACATGAAGTAGGAACCAGCCTACCAGAGACACTTATCCCTTATCGAATTTATAGGAAACAACCTACTGGAGACAAAAATCCCCACCAGAAATAGACACCAATCCCTACTATAACAATACAAGTAGAACACTAGTCCTACATGAATACAAAGATAATGGTGAATTTTAAATATAACTGATATGTACCAAAGTCACATATGACACTCCTCCACACTAATAATGATCTTCTAATATTGGTGCTCCCTCTTTTATTCACAGTTCTATATTCAAAATCACCTTACTTGATTAATGCCAACACAGCTAAAAAAATATAACTCACACACTTATGATGCATCTGATCATTTAAAATATATACATGACACTACATTAACACTCTTCCATGTTTGCTAGGGATCCACACATAACTAGGTCAACATAGGATGGACCTAAATTCAAATTACACATGAAACATAATGTAATATTATGGTCTAGACACAAATTTCTTGTTGCCGAAAGAACTTGATGTCATGCACCACCATAGGAACCTTAACTAGGTCCTATTCTCACTTCACATGCAAGGTTTGAATTTTGCATTCTACTTGTTATTACCACACATACCTTGAACTTTAAATAGCTTGAAAAAGATTCTAAGACTTCAAGCCTCTTTCTCGTAGAGCCTCACCTTTGAAAACTTAGGAAATTGATAGAACTAGTGTAGACATACTCTCCTTCCAATCTGCAAAGCAACATTACATTTCTAAAAGAGATGACCTAGAAGTCTCTTTGCCCAAAAGATATCCTTTTGGACCACCACACTCATATTAACTGCATACCCGACATGGTATAATAAGCACACCAACTATTTGAAGGCATTCAAGTCTCAACACAACTTGATTCATGTTACTTGATATAGGATTTCATTGATAAGACAACTTCATGATTTTTACTTCTGGATACATAACACTTTAAGTCAATGGGAATACAATGGAAATTTCATGTACTCCTACAATCTCTTTCATCTTTGAAAACCTTCACAATTGACAACCTTGAAACCCTTTGACAACAACTGATAGTAGCCTTTGACATCAATGACAACCTATGTTCAACAGTTTATAAATTATTCCTATTTAGGATTTTAGGTGATTAATTTTACACATTATTTTAAAAATGGGTTAGTTTTACTAGCTAGAACTAGAATATTTGTTTCTTAGAACAAAAAATTAAGACATATGGGTATGTGCAGGATCATCATGGAAAAAATAGGCCCTTAAGTGGAGATGAAAATTCAGAAAATTAGAGTTAGGCAACTTGACGTAAAATTTTGAATAAGTTATCTATATTATTTCAAAAATATGCAAGAATAGAATATGTAAAAATTTGAATGTAGTTCCTAAACTACTAGATTTATTTATTTTTAAATCTATTTGGTGAAATTTGAAATTTCAATGCAGTACTACTTAAATTTTAGGGAAAAAATAAGAAGTAGGTGTCTGTCTGACCACCCTAACCACAATAAAATAATAATAATTTTTTTATAATATTTTAGATATAAGTAGAGGACTCATGTCTCGATGTGATGCATATTTTTTTGTAATATTTTTCCAAGTAAATAATTAATTATGATTTTTTTATTACAACTTTTAAAAAATATAAAAAATTGTATGTCTAACCACCTTAACTTGGTCAAAACTTCATGAAATTCTTTTTTTTTTTTTAATCCTATAGTATGTGAAGCATAGAATGTGACGCATGTTTCAGATTTAAAAAATGTGATACTATTTGAAAGCTATATATGTTTTTTCAATCAACCTATCAATCAAGACTTTAGTCATAATTCAAATAGAAAATGAATAATAATTATTTATTAAACTCAAAGTAAAGCATAATTTATATTGGTGGGAAGCTGAGAATCTCCTTTAAAAACCCTTTTTGTTTCATCAATTTTGGGTAAAAAAAAATCGTCAGCCACATGGGCCATCATTTCACTTACATATCGCCACATTTTGGCCCATCATGACCTTGCACATACCCATATATATATATATTCCTTTTTTCATGTCTCATGCATGTGGGACAAATTTATTTATATTTTATGTGTGATGAAAAAATATATGGGACATATTTAGTTATATTTTTTTAATGTTGAAACTTAGCTAAGGTGCACATTCATCTTAGTCTTCTACATATTTAATTTTAAATTGTTCAACAATATTTAAGATGTTAGATAGGTGTAATCAAAATCATAGTCTTCTTGAGATCTATCACATGCAAGCAGTTCATTTAAAGTGGATTTAACTAGTTCTTGAATTTTTAACTGTGTGGTAGAAATCAAATTTTAGAATTGAAATATTGACTAATCTATGATGGTCTATAAATCTTAAAAAAATTAAAATGATTAGGTTTTTAACTCTTTGTAATTATATTCTTAGAAAAATAAGGGTTTTGGTTCACATGCTTTGCTTAAAGATTGCTTGATCTTTGATGGTTAATTGTGTGGCTTAAATTATCATAGAAGGAAATCTCAAAATAAAAGAATTTTTTAGTCTGGATTATACATCCACAAAAAATTTAAACCTAAAACTTTGATAATTAATTATATTATTTATTTTTGCATCTAAAAAACATTTTAAACCTAAGTCTTTCATAATGAACTATGTATTGTAATTTATGTATGCAAAACAAATTCAAACCTTAAACAAGGGTGCATATAACAAAGACATCAAATATATCCCATCCCATTCCATTTCATCATTTTAATAAGTACCTAACTTTATTTATATTATAGAACGTATATTAATTTTTCACAATGAATATGAAGTTTATAAATTGCTCATATCTAGAATTTTAGGTGACTAATTTTATAAACTATTTAGAACAAGGGTTTGCTCTACTAGCTCAAAATGGACCATTTTTTCTTGAAGATGTATATTTATTTATTTATTCTCTTACTTATGCATGTGGGATACATTTTTATATTTTTCAAGTGTGGAAAAAAATATAAGGAATATTTTTTTGTATTCTTTGAATATGTGAATTTGATTAAGATGCATATTCAGCTTAGACTTCTAGATATTCAATATTAAATAAACAAAATGCATATAAAATTAGATAGGTTTAACAAAGCTCACATAATCCTCCTGAGATCTACCATATTCAATTAATTTATTTAGTGGATTCAACTAGTTATTGTAGTTTTCAGTTGGTGGTAGAAATAAAATTTTAGAATTGAAAGAGTAACTAATCTATGATTGTCTAGAAAGTTTAGAAAATTGAAAATAATTAAATTTTTAAATCTTTCCTAATTATATTCTTAGTAAAATAGAGGTTTTTGTTCACATGCTTTGCTTAAAGACTACTTGACTTTTGATGGTTAATTGTGTGGCTTAAATTATACATTGAAGGAAATCTCAAACCTCATGAGTATTTTAGTTTGGATCAATCTTAACAATAATCATTGTCACTTTCTTTTGATTAAATATTAACTAACCTTTGATCACTAATTATGTATTTCAGATTATGCATCCAAAAAATTTAAACTAAAATCTGCGGTAACTACTTATGTGCTTAATTTATGCATCCGAAAAAAATTAAGTCTTTGGTAGCTATTTATGTACTTTATATTATACATGAAAAAATATTTCAAACCAAAAAAGGGTGAATAGGATAAGGACATTAGGACATCACATCTCATCCCATGTCATCATTTTATAAAGTAATTAGCTTTATTTATATAGAGCATACATTGATTTTTCAAAATGAATATGGAATTTATAAATTGTTCATATTTGGGATTATAGATGGCTAGTTTTCATAACTAATTATGTACTTTAAATTATGCATCCAAACAAAATCAAACCTAAATCTTTGATAAATAATTATGTATTTTATATTATGCATCCAAAAAAATTCAAACCTAATTCTTTGATAACTAATTATGTAATTTTTAGATTATACATGCACAAATAATTCAAACCCAAAACATGGGTGGATAGGATAAGGAAATCAAGGAAATCACATCCCTTCCCACATCATCATTTTATAAAGTACTTATATTTATTTACAAAGAGCATATATTGATTTTTCACAATGAATATGGAATTTATAAATTGTTCATAATTAAGTGTAATGGGTATGTGCAGGATCATCATGGAAAAACAAGCCCTTCAGTGGCAAAAAATTTAGAAAAATCAAAGTTAGGCAACTTGACATAAAAAATTCAATAAGTTATCTATATTATTTCAAAACTATGTAAGAATAGAATTTGTAGAAAATTGAATGTAGTTTCTAAATTACTAGGTTTATTTACAAAAAAATAAAATCTATTTGGTGAAAATTTTAAATTTCAATACAGTAGTACTTAAATTTCAGGGAAAAATAAGAAGTAGGTGTAAATCTAACCACCCTAACCACATTAAAATGATAATATTTTTTTATAATATTTTAGATATAAGTAGAGGATTCATGTCCCGATGTGATGCATAAATTTTTGTAATTTTTTTCCAAATAAATAATTAAGTATAAAAAATTTATAACATTTTTTTTTAAATATAAAGACTCGTATGTATGACCACCTTAACTTGGTCAAAAATTCACAAAAATATTTTTTTTCTTTTTAAATCTTATAGTATATGAAGCATAGAGTGTGATGCATGTTTTGGATTCAAAAAATATGACATCGTTTGAAAGCTATAGATTTTTTTCAATCAGCCTAAAAATCAGGACTTTAGTCATAATTCAATAGAAAATGAATAATAATTATTTATTAAATTCAAAGTAAAACATAATTTATACTGGTGGAAAGCTGAGAATCTCCTTTAAAAACCCTTTTGGTTTCATCAATTTTAGGTAAAAAAAAAGTCATCAGCCACATACCCATCATATTGCCACTTTTTGGCCCATCATGATCCTGCACATACCCTAATGCCAAAAATTTCATCCTATGCAATTATACATTCCATAACCTCCTCTTTAGATTAATTAAATTCGATAATGAAATGTCCTCTTCACCTAACCTTAATTTTGTCTTTACCCCTTTCAGTTTTTATCATTGAAGTGAATTTCTATTGTGGATGACCATGCATCGCACAGACATCTATGTGCCACATCAATGTCTCAAAAATATTCTTGATTGCCTAGCCATTGGGACATAACTCTTCCCATCTACCCACAAAGTGTAACACTTCTACATCTTGTAGAAATGACAAAAGTGTCCACTTGCATGTGTATGGGTATGTGTAGGATCATGATGGGCCAAAAAGTGGCGATATGTAAGTGATATGATGGCCCATGAGGCTCGCGACTTTTTTTTTACCCAAAATTTATGAAATGAAAAGGGTTTTTAAAGGAGATTCTTAGCTTTCCACAAATATAAATTATTCTTTACTTTGAATTTAATAAATAATTATTATTCATTATTTATTTGAATTATGACTAAAGTCCTGATTGATAGGCTGATTGAAAAATATCTATAGCTTTCAAAGGGTATTACATTGTTTGAATCTGAAACATGCGTCACATTCTATGCTTCACATACTATAGGATTAAAAAATAAATAATGGAATTTCATGAAGTTTTGACCAAGTTAAGGTGGTCAAACGTACGAGTTTTAATATTTTTCTAAAGTTGTAATAAAAAAATCATAATTAATTATTTGCTTGGAAAAAAATTACAAAAAAATATGCATCACATCGAGACATGAGTCTTATACTTATATATAAAATCTTATAACAAAAAATTATCATTTTATTGTGGTTAGGGTGGTCAGACAGACGCCTACTTCTTATTTTTTCCTTGAAATTAAGTACTACTACATTGAAATTTCAAATTTTCACCAAATAGATTTTTTAAAAATAAAAATAAACCTAGTAGTTTAGAAACTACATTCAATTTTCAAAAAATTCTATTGTTACATATTTTTGAAATAATATAGTTAACTTATTCAAAAAATTTACGTCAAGTTGCCTAACTCTATTTTTTTTAAATTTTATTGCCACTTAAGGGCCTATTTTTTCCATGATGATCCTGCACATGGCCGTATATCCCTTTGAAACCTCCCATTTTTTCATTCTATTCACTCGATCATTAAATATATTCATTTCTTCAATCTATCTCCATCTCTCTTGGTCATTCCTTCATTCTCATTCTCTCATTCTCTTCATTCTACCAAGCTCTCTTGCATTTTGGCTCTCTACACCAACACTTCATTATTCTTGGAACATTTTGGATGTTTTATGCTCTTCCTTTTGGAATCACTATCTTGCTAAAGGGAGAGTAACTACAATATTTTATATTGCCTTATCATCTTTACTTTGAGTACCATATTGTTATTCTAACTTGGCTATCTATTCTCTTAATCTTATCTATTGTTATTAGCTTGTATCTCTATCTATCTGGTTTTCCATGGAGGTGAGAACACCTACATGGGAGTTTGATTAAGGAAAGACCCTAAAACAACCCCAACCATTTTCTCATTTTTGTGTGTGTAGGTTTTGAGGTTATTGCTTTGTGGGAGAATTCATTTGTTGACCTCTTATGAGTTTCCTTTCTTCTTTTTCTATTTTTTCATTTCATTTCCTTTCAATCTCATTTAGTTTATGCTTGCTGTTTTGTTTAGTTCTATTTATTTATTTTTTTCTATTTATCTATGTTATTATATTAGCTTAGTACATCTTTTAGAGTTTTGGTCATCAAATAGTCACCACAGTAATTATTTTTTCTATTAGTAAACTCATTTTTAGTTTGTACAAGATTAAAGTGTGCCATGAGAATTTCCACATTATACACTATCGTCCTTGGCCAAGAGCCTACCAGTTTTCTCAAAAGACCTCTCTAACCTACTCTTTTAGTCTCAAAACTCTCATCCATTAATTTTGTATAAAAATAAAGTATAAACAAAAAAATCCTTTGTCTTCTCATCTTGTCTCCTAAAATTTTATCCTTGAGGTAGTTGAGGAACATTCACCCCTTGAAGATAATGCTATTTTAGAGTGTCAAATTTCCTCCACATTTTGGTGAACCTGATGTGAATCTATCTTTACCTTAATCTTTTTATGGAAAATTTGTTCTCTTGTTTTGATGTCCATTGGATTGAGTGTTGTGGCACTTTTATGAGCTTTACAACCCAATATTTAATTTTCAAACACATAGTTAGAAGAAGTGTTCGACACTTAGATATGGATGGAATAAGATAGTTCAATCCAAATCGTTTAGGTCCTGAATTCAATCAATTCACCACGGTTTTGTCTCCTAGTTATACCCCTCCTTTTATTTTTGTTCATCCATCAACAAAGGTTCAAGAAAGTTATCAACCAAGAACTCCTTATGGATCTTCTTCTCCCATAGATCATGAGTCCAATCTCAAGGTCCCCTTTGAGAAGGTTCAAGTTTACTCTCAAGTTGATCCTAGTCTTGGGCCATCCTTAGGATATCTAATTGAAAATCATTGATACATAGTTATATGTTCCAATAGAAGAGTTTCCTGTACAAATGATACATACTTAAACTTTTGTACCTTCCTTCATGTTTGTTGATAATAAAAACACCATGCCCATGTATGTTCTTGGATTTAGAGTGAATCATGTTCCTCTAGGCATGAGATCCTTGTGTCCAAACCTAAAATGTCAACTGTCGTGTCTAGTCAAGCTCCACCATCCAATCATGTCTTGAATGCTTTATTCAAAAACATGGGACAAATGTAATTGCAATTAGCTAACCTAACTATATCTACATATCAATCTACATTGCAACCATACTATCTCCATAGTCCATTATCTTTGAGAATATTGAATTTCCCCATCACTTAGGGGATGGAGATCCCAAAATTCCACAAGTATAGTGGTAGAGGTGACCCGCAAACCCATATCTCATCATTTACTGCCATGTGTAGTGACTTGCCCTACCAAAATTATTTATTAGCAAATCTATTTCGATGATCCCTCAAGGATTTTGTGATGGAGTGGTTTTTCTTAGTTCTTGATAATTCTATCTTTTCCTTTGATCAATTCTTGCAACATTTCTAGGCAAACATTGGGCTAAAGGTCACCTTCATTGATCTCATCTATTGTAAGCAAGGAGATCACAAGAAGGTCATTGACTTTATTTCTTCATATTAATCTCTATTTTTCTAGATCTCGTATGCCCTATGTGATTCTAATGTCCAAAGTGTATTTGTAGGGAACCTATAGTCAGTATTGAGAGAAAGAATTCTCTTGATAAAATATCCTTCTTATGCTCATCTTTATGCTATATTGAGACATTGCAATATATGGTGACATAGTATGGGGGTTCCTCCTTATCCTCCCATCCTGATAATCAATTAGTCATGTCTATTTTTAGGGAGCCTAAAAGAAATAAAGTAGTAGAAAATTTGGTTTATGTTCTTATTGAAAAGAATTTCATAGGACGCAACAAAATTTTCACAAAACTATCTAGGTCCTACACTAATGCTCTTCAAAAGCTATCAAAAGATGGTTTAATCACTCTCCTAGAAATAAGACTACTACCTGAACCCTATCTTATCTAGTATGATTCACAAATTTTTTTTCAATACCACCAAGTCATTGGTCATGATACTGAATATTATATGCATCAACATGTAGTGGACACGACCACATAGATAGTGGTACCATATGAATCGGTGGTAGAAAGAAAACATCAAAAAAATGTCTATCCAATCATAATAGCCAACTAGAAATCTACAAATATCCTTTCCCTTATCATTCTTCTAATCTAATAACATATGGGTATGTGTAGGATCATGATGGGCCAAAAAGTGGTGATATGTAAGTGATATGATGGCTCATGTGGCTAACGACTTTTTTTTACCCAAAATTGATGAAACGAAAAGTGTTTTTAAAGGAGATTCTCAGCTTTCCACCAATATAAACTATGCTTTATTTTGAATTTAATAAATTATTGTTATTCATTTTCTATTTGAATTACGAGTAAAGTGCTGATTGATAGGCTAATTGAAAAAAAAATCTATAGCTTTCAAATGGTATGACATTTTTTGAATACGAAACAAGTGTCAGATTCTATGCTTCACATACTATAGGATTAAAAAAATAATTTGAATTTTATGAAGTTTTGACCAAGTTAAGGTGGTTAGACGTACGAGTTTTTATATTTTCTAAAAGTTGTAATAAAAAATTCATAATTAATTATTTACTTGGAAAAAAATTAGAAAAAAATATGCATCACATCAGGACATGAGTCCTTTACTTATATCTAAAATATAATAAAAAAATATTATCATTTTATTATGGTTAGGGTGGTCAGACAAACACCTACTTCTTATTTTTTCCCTAAAATTTATGTACTACTGCATTGAAATTTTAAATTTTCACCAAATAGATTTTTTTTTCTAAATAAACCTAGTAGTTTAGAAACTACATTCAGTTTTCTATAAATTTTATTCTTACATATTTTTAAAATAATATAGATAACTTATTCAAATTTTTACGTCAAGTTGCCTAACTCTGATTTTTTTGAATTTTATTGCCACTTAAGGGCCTGTTTTTTCCATGATGATCCTGGACATACCCATATGCTTCTTCATATTTTAATCCTAGCCCTTCTGAGTATGTGAACATGGTATTTTTTACCACTATTTCTTCTTTGATTCATGTGGAAAATATTCTTGACATAAGATTTACACCACATGACTCACCCTTGAATGATGAACTTTCTACACATTATATTCCATCTCAAGCTAACAATAACATCGTAACTGATGTTATGGTTGAACTTTGTAATCAGGTCAATGTTATTGTAGAGGAGACCCTCTTTATAAAAAAAATTACATTAAGAGAAGTATGAGGAGTCAAAGACCATGATCCACACTTAGGATGGCTTTTATGTTCCTCCCATTGGATCTATTTATTTTTTGATCCTTTTTGGGCCTAAATCTATTGATGTCCCATTTGCCATGATTCCTAAATTTGACTTGTTCAAAGTAATAATAGGCATTCCATGGCTAGTCTCCATGAATGTGGTCACTTCTATAGTCCACAAATATTTAAAATTCCCCCATGATGACACAATCCACAATATTCATTATTTTGGATATAAACCACTTATGTAACATGGGGGCTTCTCGTTGGATCATTTTTGGCCCACCCCTAGTGTACCTTTACTACCCCATGGAGACTTTTTCTATAGGGCCTACTATAGGTACAATATGGGTGTTGCAACTCCTAATGCTAATTTATTTCCTTCTTCTCATGTCATTTTCATGAAGGCTTATATGCACACATATCAATGTGTCTTGTCCTCAACACCTTCCTCCCTGAAGACTATAGACAAACATGTTCCTACACATATACCTTCTTCATCTTCTATGATTTCACAACCCCTAGCGGTTTCCTTAGTTTCTTCCACTATGCCCAACATAGGAAAATGAAAGGAACCCATGTTAATGAAGTCTAAACCAAAAGTCTTCCAACTCTTGATCTTGCCCATAATTCCCCAACCCACCCTTTATGGTCAGGGAAAAAATTGTCTAGCATTGGATCATATTTCATTGTTCCTATATCTAGGCCCCTAAGGCCTCCTCTCATTTGTCCACCTACTCCAAAATTAGAAAAAGGAAAATATTTTGTGGATGAGACCCTCATCTTTATCTCTATTCCTCCTCAAGAGACTACTCTTCCACTGGAAATAGCTATGAAGACTACCCCTCTGATGGAACAAGACACCTTAGAATCTTATTTGGCTATTATTCCTAGTGCACATAGCCATCACAACCAACTTGTAAACATCATCGAAAAGTATTGGCTGAGGAATGTGAGACCTTGTAGAATATTGAGGATGAGTCTTCTATTTCTGATTTTGCTCCTGCTTCTACTTTTTTCTCTGCTCCTATTTTTGTCCATACCAGCTCTATTTTCATTTCTACTTTTATTTCTATTGCCTCCATTTTTCTTTCGGCTTCCTCAATGGATCTTGATGAACCTCACCCTAAGTAGGTGTAGGTGTTCACTGCTCCTTCTTTGGAGCCTCCCTTGATCATTTGTTTACCTAATCCCCCTCCTTTTCTCGAGCCCATAAACATGCCTCATACAAAGGTTGAATCTACTCGAGCTCCTTCTCCTTCTTCTGCTTCTAATGTGAGGATCATGCATCCTCCTCTTAAGAAAAAATCTGAGCATTTCCTCTCTCATAAAGAGAGTTATCATAAATCTTCTTATTCTTCTTCATCTTGAACTACTTTTTTTGTTTAATTCTCATGATTGAAGAATCTTTTGCTTCTTTTGAGTATGTCACTACCCCTCTTTTGGAGGTCAACAATGACTTCTCGATTCATCCACATCCTTTAGAATAGTCACTTCACTCTCCTGATAATTACATGTTTGACTTGATGGCATACATTCCCACTCTCCTCCTTGGTCCTTGTTGTATGAAAAAATATTGATACCACTCCTTATGTCCCTCCCCTACAATCTCGTCTTCCCTCCACTTATGATGATCTAGACTAGAAGAAAGATGACTTGTTAGAGGTGTTGGACTAGAGCAGTACCTCTTCTTATCTCTAGATTATATTTTTGTGTTTTTTATGTTTCATCCTGCTTGTTTGTTAATGTTTGTTCTCTTTCCTGGAGGACACTTGATACCCTTGTCGATAATTGGATACGGGAGAGAAAAACTATTGTAAAATTTCATCTATTTGTTTCATCATTCTTTTATTTATCATTCAATTTTATTTTCACGCCAGGAATGATGAAAAGCATTGAGGCATTTATGCCTCTTTCATGTTGACCCAAATTTTAATTTATCTTCATGTGCTCTTCTTCTTGTTCCACCCTATTTGGGGACTGATCGTTCATAGAATTTACACTATCTATATATACAAGCTTTTATGGTCAGTTCTAACCCTGGCTAATTGGATCCCATGTGATCTTGATTTATTCATCTCTTTTTTGTATTAAATATAGTGTAATAAACTTGTACATTACAGATTATTTCAGATAGAGCCTACTACTTCATACAAGATTGTAGCAGAACTAGTACATATGCACTATTATACAAGATTTAAACAAACATATACATTATATACTTTAGATTTAAACTGACATATACAGATTAACTTCAGATTTTTTGGCTTCTTGTGTATTCTCAAAACCAGAAAAAATAGCACATAAGGTACTGATTACTGATTGGCCACCCCTGTGTTTGCACTTTTGGCCTCTCCACTATCATCACCACCCACTGCTCTATCATTCTCAACATTCCTAGCCATGAGTTGAGCATCTAGATGAACTTTCCTATGGCTATCATGTGCCTCTATAGTCACATTGAATTCCCTTCAAAATTCATTGATGGCATTTAGGAATATTTCATGCTCCTCACCTACCAGATGATAGGCATGCCCACACCTAACTTTGGCCTTATTGATCGCCACTAAACCATGATGGATCAGATTGACAAACATCAACAATGAGATCTCGATATGCAATTAAACCTACAATGCAACATGAATGAACATGAGTCTTTTAGCCAACTCGGTAAGGGACCTCTTAGTGACTTTAAATTTTTCATCATTCCTAGCTTTCCAGTTGTGCTGTATAATCTTAGTAGAGAGTAGAATCAAGAAAATTTTATAGTCTTTATTAAATTTCCTATCACATAATAATACATCTTTCCATTTCAATTTATCATTAGAATCCTAGATTTTTATATTACAATAGAAGGATTTCCAAGTTCATTTAGCATAATGACAATAAAAAAATGTGTTTTTCCGATTTAGGGACCTTACAAATATTGCATACATCAATATCATCACACTTGGCTTTAAATGGTAATTTCTAGATCAGCACAAGCCATCTGAAACAAGCTTTCTTTAGTTCCAAACCACTACACCAAATATTAGTTAGAAATTTTTGCAAAACTTGTTTATCTAAATCCAAGTTCCAACAATAATTTAAATCCTTAAAAGTAGTACTAACACAGGTCAATCCTTTATAAATATCCTTTGATTTTAGTTTGGATATGGGGCCTCCATCCTTCCAATATCTCTATGAAAGACAACATCCTTACACTCTTCTAAAAGTGTAGAATAGGTTCTAAAGTTTAAGGCTAGGAGGTCAAACTCTGCTGCAAGCTTAGCCCAAGTCTTTAATTTCCCCTCAAACACAATATCCCCAAAGGTTTTGACACCTTTTTTATTCCAGTTCTTGGTGGAACAACTCTGTAACAAAGCAAGGGGTTGATTGTTATGAGACACATTCTACTAGATAGAACTATAGTACTAAAATTTGGCATTGTACTTAAGGGTAATATCATTAGACTTAAACTGAGCATTGTGTTTGATTATCTTCCAGGCCTTCCAAAGGCTCCTGAAGACCACTAATCTAGCTAGGGACATAGGGTATTTACTCATAATAATTTCACTCAAGGGAATATTTTTCCAAGATTTTGCTTGCTTAGGAGCATCTAGACTGATGTTATTCCTTACTAGCACTTTCCAAGGCTCATTACCATCCAAAGCTTTCACAATCCACTTGGCAGAAAGGGCTATGCCTTGAATTCTTAAATATTTTAGGCCTAAACCCCCTTGCATCTTCCCTAAACAACACCAATCCCATTTTATAACATGTTTTTTCTTTCTCCCTTTCCCATCCAACTAGAGGAAGTTCCTTACCTTTTTTTGAATTTCGATAACCTAGTAACTAAAAATAAATTAGAGTAAATCGAAGTAGATGCTATAGGATGAGAGAAGCTTTTGACAGACTTGAATCCTCCTTGTAAGGGAAAGATAGTGCTTATTCTAGTTATCTAGCTTTCTATTAATTTTACCTTTGATCCAATTCCACATTTCCTTGAGGTTGGGATCAACAGGAAAGGGGATACCAAGGCACCTCACCTGAAGATCAGGCTCCCCATTAGAAGTTGAGGTCTGTGAACCACTCCGGTAGGTTGCTTTCCAAACCAAGTGCAATGGATTTGCTAATATTGACTTTTTCCCAAGAAGCCTTACAAAATACCTCTAATTTCATCATTAGAGATTCAATTTTTTTCTTTTCAAGTTCTAGGAAAAGAGAAGTATCATCTGTGAATTGGACATTGAGCAATTCCCTCTCATCAAGCTATCTAATGCCCCTAATTCTAGGTGATACTATGGATTCCCTCAATAGGTAGAAGAGGGCATCAAATGCTATTATAAATAATGTTGGTGCCAGGGGCAACCCTATCTAATTGACCTTTCCAACTTGATTTCCTCGAAGAGTGTCCAATTAACATCAACATGTGCATTAACATCCTTGAGTATAATGTCCACCATCCTATAGAAGAAGCTTGGAAACCCAAAGGCCTAGAGGATACCTCTTAAAAAAACCCACTCAAATCTATCGTATGCCTTCTCAAAGTCTAGGAGCAGCATTGTGGCATTTTCTACGAAGTCTTGGCCCACTTCATAGCTTCCCATATGGTGATCATATTTTCAAGAGTGTATCCACCTTTAATGAAGCTTGTTTGAGTACTATTGATAAACTTAGGGAGAATGTTGGTCAGTCTTAAAGCTAGGACCTTGGCCAAAACTTTGTAAGACACATTAAGGAGAGTTATTGGTCACCAATTTTTTATCAGTGTTTTATCCCCTCCATTAGGAAATAGTCTAATAATCCCTTTTGTTGATCATGCTCCCCAAAGATCCTTTTCTCATGGCTTCTTCATATACTTGGAGCAAGTATTCACACAACTAATCAGAAAAGAACTTATAAAATTCCACTGACATGCCATCATGGCTTGGTGATTTGTCATTGTTCATCAATGCGATGACTCTACCAATTTCCTCTTTGGATATGGCCACCTAAAGTTTTGCAGAATTCTATTTAGAGATTTTTTTCAAGATAAGCCTCTGAATTGTGTCCCTTACCTTAGAATAATCCTCCCAGCCCTCCTCTGAGGTGAAGAGCGCCTTATAGAAGGTTTGGAAATGATTAAGGATCTCCTCTTGGTCTAAGAGAAAATTTTCCCCATTCCACATCTAATTCATCTGGTCCTTTATGTTTTTTTCCTTGAGGTACTTAAACAATAATTTGGTCCCCCGATCACCACAAGCCACCACAAGCCAACCAATTAAGTTTTTCCCTTGTTTTTAGCCCATTTATTTCATGGGCTTGGACCTTCCTTAAGCTATCTTTGACACTTACCATCATTTCCCTCAACATTATATCACTTGGGGCTTCCTGCAGCCTTGCTTTAGAATTGAGGAGGGCCTCTTGAAATTAATTTTCCACTCTCCTTGCATCCTTGGCACACTTTTTACCTATCGTTTGGAAGATTTTTTTCCAACTCTTAACGTTGGTGTTCCATATTTCTATGGCACTTTCCTCTTTCAATAGCCATTTATTAATCTCCCTTAGTGAGGAAATAAATTCCTTACAATCTTCATCTTTTAATAGACTTGCATTCAAAATGAAAGGTGTATTATTTCTTACCTCTTTAGGTCTAGAATGGAAGAACACCAATTCAGCCTTGATAGGGTGATGATCTGAGAGAGTATATGGGTATACACATAATTTAACACCCTTCTCATTTTGTACAAAATTGAAGAACTATTTATTAGTATAGATTCTATCTAGCCTATAGTAAATTATATTGCCTCCTTTTTGGGCATTGCACCAAGAGAACCAAACCCCCTTGTAGTCCTTCTTTCCTTTTTCCATTGGATCTACAAGGTTAATTTTATGCTTTATCCTGAACCAAAAAAATTTCTCGTTCCCTTTCCAAGATAAATATATACCTCCCCATTTATCCTCCACCCACTCAACCATATTGAAGTCACCCCTAATAATCCAGGGTATCTTAGGGAGAGTGGCCATCCATTTCCACATCCTTGTCCTATCCCTGTGGTCATTGGGGGCATATACTAAGCATATCCCAAACACCAAGTCATTTTTCTGGATAGTTAACCATACCACCCTATTGCAGGGAGAGACACCACTTTCCTTCACCAAATAGGCCTAATGATTTGCAACTAGAATAGCTGCCCCTCCCCTTCCTCTTTCATGTGAGGTAGTGAAGAAGGTTGCTCCATTCCAAAAAAACTTAATATTGGCCTCAAGTGTGACCCCAACAACCTTGGTTTCCTGAACAAGAACACATTCTTTCTTTTTCAACTGGTTTAGGAACCTTCTGATTACGTATTTATAGCCTAGGGACTCAATTCCCCTGACATTCCAAGACACACAGTTAATGCTTATCATCCACTATCATATAATTTTCCCCTTGGTACCTTCTAAATTGTTCAAAACACTTAGGAAGCTTATCCTCAGTTTCCACCATTTTTGTTGAGGGTGACTAGATGGTTAATCTTCTTTTATTCCTTTTTCTTTTTGCCACCACTAGGATTTTACTCAACTTTATTGAGTTCTTGTTTTTCCTTGGCCTCCTAGGGAAATTTTTTTGCTTGGGAATCTATTCATACCCCCCTTGAATGAAATTCTCATGAATAGAATCATCTAGTCCTTTCTCCTAGTTGATGTTTTCATCACCCTTTCTAACAAGATCCTCACACTTGAAAGAAGCATTAATACTATCTTCCTACTCTATCTTTGGGCCCTCACAAGAAGGAGAGTCCTCAAGAGGCCAATGGATAAGAGGCTATTAAGAGGAGGCTATGGATTGATGGGGTTGGGCTAATTCATCCTCATAATTTTGGACAATGGTAGGCATGTGGGTCTTGTCGGGGGCTTAAGAGGATCTGACACTGGCCTCCACAATTTTATTGATAACATCACTGCCATGGGAGGTTAGATTAAGCACTGAGTCATCTGAGCTTCTGCCCAAACCTATAGGCTCACCCTTGTTTGAACTCTACCTCTCTAGGATGAAAGCAAAGGCATTGGATCCATTTTTTACATTGGCATTAGAGTTAAAATTTGAGCTATTCTTTGGGTTGAGAAAATTTTCTTCTTGATCCTTTGCCTAATTTTCCTTAGTGCAAGCTACTAGGAATTTAGCTTTTGAAGGACTTGGGTTTCCCCAATCTCCCCTTACCATGAGGTCCGATGAGGAGATAAATTGGTGTATGTTTGCATATTAGGGTTAATATGTTGTACGCTTACCCCTATTATTACCTTTCGATTCTAGAATACTAAATGAGTTAGAGAGGCAAGGAACATGCTTATTAGAGCCAGAGGGAGCATTGACTGTGTCTAGACCAACATCCACCTCACTCTTATCACCACCACATTCTTTTTTGAGTGGCTGAACATTGGTACCCTCTCAGAAAAGGTTAGTTCCTTCGGTAAGTTGCATAGGAGGATGACTGCCATTCGCTTCCCAATTACCAAGAGAATCATGGGTGCCTGGGTTAGGGTTCGAATTGGGTTTAGGTTCCCCAAGTTTAGGATTTTTTCTTTGAATCAAGGGAAAGTTCCTTCTTAAATGCCCTTCCCTTCTATAGAGGAAACATGCATTAATTCCCCCCAAAATCTCGAGTGGGCAGGAGGTAAACCTAGAATCCTCACAAATTTTAAGGAAATTAGGAATCTTCGTTCCAAGATTGAGGGTAACGAGCGAATGAGAATCCAAGTTTGGAAGCATGGCTTTGGATTCATCAATTTTTATCACCTTGACAATAGGCTCAAGAATTTGGGGGAGAATATGCCAAAATTCTTAGGGAAGATTCTTCACAGTAACCCACATGGGAGAGGATAGAACGAGGATCTCCTCGGAAATGGTGGCTAGCGACCAAGAGAGGGAATGAAAGTTGCAACCCTCGACGACCTAGTGAGGCTTGGCTAAAACCTTCTCCTGCATTGAGTGGTTTTTAAAAAATATCACAAACAAACCCTTCTGTAAAAGCCTGCAGTACGTAAATTGCACAAAAAAATTGTTTAGCCACACATTTGTAAACCATGCATCTACAAATTTCCTTGAGGAAATTATATTAACATTAGTGGTTGCTAAAAAAGTTGTGGTATCCTTTGAGTCTATTCCTACCAGATTTTAACGTTTCTTTCATAAATTCATTAGGGTAAAGATGAAAATATAAAGGCACATAGGAAGCCTCCTTACCTTCCCTTCCACCTTCATCATGCACATCTTCTATCGTAAAACTAGTGCACCCTGGAGCAACGAACCTCTGCTCAACCACCACTTTACTAAACATTGTTTACAAATTATGGTGGTTTTATTCAATGTTTGGATTAATGGACGGGTTGCAGGGTCTTGTACCCCCCTCCATAATGGAAGTTAAACTTATTTACAGTGAAGAAACAACTTGGAGCCAAGAAGAACAACTCACACAAGAAAAAAAGAAACATGAAAGGAATCTAACGCATGACACAACAAAAAGCCAACAAAAAATGAAAATATTAAAGGAAAAGAGTACCTTATAGAAGACAAACCTCCATGGGGGAGGGTACGACCTCCCCCACCACCGACGATCACTAGGCACATATCTCAAACCCTAGAATAGAGTGCTCCCAAAATTTGTTCTAGTCTATTTCTTCATCCCTTCTTTTCTCTATGTTCTATATTATGTGTGGTATCCCTCATGTGATAACATTCCATGAATACATCTTGCCATGTATGTCATGAAACAACATCTCTCCATCTTTCTTCTCCTTAGAATTAACTATACTCCTTTGTGTAGCACAAATCATTCTAAGTGGGGATTATCATATCTGATTATCTATATTTTCAAAAATGTATGTCTTAAAAATCTTGATGTCTCTTTATCTCATCATCTAGCTTGGGGACAAGCTGACTAGACTTGTCTTATGATCTCATCTTTTTATGATAAGGGTTATCCTCCTTTCAGGGTTTTTTTCTATCACTCATCTTTTTGTGATACGGTTCCTCCTCCTTACAGGGTTTGTTTCTATCACTTATCTTTTTATGATAGGGGTTCTCCTCCTTGTGGGTTTTTTTTTTATCACTTGTCTTTTCATGATAGGGGTTCTCCTCCTTTGAGGAGTTTGTTTCTATCACACATATTTATATCATATTTCTATATGGTCTCTAAGATAGTGGAGATTACTAAAAATATCTATCAACACTATCTTGATATATCATATTTTATCATGTCTATTTTTCACTTTTTCACCTAACATGTTTGTCTGAAACTAACATGTTTGTGATGAGATTGTAGTCAAATTTGTAAGAAAGAAGACCCATGTTCTATTTATGTCCTAGCTCAACCTTTCACTTGCATATACCAGATCAAAGACCTACATCCTCTTTATCCTAGGTATATTCTCTTCAACCTCTTTCTTTCTACTTTAGCTCACATCTATTAGAATACATATATGCTCGCTAAATTGGGGGAAAATTTAGTCCTAAAAATTACATCCTATATGATTTTGTAATCCATTACCTGCTCTTTAGATTAATTAAATTTGATAATACAATTTCACCTTCACCGAACCTTAATTTTGTCTTTACCCCTTTCATTTTTTACTGTTAAAGTGAGCTTTTATTGTGGATGACCATGCATCATGTAGATGTCTACATTCCACATGAACGTCTCAAAAATATTCCTTACTACATAGTTATTAGGACGTTACACTTCCCACATACCTATGAAGTGTAATGCCACAAGAGCTTGCAAACATGCCAAAAACATCCATTTACATGCCTATATTCCTTTTAAACCTCCCATTTTTTAATTTTATTCACTAGATCATTCATTATGTTCATTCCTTCAAATCTATCTCCATCTATCTTGCTCCTTCCTTCAATCTCATTCTCTCATTCTCTCGATTCTACCAAGCTCTCTTGCACTTTAGCTCTCTACACCAACATTTTGACATTCTTGGCATGTCTTGGTGTTGAATGAAAAAGAAAACTAAGAGGGGGGGTGAATTAGGTGTACCTTAAAACTTCAAAATCCTCACTAACATTCAGATCCACATTCATTCAATAAACCCTTATTCTATTATGATGAATTAGCATGAAAAGTAAATAAAAGAAACTGAAACAAATGAACACCCTACATAAGAGAACACCAGATTTATGTGGAAAACCCAAGATGGGAAAAACCGTAGGGAGGATTAGCTCAAAATATAATTAATATCAATACTGATTACAAGGGATCACTGTCAAAGGGAACACTACCTAGAACAATAAAGGCTCGTTGCTAAAGGCTCGCTGCTAGAATAGAAAAAGAAGATAGAGAATAAGTGTTACATAGAGAAAATCATCTCAATGTAATAGAGAATCCACCACAATGTCATCAACACCTTTACAACCTGACTGAAGAATTATAGAAACCTTCTACTCACTACATCTAGTAATATAGCACATGAAAGATCACACTGCACTTCTCAATTTTGCACTCTACAACTACAATTCACATCATACTTGTATATCTATTCTATCACCCAATCCATCAACAAATCAACTCATATTTATACTATCTTCAACCTTGAAACTTTCTCCAAGGTCATATATGCACCTCAAATGTGCAAATTCAAATTAGGTCAGCACCAAAACATTCCCATGGTGTAAAGGAATGAAGGTGGAACACAAAATTCTTTAGCTAGGACCTACATCCATCCTTACATGCCACACCACAAATGATTAAGAACCTTCGCAAGTGTAAACACCAAGGTCTATCGATACTCATGTAAATACCATTAAAATTTTAAGTACACACTTCCTTTGATCTATCCATAAATTTTAGACAACAAATGTCACCTGAACATGCTCTAGAATATTCCAAAAATATGTTAAAATTAAACAAAATCCTTCACAAAAACTTTCACCCAAAGAATGTACACACCCAGTACATCCAGACTACTCTGTCGTACATTGTAACTGAGAAACCCATATTTCAAAAAACCAAACGTCAAACCATCTCGATTGAATTAAAATACCAACAAAATCAACACACCTTCAGATTTGCAAGACGTAAAACATAACTGCAGAGAAACATGGAGAAGAAACATTTCTCCCAGAAACCTTTACAAAACATAGTTCACACACTAGTGAACACAACTTCTTCTGCACAAGGAACCAACACACCAAATCTTGAATATAACACCTATAAAAACCTCTCACCAACATATCTAAATCACACATGAAGATCATCAACCTAGAAGAAATGCAGAGAAAAAATAGAACACATCCCTACAACACAAAACACCATTACAACACATTGTTTCCTCTTGTTATCAAATTTTCTCAAAAGCACTTCAAAACCAAGCACCAAAAACACATCCTCATCATCTTCATCTCTTCCTCATCACCACCAAGCTTAAAACAACACAACCATAAATCATAAAATCTTATCACAACAACACCAGAGGTTGACACTAGTAGCTTTACTAATGACAACATAATGCAACTAATCAAAGCATCAACTATTCACACTCTTGGAACAATCTCATAGAACAATAGACATCAATGACAAAACTAACTTTTTGACATCAATGACAACACCAACTAATCATACTTGCAACATTTGGTTGTTGTATTCTTTTCCTTTTGACATCACTGTCTTGCTAAAGGAAGGGTGACTACATTCTTTTATATTATATTATCATCTTTACTTTTAGTAGCATATTGTCATTCTAATGCATCTATCTATTCTCTCCACCTCATCTATTGTTATTATCTTTTATCTCTATCTATTTGGTTGTCCATGGCGGTGGGAACACCTATGTGGGGGTTTGACTAAGACAAGCCCCTAAAATAGCCCCAAACATTTTCTCATTTTTGTGTGTAGTTTTTGAAGTTATTGCTTCCCGAGAGGCTTCATTCATGGACCTCTTGTGAGTTTCCTTTCTTCTTTTCTCATTTTTTCATTTCCTTTCAATCTCATTTACTTTATGCTTATTATTTTTTTCATTTTTTTTATCTTTGTTATTCTATTATCTTAGTACATCTTTGAGAATTTTGGTCATCGAATAGTCAGCAGGTCCATTGTTGTTTCTAAACTAGTAAACTCAGTTTTCATCCGTGTGTCATGGGGATTTTTGTGTGCCGCACTATCATCCTTGACTGAGAGCTTTCCATTTTTCTCATGAGACCTCTACAACCTACTCTTTTAGTCTTTAAAACTCTCATCCTTTGATTCTACATAAAACATAAAATAAAATAAAAATTCTTTTATCTTTCCATCTTTTCACTTGAGATTTGATCCTTGAGGTTGTTGACGAGTGTTTGCCCCTTCAAGATCATGTCATTTCTAGGTGTCAGATTTCCTCTTGTACATTAAGATTTTAGGTGATTGATTTTGATAACTAAATATGTAATTTTGATTATCCATACAAAATAATTTCAAACCTAAAATAAGGGTGAATAAGATAAGGACATCACATCCCATTCTCTTTCAAAATTTTATAGTTACCTTTTTTATATAAAACATATCCTAAATATTCTAAAGCATATTCTCTATCAAAATTTTATATTAACCTTTATTTATATAAAAAAGGTAAGAAGGGCAACTTTGCTTCGCCTAGTACTAAGGATACCCAACCCACTCACAAGGGGCCTTTATGCATCAATTTAAAACATCAATTCTTTTCTAAAGAGTGGTAGGCCATTAGTGGCCTTAAACTTCTAGGAGACCACTAGCTACTCTGGTCCCTTGCTAGTTCTATCCTTTGCTCTCTTTTGTTTTCTATTCCTGGTCAGTTTGTAGTTTCTTCTCTATTTTATTCCTAGGTGTCTCACTTCTTCTGAGCCAACTCGTTAGGCCTCTATGGTTTTTTTATATATGGTTACTAGCCCTTTATGACTTTAATCTAATAAAAACATATCCTAAATATCCATCTTTATCTATATAGAAAATGTCATATTTTGAGCAATGAATATGAAACTAATAAACTATTCATTTATATAGAAAATATGTTATTTTTGACAATGAATATCAAGTTAAAAATTGTTTAAATTTGAAAGTTTAAGTAAGTGATTTTATAATTTTGAACATGTGGTGGCTTTAACACCTAAACTTATATTATTAACAATTTAGTGGTTTCATATAAGCTATATATGAATATAATATTCTAATTTCTCCTCTTATGCATGTGGGACATCAATTATTCATAAGGATGTTAGGACATCACATCTAATCCCATGTCATCACTTTATAAAGTACTTACCTTTCCTTATATGGAGCATACATTGATTTTTCACAATGAATTTATGAAATTTATAAATTTTTCATATCTAGGATTGTAGGTGACTAGTTTTTATAACTAATTATGTACTTCAAATTATGCATCCAAAATATTCAAACCTAAATATTTTAGAACTAATTATGTGTTTTATATTACACGTCAAAACAAATCCAAACCTATAATTTTAATAACTAATTATGTACTTTAGATTATGCATGAACAAATATTTCAAACCCAAAACATGGGTGGATAGGATAAGAAGACCAAGGACATCACATCTCGTCCCACATCATCATTTTATAAAGTACTTATCTTTATTTATATACCAACTATATTGATTTTTCACAATGAATATGGAATATATTTTTCATAATGAAGATTTTAGGTGATTGATTTTGATAACTAAATATTTAATTTAGATTATATATACAACATACTTGCAAACCTGAAACAAGGGTGGATAAGCTAAGGACATCACATCCCATTCTATGTCAAAATATTATACATACCTTTATTTATATAAAACATATCTTAATTATCCATCTTTATTTATATAGAAAATATGATATTTTGAACAATGAATATGAAACTCATAAATTGTTTGTTTATATAGAAAATATGTTAATTTGGAAAATGAATATGGAGTTAAAAAAATTCAAGTATGGGGTTGACCCCGCAGTGCAACAGTTAAGTTGCAAGGGCAATAGTTAGGTTGTCTAAGGTTTGAATCTCACGGTCGATTGTGGGATTGTGATAGTGAGGAAAGAGATCGTGTGAGTCAACAAAGGTAGCAGTGATAGTGGATCTCACCTCAACTCACATTGGTGGAGCGAAAGCTTAAAGTTAGATTTGACACCATCGGGTCACCTGACTGTGGTGGGTTTGGAGATATTGGAGATGAGGTCCCCCAGTATGTGGCCTCACTATTTCATAACTCCAGTCAAAAGCGTTGGGTGTTGCCCCTTAACAGCGATTTATCGATAAAAAAAAATTATTCAAGTCTGAAATTTGAAGTAAGTGATTTTATAATTTACAACATGTGGTAGCTTTACTAGCTAAACTTATATTATTTACATTTTTTTTTATGTAAGCTATATATTTATATATGTTTCTTATTTTCGCTCTTATGCATGTGGGACATAAATTTTTCTTAAGGACCTTAGTACATCACATCACATCCCATGTCATCATTTTATATAGTACTTACATTTATTTATAGAGAGAATATAATGATTTTCCACAAGGGTATGTGCAAGATCATGATGGGCCAAAAAGTGGCAATATGTAAGCCATATGATGGCCCATGTGGCTGACGACTTTTTTTTACCCAAGATTGATTAAACAAAAAGGGTTTTTAGAGGATATTTTCAGCTTTCCACCAATATAATTTATTCTTTACTTTGAATTTAATAAATAATTTTTATTCATTTTCTATTAGAATTACGAATAAAGTCTTGATTGATAGGCTGATTGAAAAACATCTATAACTTTCAAACGGTATCACATTTTTTGAATTTGAAACATGTGTCACATTCTATGCTTAGCATACTATAGGATTAAAATAAATAAAATTGAATTTCATGAATTTTTGACCAAGTTAAGGTGGTTAGACAGATGATATTTTATATATTTTTTAAGTTGTAATAAAAAAATCATAATTAATTATTTACTTGGAAATAAATTATAAAAAAAATGCATCACATCGGGACATGAGTCCTCTAATTATATCTAAAATATTGTAAAAACATATTATCATTTTATTGTGGTTAGGGTGGTCAGACAGACACCTACTTCTTATTTTTACCCTTTAATTTAAATACTATTGCATTGAAATTTCAAATTTTCACCAAATAGATTTTATTCTTTAAAATAAAAGTCTAGTATTTTAGAAACTAAATTCAATTTTCTACAGTTTCTATTTTTACATTTTTTAAAAATAATATAGATAACTTATTCAAATTTCTACGTCAAGTTGTCTAACTCTGATTTTTTCTCTTTTTATTGCCACTTAAGGGTCTGTTTTTTCCATGATGATCCTGCACATACCCATAATGAAAATGAAATTTATTAATTATTCATGTATTGGATTGTAGGTGACTATTTTTGATAGCTAATTATGTATTGTAAATAATGCATACAAAAATATCAAACCTAAATCTTTGATATAGCTAATTTTTTATTTTAGATTATGCATCCAAAAAAATTCAAACCTAAGTCTTTGATAACTAATTATGTAATTTATATTATGCATGTACAAATATTTGAAACACAAAAAATGGGTGGATAGGATAAGGAGATCAAGGAAATCACATCCCATCCCACATTATATTGAGCATATATAGCATATATTGATTTTTTTAAATGAATATGAAATTTATAAATTATTCATAATTAATATTTTAGGTGATTGATTTTGATAACTAATTATATAATTTTGATTATCCATATAAAATAATTTCAAACCTAGAACAAGGGTGGATTAGATAAGGACATCACATACCATTCTATGTCAAAATTTTATACTTACATTTATTTATATAAAACATATTTTAATTATTCATCTTTATTTATATAGAAAATAGTGTATTTTGAACAATTAGTATGAAACTCATAAATTGTTCATTTATATAGAAAATATGTTATTTTGGATGATAAATATGAAGTAATTTTTAATTCAAAATTTTATACATACATATATTTATATAAAACATATCTTAATTATCCTTCTTTATTTATTTAGAAAGTAGTGTATTTTGAACAATTAGCATGAAACTCATAAATTGTTCATTTATAAAGAAAATATGTTACTTTGGACAATGAATATGGAATTATTTTTTTTTTCAAGTTTGAAACTTTAGGTAAGGGATTTTATAATTTAGAACATGTTGTGTCTTTACCAACTAAACTAATACCATTTACAATTTAGTGGTTTCATGTAAGCGATACATTTATATATGTTTGTCATTTCTTATCTTATGCATGTGGGACATACATTGTTTATAAGGACATTAGGACATCACATCCCATCCCATGTCATCGTTTTATAAAGTACTTACATTTATTTATATAAAGCATACATTGATTTTCCACAATGAATATGAAATTTATAAATTGTTCATATTTGAGATTCTAGGTGACTAGTTTTGATAACTAATTATGTATTTTAAATTATGCATCCAAAAAAATAAAACCTAAATCTTCAATAAATAATTATGTATTTTAGATTATGCATCCAAATGTATTTCACACCTAAGTCTTTGATTACTAATTATGTACTTTAGATTATGCATGCACAAATATTTCAATCCCAAAACATGGGTGGATAGGATAAGGAGATCAAGAACATCACATCGCATCCCATGTCATCATTTTATAAAGTACTTTCTTTTTTTATATAGAGCATATATTGGTTTTCCACAATGAAAATGAAATTTATAAATTATTCATAACTAAGATTTTAGCTGGATTGATTTTGATTACTAAATATGTAATTTACATTATGCATACAAAATAATTTCAAACCTCAAACAAGAATGGATAAGATAAGAACATCACATCCCATTCTATATCAAAATTTTATAAAGTACTTATATCTTTATTTAGAATAATGAATATGGAACTCAAACAAGAATAGATAAGATAAGAACATCACATCTCATTCTATATCAAAATTTTATCAAGTACTTACCTTTTATTTCTATAAAATGTATATCTTTATTTAAAATAATGAATATGAAACTCATAAATTGTTGGTTTATATAGAAAATATGTTATTTTGGACAATGAATATGGAGTAAAAAATGTTCCAAACTCTAAAAGTTTAGTTTAAAGACTTTACACTTTAGAAGATCTGTTTATATTTGTAGCTACGACATATATTTTTACGCCAGTCTATCAGATGCAATACTGCATTTAATACCAGTGGCAGAAAGTACAACTGCTTACCCACCTCTCCTCGTATGTGGCCTCTCACAGTGCAACTTGCATTTCATGACAAAAATATTTACTAGAATGATATTATTTTATTTTGCCAGTCTACAACATGCTTGTTGATGCACTTTTTTATTCACCGTTTTTTTTAACCTTTTTTCTTTGCCCCGCGCATTCCTTGAACACAAGTAATAAAAAAATATTCGTGTACAATTATACTTGGTTATAATATATATTTATATATTACTTATATATTATAAATTATTTTTAAAATTTTTAATTTCTTTTTACTTTTTATTTTTATTTTTTTTATATTGAAGGGGTTCAAATTCACCATCTAGGTGCATATTCATAATTACCATATTAATATTATATATTATCAAATAATATATAATAATATTTATTAATTATAATAATATGTATTATATATTATAGTTATTATATGCATTAAATAAATAAATTTTATAAAAAAATAATTTATCGATTATAATAAAATAGTTATTAATAATATATTTCATATTATAATTATTTATAATATATATTTTTATATTATATTATACTATAATATTATAGTTATTCATAATATATAGTATAGTTATATATTATTAATAACTATATTATATATATAATATCCATTCATAACTACAATATTGATATTATATCTTATAAAATAGCATATATATATAATATTTATAATTATTTTATTATATATTATCTATATAACTAAAATATAATAAATATTATTTATAATTATAATATATATTTTATATTATATATGTTAAATTTTTATTTTTTAATAATAATATAATATATATCTTATATTTACTATTAAAATTATTAACAATATATATTATTTATATATTATAGTTATATATTATTAATAAATATATTATAGAAATTAAAATTATAATATTAATTTCATATGTTATAAAACAACATAAATATATTATATGTTAACTATATATATATATATATATATATATATATATTATAAAAATAAATATATATTAATATTATATATTATAAAATAAAATATATAATATTTATTGTTATTTTATTTTATTTATTAAATAAAGAATTAAATATAATATATACTTAATCTTTATTTTTTATATTTAATAATATAATTTATATCTTAATTTTATTATTATATATTACATATTATTTAATAAAAATTTAAAATTAATAAGTATAATATATTTTTAACATATACTATTATTTAAATTAGTTTTTTTAGGAAATTTAACAATTTAACTTAAGCTCAAATTAAATTTTAGAGTTTTTTAAATATTTAAATTAAATAGATTTATTTATTATTATATAAGATATTTTTATTTAAATAATAGTATATGTGAAAAAAAAAATCTAAAAAGTTCTAAATATATAATTATTTATACATTATATTTATTACATGATATTGTATTTAATTTGTTTTAGTACATCTTTACATTATTTATAAATTTAGTTTTTAAATCTTACAAATAAAAAAATAATATTTTAAAAGTTCTAAATATATAATTAATTTTTATACATTATATTTTATTATTTATTAATATCCAACAAATTACTTGTATCTAATTTATTTTATTACATCTTTACATTATTTACAAATTTAATTTTTAAATTAAATAATTCTAAATTAATTTGTAAATTACTATATAATATTAAAAAATCTAAAAGACATTCATCTTTACATTATTTAAAAATTAAATAATTATAAATTAATTTATAAATTACTATATAATATTAAGAAATACGAAAATCTTAACAAACTAATCTTATTTATATATTTTTTTTTTACTTTTTTACTATTTTAAAAGGTTTCATTTTAATTTTAATTTTTAACTAAGTTTGATTTACTTAAATTTTTTTAAAAGTTAAAATTTTAGCTTTATCAATTTTAATATATATTATTATTATTATTACCTTTTAATTTAATTATATATTATTTTTTCTTGGTTAATATGAAACTTATCTTTCAATTAATGTTAATATTGTTTTAATATATCAAACATTTTTTTTTTACATATTTTATTAATATTTTAATTTTAATAAATGTAAAAATAATTTAACTTTTTATTTAATTATTTATTAACTTAACAATTTATTATTCATTATTAATTTTCTAAATATAACTTCCTCTCATCCTCTCTCCCCCTATTTTCCTCTCTCTTCATCTATCTTGTCTCATCTTTATCCATCCATATCTCCCTTTCTCTCTCTCTTTCTAAACCCCTATATATCTAATTATCTTTGTCTCTCTATCTCTATATATCCTCTCCCTCTCCCTCTCCCTCTCCCTCTTCCTAGAACTCTATAACTAAATATTTTTGCATCTATCTCTATCCCTATCTCTATCTCTCTTTATTATCTTTTTCTTTCTCCTTCATCTCCCTCTCTCTCTCCCTCTCTATGTATATCACTTCCTATCTCTATATCCTTATCTTTCTAGTTCTCCCTCTTTATATATTTATTTCTTTTATCCCTCTCTCTTCTCTTTATCTCTCCCTCTCCTCACTATCTCTATCTTCCCCTCTATCTCTATCTCAGGTATCGCTATCTCCTTACCCCTCTCTCTCTCTCTCTCTCTCTCTCTCCCCCCATCTATCCTTGCTTTTTATCCCTATCTCTTCCAATGTCTACCTCTTTTCCTATTGCAAGCATATCATGAGCCTATTGGTAATGGAGCCTTATTTTCTTTTGGATTCAAAGATTTTTTTCAATTATTCTTGGATCCTTCTATGTGGATACATAATTTATCGCTATCTCCTTACCACTCTCTCTCTCTCTCTCTCTCTCTCTCTCCCCCCATCTATCCTTGCTTTTTATCCCTATCTCTTCCAATGTCTACCTCTTTTCCTATTGCAAGCATATCATGAGCCTATTGGTAATGGAGCCTTATTTTCTTTTGGATTCAAAGATTTTTTTTCAATTATTCTTGGATCCTTCTAAGTGGATACATAATTTCTTTGAAGTTTGTTTCAATGCTATTTGGATCCTACCAATGAGAACTTTGTTTCAAAAGAAACATCATTTTCTAATTGACCTACCAAATGATCTCATGTATTACACATATTTATGCAAAATATAGACCAATTATTTTCTTAATTGACCTCCCACACCTCTTCGGCATAACCATTGCACACCAAGATGCGGTTGCTAGCTATATATCTTTGTCCTTTTTCTTTTATGCATGTGGGACATACATTGTTGTACTAGGATAACTGGGCAACGCAATTTTGACAATTTTGTTTAAACGTGATTTGAATTTAAAGCATTCCTAAATTTTTCAACCAGATATGTGGGGTAAATTTTAGAACCAGATATGTGGGGTAAATTTTAGATATTTTTAAATAACTTTAAAGCGGCCTGAGTGGTCCAAGGGACCAGCCTCTATCAGGGTTGCGGGGACCTGGTTATAGGCTGCAGCTTTCCCACCATATATTTTGTTATTTGCGAAACGGTTGTGGGGCAGGCCATTCTTCACTTTCACTAGACTAAATGACGCAGCACATGGACAAGCATATCGTGCTCGTACAGCAAAGCGGAAAAAATATTCCACCTAATAAACAAGAAAATAAAATCATACACTGTAGTCGACTAGGAATAGCGTTCAATCCCTTTCAAACTGATTAATACAGTTCCATATGCAACACGTAAGAAAATTATCATTCAATTACTTCTGCTAATTTTCCACGCTTCGAAAGACTTTGAACATTATTACTCAACTTTTCCACATTGACAAAGACTTTGGAAAGTATTATATTCTTTTAAGAATTTCTTTTATATTTTTTAATTGAAGACTTTAGTTGGGGCTGAAAATTAAGGAATGCAACTCTTTAGGGTTTGTGGGTGTAATCAATCTCCATCTAATTTGATAAAAAGAAAGCCTCATGTCAGGGAATCAATTTGGTAAAGGGAAGCCTCATGTAAGAGAATCAATTACATTTATATATTTGGTGCTTTCTTTTGGCATTCTATTGTAAAGGGTTTTATTTGGAAGTTTTGTAATTGTTCATCAATATTAAATGTATTGAAATTAGAAAATAATTATTTGGAAGGTGAAATTAAGAATATGATTTTTCTTCAAATATTAAAATTAAGAAGTAATAGACTACAAGAATCAGTTTCATCATACTTCAAAATTAACTTTCTATAACAAAAATATCCACATAAACAGTTACTTACACTTTAAAAAATCCCTACTCTTAATTATATTTGTGATTAAATTAAATTTAATAATTAAACATAACAGTATATATTATATTTGTAATAAGAAGCGATAAATAATTATCTTGTCAAAATTTACGAATTGTTATTGTTTCAATATTTTTTACATTTAAAGAATTGTACAATTTCTTTTCAACAAATTATTATATCGTTACTATTAACGAAAACCTACCCGATGGTTAAACTTAGCCTTTAAAATATACAGGGTGTTCCCTTCATATGCACAGATGTAGAGGCGGGTATGTTGGGTTGTCGGACGTAAGAGGATAATTATGTTGAAAAAGCCATTTTGGGCTTTGATAAGCCTGCTTCCAGCTTTTCTTTGCACTGCACAGCACTCCAATGGCAGCAGCGCTAATTTTTCATTTGCCAGCTTTAGCCAAAACAACAGCCAGCAGCTGATATACATAGGGGACGCTAACTTTTCGGCTGAGTATGGTTATATCGATATCACACCAGAACCAAACCCCACCATAAACGTTTCTTCTCTAAACGAAACGGATTCAAATTTTCTCCAGCGCGTCGGAAGGGTTCTCTACCGCCAGCAGATCACGATGTGGCCGGCGAGTTTCACCACCATCTTCACTATCTTCGTGAAAAACATCACAGCCATCAGGAATTTCAATGGCGACGGTATTGCCTTCATCATCGTGCCAGATAAGAAAAGCCCTTTAGCAAACAGCGCCGGGGCCTTCCTCGGCCTCTTCAACCAGTCCACGGACGGAAACACGACCGGCCAGCTTGCCATCGAATTCGACACGTTCCATAACGAATTCGATCCTCCGGATGGCAATCATGTGGGCATCGACATCCCGGGCATCAAATCCGACGCAACCGCTAATATGGGAGACTACGGCATGGATATCAAGGCTGGGCGAGCTATAGAAGTCCGGGTCGACTACGACGGGTTCGCTAAATCCCTGCAAATCTATGCGCGCTATGCGGACAATACTTCGGCCTACGCGAACCTTGTCAACCACACAGTGGAGCTCGAAAAAACTGTTCCAAGATCAGCGTATGTGGGGTTTTCTGCAGCAACAGGGAATTCATTCGAGATACAAAGAATTCTCAACTGGAATTTCAGTTCCATGATGTTGCCAGAGTCTTCTCTGCATTTGTCAAAGAGAACGGGACAGCGGAGGGGATTGGGAGGCAGGGTCAAAGTCGGCGTCTTGGTGGGCTCAATTACAGTCGGGTTGGTTATGGTGGGATTACTGGCCTCTTGGTTCGTGGTTAAGAGATTGAAAAGGAAAAGCCAGGCTACTGTAACTCTTGGCCAAGGAAGCTTCAACGCAGAGCTTTCAATAATCCAAAACGCGCCTCGTCGGTTCTCGTACAAGCAGCTAGCCGCCGCTACCAACAACTTTAACGAAGCGGAGCTTCTAGGAACCGGCGGGTTCGGAAGCGTGTACAGAGGAAACCTCAACGCCGGAGGAAACGAAGAACTGGCGTTGGTGGCGGTGAAGAGAATTTCTGCCGGGTCAAAACAGGGGGAAAGGGAGTTCATATCAGAAATCATCACCATAGGCCGCCTCCGCCACCGGAACCTGGTGCAGCTTCAGGGCTGGTGCCACGAGCGTGATGAGCTTCTTCTAGTCTACGACTACATGCCCAACGGAAGCCTGGACAAATTTCTTTACGACAGAACCTCGGACCCGCCCTTGAATTGGTCGCGGCGCCACAGGATTTTGTGCGGCCTGGCCTCGGCTCTACTGTACCTGCACGAAGAATGGGAGCAGCGGGTCGTTCACCGGGACGTGAAGCCCAGCAATGTGATGCTCGACGGGAAATTTAACGCCCGCCTGGGAGACTTCGGTCTGGCCCGGCTCATCGAGCACGACGATGATAGTCCGGCTGTGATGACCCTGTTGGCAGGTACGCCTGGGTATTTTGCGCCCGAGTGCAGCTACACGGGTAAGGCCACTACTGAATCAGATATCTTCAGTTTTGGGGTCGTGCTGTTGGAAGTGGCCACGGGAAGGCGGGTGCTGGAGCGCAAGTATCCATTGGCTGAACGAAATTTGGTGGACTGGGTTTGGGGTCTTTATGGCCAGGACAGAGTTTTGCAGTGTGTGGATCCCAAATTGGAAGGGTCTGATTATGATGAAGAGCAGATACGAAGGGTGTTGACCTTGGGTTTAGCGTGCTCGCATCCTGATCCGCAGTTACGCCCTTCTATCAGGCAAGCCATTCAAGTGCTCATAAACCCTAATGAAGAGCTGCCGCAGCTGCCTTCCACCAGGCCACTGGCGATCTATGTTGATGTGCCACCGGTTGGATCTGTCCATTCTCAGTCCACTTTGTTTTCGAATACGAGTGGAGATGCCGCATCGTCTTGTCTCATGGGTGAGAGCAGCATGGGATCCATTACTTCTTCCAGGCTAAAGCATGGCAGATAGAGATGCACTCATGGCTTGCCATACCTTTTTCTCTGTAACTGTCTTTTCATTTGCAAAGTTGGATTCTGTTAAATATTATTTTTTTTCTTTTTTGTTTGTTTATGTGTTGCATTTTAATTGTATCTATTATGTGTTTTATATTGTATTTGTATCGTATCGAGGATGACAGACATCAATGCATCGAAATGAACAATTTGAATGTGTAGTTATAAAAGCATAGTTTTAAATAGAAAAAAAGGGCAATTTTATTGAACAAGGTTTCTTGAAATTACGAACTAGTGTCAGGTACATTTACATATAGCTAACATTAATAGATTATAGTAGTATATGTATATATGAGTAAAATAAGATTGAACTGGTGATTGTGTTGAATGGTTGATTGGAATTCTCTTTTGTTTTCAATTATTTGAGGGTGGGTAATAGTTAATGTATATCTAACATTAAAAGTACATGAAGTGGTTAACTTCATAGATAATTGTTTGATTTATTTATTTATTTTTATTGCATTAAGGATGAGTTAAGAATAAATATAAAGCTGGTGTATGTTTTGGTTGGATGATCATTAGAGTTTTCATAATATAAATGATCATGTTTGTGAATTGATCCTTTTGTAAATTCATATTTTAAATATTCTTGCAATAAACATCTCAAGTTAAAAAGTAATCTAACAATATGTTTTGTAAGGTAGGATTTTCAAAGAAATAAAATTGTATGTAGTGAAATGAGTGCTTATATAATTGTCAAATAAAATATAGAAATATAACTAGATGCATTTTATTTTCTATAATTTTTAATGATAGTGAAGTTGTAGCCTTGGTATATGTAACCCTTTTGATTTGGGAGAATAGAAGAATTACATAGATAAACTTAATTATAAATTAAGAAATTTACAAAGATGATGAGCTTGCAATAGTCAAAGGGAATGTGGAGTAGTAAGAACCTCAATGTAAATAAGTTTGGTTCTATGTTATAGGTTGCAAATTTAAAACATTAGCCTACATTAAATCACAGTCATACAAAATGTTCTTTTCGTATATTTTCAAGGCATAAGTATTGAGAGACAAAGTTGAAATAGATGAATTGAGGAAATATTATTTAGTGTAATAGGACATTTTAGGTGGCCATGTTAGTTACCTCCAAATTGGTTTCCTACAAAATCTCTTGAACAGTTCTTATGTCGTTAATGGAAGAACTAGAGAATTAATGCTTAACTTAAAATTCATTGGTGATGAGCATGTTATCCATATCATATTTCTCCAATTGCACATGGTATTGCTAAATCAGGTACACATTAGATGTAACTGTAGAGAAGGGGGATTCACTACTCACGAGTTCTCTTCATTCAGAGAGCCTCATGGGGTGAACTGCCCTAAACTACCTCAAGGAATAACACAAGAGTTCTACAATCAGAAAGAGTAGGTCACAAAAATTCTCTAAAAAAACTAACAAGCTCCCGGCCAAAGGGCAATAGCACGAAATACAGATGAAAGTGTGGCGTTCTGGCATCCTAGAGGCGCATTGGCATCTCCTATAGATCAAAAAGCAAGAATGTCTCAAAAAATGGCTAAATGACTACTTCTACTCTGATTGCTGAGAACTTCTAAAGCATAGGAAACTAAAAAAATGTGATAGAATTGAAGCAAAGTAAATAATAAATGATAAATTAAGAGAATAAGAGATAGAAAAATGTTTATAACCACACAAGTGATGAATCCTTCAGCACGCGAATGTCTTCAATACCTGCATGCGCAATATCTAGAGAAATTATTAGGGTTGTATAGGGGTTTGACTCAATCAAACCCCCATTTTGGTGTTCCCACCTCCACAGACAGCCAGATAGATAGAGATAAATGAACCAAAATGGACAAGGCATGTGGTGAAAGAAAAACCCACTCAGGAGTAGAACCCACACCACTAAGTATGAGTGATAAAAGCAATCCCCATTCGAGGAGGAGAACCTGTATCATAATATGTAGATGCAATAAATAGGGGATATGGAATCCCAAGATGCTCACAAGCATGAAGTGAAGGAGATGGAGCTTCAAGGCTTAAAGAAGCTAAATGGAGAGAACAATGGAGTTGCAAGATCCAAAAGTATTGTTGTAATGAGCTCATGAAAGCTTGAGAGTGCTGCAAAGGGTGGTGCCAAGAAGTAGAAGAGGAAGCTAGAAGTTGGAATGAAGCTAGAGATTGAAGAGAGCCAAAATAGAGGGAAAATATAGTATTTAAGGAAGGAAAATAAGCTTCCCGAGCCATTACAAGGCATTTCAAGTTGTTACCACTAACAAAAGCATATGGAAAAGTGGCAAACATGCATGGAAATAATCGTTTGAATGTTTAAATGTCATAAGATGCTAGCGTGGTGCGGGACACACTAGTGTCCGGACACGTCAAACTACAAAACAATGTGAATGGGAAAGTCATAAGGTTCGATGTAAAGTTGATGCATAAGGGTAGTTGTTGAAAAGGGGTGCAGAGAATCCTAAGAAGGGAAAAAGGCTAATGCAGGGGCTAAAATGAGCCTACTCAAGATGCTAAGGGAGTGGGCACTAAAGATACAACAATGTATGTGAAATTGCAAGGGGAGTAATTTTTTGACTATGCATTTTTACCCCACTTTAGCGGGCATATGAATCTACACTAATATGAATGCTAAAGGAAATCTACTAAACATAAATAACATCATATACCAAAAGGATACTATAGAGGAAGCAGACAAATCTTCGAACCAAAGAAGCATGCCCCCAGGCTGAAGACCTGCAAAACAAATGCATTAGACAAGAAAAACCTGCACAAGACAACAATGTTAGAACACAAAGCTAAAGGATTTGAGTCACCAAAGTGAAAGAGACCTCGATGGAAAATATTGTCTTAGTACTATGTGTGTCCCCAAATTAATAAATAACACACTTAAAAGAATTCTAAAATGAAGAAAGGAAGGGCATATAATCAAGATGAAGAAGATGTAGATCTTTGGTCTGGTATATACAAAAGAGAAGAAAGATAATTTAAGAGTGTAAGCACCTCATAGGCTCATAGGGCTACAAGGATGGTGTCCTCCAAGATCTCTTACATGAAGGAAACCAAAAGAAAGTGCCTTACAGACCCACAAACCTATAGGGGAGCTACCCCCAAAATCTCTCGCATGGAGGAAGCTCAAATTAAGTGCCCTACAAACCCATAAATCTGTAGGGAAGGTGTCCTCCAAGATCTCTCACATGAAGGAAACCAAAGGAAGTGGACTCCATAGAGTAAAAAAATGGCTTCACAAGTGCACCTGCAAACTGACATGTTTATGCACAAATAGAACATGGCAAAAAGTGGCCACATAGGGAAGTAAGCGGGCAATCATGCAAACCATCGACAAGTTGGAAAAACTTCAAATGGGTCCCTTGAGAACCCTTCAAAAGAAGGGGTTCCACTCAAGGGATGCACTGTTCAAAAAGAGAGCTCTAATTAGGCTGCCTCCAAGCTAGATGCAAAGATATGAAATAGGTCTAGTCGGATTGCCCCCAAGCTAGGTGTCATCAAATTTATTTGAGATAAAATATTTCAATGGGGATCCCTTGGGAACCCTTCAAAGGAAAGATGTCCACTCAAGGGATGCTTCATTTGAAAGACATAAAGAAGAGAGGGGGTCCTTAAGAAGGACACACATGTCTAGAACAAGTTATCACTGCCCCCAAGATATAGGAGAGGAGAACCATGCAAGATATTTAGAACAGGATAGAGGTAAACCTCGATATCAGTTGTCATTCGAAAAAGAGGTAGGTGCATCAACAAACAAATAAGTGATGTCATCTGAATCATGAAGTTGTTATATGTTATCCAAGTTCAAGGCCTTACATTCACTAGTGGAATGGCCAAGCACTCAATGCTATACACAAAATGAATGTTCTTCTTGACCATTCTTATTAAATTTCTTACGTGTAGGAGGAGGAAGAGTAATCAAGCGGGCTTTTAGAAGCGTCAACAACATACACTCTTGCTCAGGAAAAGGATGAGGAGAAGGAAGCAACCCTTTCTCCTATGGAGAAAAGTTTGACTCCTCACAAGAAGTAGATACAAAGATAGAAGACAAGGGAGGATGGACCAATCTGAGAGAACGAGGTTGAGTAGACATCGTATCAACATTCAACTGTGGTTTCCCCTTAGATTATTCATTCGAGCAACTAAGCCCCAAATTATGCTTAGGGGGTGTGAATTCTATAGGGACCTAGATGCCTTGTTTGTTACACCCATAGGCACATTTAGATACAAGCTTAAAGTTGGGCCATAACGTGTATGCAAATATTGAGAAGGAAGATCTACATAAAGAGCATTGTCCCAATAAGGGGGATCACATTGCTTTATGAGATCGCCATCATCCTTTTTAACAGGACTACCAGCATTATCCTCTTTAGCAAAAGCATAATCATCTTCCTTAGAAGGAGGATCAACACTAAGAACATTATATTTGTTGCTCACATTACCCCATGATACAAAAGAATAATCAACTTTGATAGCAGGTGTGGATGATGATATCGAAAGGTCTAAGTGGATCGGGCTAACTTTACATTCTCCAATGAAGGATTCTATAAATTCTAAGGAACCCCAATAAGGAACCCCAATCATCATCAAGACATGCATTCTCTTGAGAAGAGGTAGAAGGAGTAGACTCAAGATTTCTTGCTTCAGAAGGATCTTCTTTAGGGACATTTATCCCAAGAGTATCCTTTGTAGTAGGTACTACTAGAGAAAACATCGACACATTGGAAGACATTGAAGGGATGAGAGTAGGTACAACTGAAACTTGACCAGCAACTGCCATCTCACATAAGCACATAACATCAGGTTCAACCTTGACTGCGACTACTTTATTGTTATAGATGAACTTAACAAATTTATGCAAGGTAGATGGGACTGCACCCATAGAATGAATCCATGGTCTACCAAGAAGAAGGTTATAAGGTAATTTTTGTGACATAAAATATACTAGAGTGGGCACAGTAATGGGTTCAAGATGCAAACATAATACTACTCTACCTAGAGCTCTTCGACCAACATTATCAAACCCACAAATGTCAACAAAAAAAGCATTTAGAGAAGATGGATCAATATAAATCTTAGGAAATAGATCAATGTTGTAGACATTGAGTGTCGAGTTGACATCAATGAGAGTACGTCTAATACCAATTTTATTAATGTTAACTATGATCATTAAAGGGTCTAATTTCTTTTGTACTTCTGAAGGTGGGAGTTCATGTGGATAGAATATTCAATGAATCCACACAAATATGATCTATCAATGCACCAACGTCTATTGGCCTAGTAGAAGAAGCCAAGAGGATCTTTTGCAGGGCTTCCTGAAGCATACGTTCATAAACCAGAGTAGACTAAAGCAAGTCCCACAATGAGATCTTAGATAGAGTAACACGAAGTTGCTCGATAAGATCATAATCACTAGGTGCTTTAGTTATAGGTTTAGGTGCTTGAGGAAGGCTTGGTTGTTTATTCATTCTATTCTCATTGGTATGGGCTACCACTTTATAAGAGGGATCCATACAAAGATTAGGAGAATAATCATCAAATGGAACACCATTAATAGAACAAACCCTCTTAGGAGAGGGACTAGCCAAATTCAAGTAAATGACCGGTCTCTTAGGCCTTTGAGGGGTAGCAAAGACATAGATTGCATTTATAGAATCATCACAACTAGTGGAATAATTATTTGAAGACATATTCTCAACATCGATCCAAACATGGTCAAATGTGGATGGATATTCATCACTCACCAATGCATCATCTCTAGAAGAGAGTGCATAAAAAAATAATGGAATTCATCATTCATGCATACAACGTCTCTAGAGGAGAGCGCATTGGAAGGAACAATAGATTCATCATTCACAAGAACAATGTATCTAGAAGAGAGTGCATTGGAATGAAGGGAAGGTAGAGTAACATTAAGAAAGGCATCAATGATTTTATCTTCTTGCAACAAGGTATCCTCCAAAGCAAGAGGAATCTCGTGAGAAGGATCAAAGACACCGAGTGATATGGGTAAAGCCAAGTCACCATCACATGCATGAAATGGAATACCATTAATATTTTGAACAAAATTAGATATCGGGCTAATAAAAGAAGATATTAAATTCATATTGGTGATAGAACTAAAAAAAATGAGAAACTAGATTTTATAATTTTTTCAGTATTTTCTAGGTTCTAGTAATTTGCATTTTTGGAGGTCTTCAAAGCAAAATTTGAGGTCGAAACTTGTGTCGGTCCCTAAAATTTGATAGCCAAAGGCATGGTATTTTAGGGATTGAACTATTTCTCTATGAGATATTTCCAACAATGCAAATAGTTTTGAATTGTGAGCATCGAATCAAAAGTTATGACCCCGCCAAGTAGGGGTAAATAAATTCCTAGTTTCTCATTCACGTAAGGTTCACCAAAATGTAGAGAAAGGGGATTCACTACTCATGAGTTCTATTCATTCAAAGAGCCTCAGAAGGTGAACTTCCCTAAACTACCTCAAGAAACAACGTGTGATTTCTAGAATCAGAAAGTGTAGGTCACAAAGATTCTCTGGACAAACTAACAAGCTCTCAGCCAAAGAACGGTAGTGTGGAATACGGATGACAACACGGTGTGTTGGTTATTTTTTTAGAACCAAAATTATTCTCACCAAAAACCTATGAACTTTCCAAGGAAAATTATTAGTAAGGGTAAGGATTGGCAAACACATAAGTAAAGGGTTTTGGGTCTTTACTTCTTCACTTCAGGCCCTATGAAACTGAGGAGCCCGTGATCCTAAAAAAATGTGTTCATAGATACTGGTGTGAATCAAGTATTTAAAAAAAAGAAAATAGATGATTCTCCATAAATTTTTAAAAGAACCATAACCTAAAATTTTGGCAAACTTTCATAGTAATGATTAGCTTAAACAAGAGAAGATATGATCCTTTTATCATTCATACACACCCAGAAGGAAATCAACGAGTAATTTAATTATATTATGTGATCATCAGTCGATTTGGTTACCCCAATTGGAGTATGGATGCTATACCAATCCAGTACCATATTTTAGGAAATGAATTCAAACCATAAACCTATATGATTAGATAACAACTTTGTATTTCAAAGAAAATACCCAGAGTCTAGAAAATACCACATTATAATATTTTGACTAGTTATTTCCATAATTAACTTCTTACTAACATCCCTACACAAAATTTATCAAACCCACTATTAAATTCAAGAATTTACATACATTCCTTGAATGGACAAGAAAAAATGAAACAACGCATCTATTGGAACTCAACAGAGACAAATAATATAACCATTGATTATCATATTCATAGCTTATATAATTTGCATATAGGAGAGAAAATGTATAGAAATTTTGTATTAATTAGTTATCTGTCTTGCTCATCAAAAACATATATATTGGCTAACTCATTTCTAGAACATATCACTGTAAAACTTAGTACCCATTTCCCTTGTATCTATTCCCTTTGAAAATAAGTACCTATTGATCTCCCAACCTCTTGACCCCTATCTCTTTTTTATCCATCCTTAGAATCCCTTTTATAAGACAACGGAGCAACAAGCACCGAGATGGATTACATTTTACATTTCATTTCATTTTCATTTCAAAATGAATTTGAACAAAAAACAAGAGAATATTCCCCAATTGAATTTGAGAACCATCATTCTAATTCAAGTGAAAAAAAAAACAAAGTCTAAGAAAATATTAATCAAAGCCATCTCGTAGGTCATCAAAAAGTATCATTGTGGTAGCACCAAAACATGTAAATCCACACTACCCCAAAAAGAGTCACTATTAGGACAAAAGATATAAATCCTCGAAGACCCACTTCACAAAACACTAACCAAAGAAAGAAAAATCAACACACAGGACCTAAAATCCGAGCACCCACCAAGGAAAGAAACAAGGTGTTACTTTTCCTTGTCACCTGGTGAGTAGGTGTGCCCACTCGGTGTCCTTATCTTCAGAGGAGTAGCAATCATCACCTCATCCTCAAAATCAACCCAATCCTTCATGGACGTAAGTTATTGATGATAGCTAGGAATCAATCTCATTTCCACTATCAGAAGAATCATCAGAAACCTCAATGGGAGAATGATGACATCCCATATAGGTGCGTTGATACCTAAATTATTTCTACCCACTTCCCTTTCTAGCCGAGCTCTACATTATTATCCTTTCCTTTGGCCAATTCCTCTGAGATAGTTCAACCCCTAAGGTGGTATGCATGCTTAAGAACACCTCATGTTGAATCTTTGGTAGCCTTTGTTTCCTTCATTGGAGTTATAGGTATCACTAGTCCACCTTCTTCACCCTAAGGAGGAGAATCCTGATATTCAAGAGGATTGAGCCTCTTGGACTGATGGACCAGGCTGACATTCACAGTTATCTTTCCCATTCTCCCACTCTGCTACTAAAAGTTCTCAAAACAAAATTACCAGCCTACTTAGAAATAACTAACTCAAAATCACCTCCTCTCTTAGACCTCAGAATTTCAAAATTGGATGGTGGAAAAAATCAAGTGAGCCTCATTTAATAGAGAAATAGGTGTGCGTCTATATTAATTTTCCATGATAGCTTGTGTGAGAGCATGGGCAATCAATTAACCTAGTTTTAAATCTTAACCATTGATCATATTTTGAACCTAATCAATGGTTAGATATTTTATATTATTATTGATGAGATAATTAAACACATGCATTTGATACATGTCCCAAATCAATAGACTTGAGTGATATGAGTATTATATTAACTTTCAGGTTAACCATACATTTAATTTTCTCAACTAGACATGTTGTGTCACATTTACCCGCTTGCCTGTAGAAAATAACTCACTTGTAATTCATCATAGTAGGACAATAAGGAACGGTCATGATTCATCTTCAGAATATCTGCTCGTACCCTACCTTACTTCAATTTTACCTTCCCACGTGTACCAGCCTTTGACATATTTGATGACCATATAATTTTTTATCAATCTCACAAGCATGTTGCAAAATTAGTTCTATCTTAGCACCATTTTTATCTTAGAAATATCTCAGCTAATATCTCCAATTGCATCTATCTTTACCATGAGTCTTCTATGTTTTTATGAGCAGTCTACGTGTTACTTGCCCGTGCACCCATTCAAGAGTATGGTATACAAGAAAAAACTCAAGGGATGGTTGGGAGTGGTCAAGACTTGCCCATATCACCATCCATCCACCGTTGGTTTTAAATATTTTGAATAAAATCACCATTCACGAGACCTAGCATATCTCACTTAATGACATATGTTACTCCACCCGCTAACCCGTGTAACTATCTTTCCCTGATGTTGAAAATAGACTGGCATGCAGGGAACAAATTTGATGTGAATCATGACATCTGCCATTGATTTTCCTCTGGACAATATCTATTGCACCATGGAGATACTGGTCCCACCATTAAGTAGTACCACATGGCCATTGTCCGCCAACACATTTCTTTAAAATAATATGAAATAATATGGCCACATCTTCAGTTTCTCAACCACTGATCTTCTTTGCAAAATGCCAATTTTCTTCATTGAGGAGATCGGGCCCACCAATATACCAGACACATGGTTGAAGCCCGCTAGCCCATATGAATAAAATAAGAAGAAATAAAACAAAACAGGCATACGAGGAGCAGTTGGGATTAAATCCCACAATCAAATGGCCAACATGAAGAATTATTTCTGCACATGTAGCAAAAGCTAGTCATTAAAAAAGGGCAATCTCTAGGCAACGAGATATTGACCCTCAATAACGAAGTCTAAGGATTCAAATCTTTTTAAAATTAAGCCTTCAATCATAGGAATTTTAAGACCAAGGAAAAACCTAAGGTGACCGACAAACCCAATCTCAGGGCTTGGCGAGGCAATGAGTATGATGGTGCATAAGTGACAACTTAAGTGACCAAGAATGGGGAAAATAGGTCAATTTGATTTTAAAATGACCAAGGGTTTTTTGATGTATAGGCCAACTTTGGGAAGTCATAAGGATATAAAAACCTATCACAGTGATGCAAAAATGACCTAAAATTAGAAATAAGCGACCAAGCCAAACCTTGCAGAACATTTTAGAGTGGAACCAAGATAATTTTCCAAGGGGTTCCATTAGTGGCTCCTGTTGGGGACACATACCTCTCAGAGGCATGGTGAGATCCCAAAATCATTGGGAGAGCAGACCAGATGCCAGAAATTAGTGTGACAAAATTCTATTCAAATTCTGAAACCACATTTGATGGCCCGAGAACACCAAATGAAAAGAAAAAACCATGTTTACCTCTATCAAACATATTTTTATTTGTTGTTTGTATTAAGCCAAGTTTGAAAACACTACCATTGTTTATCTGAAAACAAAAACCACCCCTGGCATGCTTAACCACATCACAATGATTTCGAATACCTCCATTAAATCTATCAATCTGATATTGGCAATCAAGCACCAACTAAAATCCATCAATATCTGACAAGAATATATCACACCTATCAAGTAGAGAAAACTTACAATCAGTGTGATACCCTTTATTAACAAGATCATTCTCATACATAATTACTTGTCAAATTGGACCGAAAAGTGGAAAATTTCACAATGTGATATGGAAGGGTCACTATGAGACTTCTCCTCATCATTCATCTACACATCAAGTCTGAAACCCTCATGTGTGTTGAGAAAATAATGCTCACATATTTGAAAATCCTTTAACTAGATTGCACCACAGGTCAGTTTATTATCATTCCAACAACATAACTTAGTCACACCATCACATGGTTCAAGGTTCTCAAAATCATTTTTACCAAAACCCACAATACCTTCATCTTAATCACTTTGAATGCCATCATTTTCAAGATCAAAAAATTTAGAAAAAAACACTTTCATGTGCATTAGGCACTTCATATGCACTATCAGTTGATGGGAATATTGACCTATGTGTCAAAAAATCACTGTTATCTAAAATTTGTTCACTATCCTTTGAACAAATATCTTTATCTTCCATCATAGTAATGCTTTCCACATTGGATAAAAATATGTCAATAATCATACTGTGAAGATAAGGAAAATTATCAAAGAACTAAATTTCACATTTACTAACACAAGATCCACCATTTCCTACACCATCAAGGTCTTTATCATTTTCAACACTATGTTTAGGTTCAAGATATTGAATACACAAGTTTTTATCTTCAAAGTGATCATCATCCATTGTGTTAGTATGATTTAGTGATAAAAAAATTGAGCTATGCTCCAAGTATTCATCATGTAGAACTGTTCATTTAATTGTAAACAAGCAACATTATCATCATTTACATCACTAAAACAAGCAACATTATCATCATTTACATCACTACATTCTCCTGAACATAGGAGCATTCATAACTCTCCAAAGAACAATCAGGTTCACTATCATCATGATCTTCATCACAAAGAAACTACTCACTATATAAAATATGTTCAGAACTTTCAAAGTGACTGCTTAAATTTTCATCTTCAATATCTTGACCACTAACTTCTGATGAGAAATCAACAACACTTGCAAGTGTATCTTTATCTCCATAAATGGTATACATATCTTCATATATGTTTCTTGTGGGCTGATTACAAACACTATTTTTATCTATACAACATGATGGATATTCATTTTTACTTTTGTGTATCATGTTCCAATTTTCCTCAATGGGACAACTACTATCTTCATTTTGAGACATCACATTTTATGCATAATTAATTTGGGCTCCTTCAACATTCTTTATCTAATCAAATACCTAATCAAAGCTATGAGGTTTCAATTCTTTTGGAAAGGTACTTAGCCTTGGCTCAAAAATACCACAAAATAAATCAATGCATGTTGAATCTTCATGTCTGAATTTTTTGGGGACTTCCAACAAGGCATCCAAAAATCTTGAGAAAAAATTAGAGGGTGATTCTCCCTTGTTCCTTTTCATGCTAGACAATCTTTGAACAAAAGACAACTGATCAACACTACTCAAATTTTGTTGATGTTCAACTTGGAGTTCACTATGATTTGTGTGTTGTGGGGATGAAAAAATTGGAACATCAAAAATTTCTTTACCCTGAGAGTCATTTCTATTGTCTGATCCATGAATTCCATTTGTATGAGGTGTACTAGAATATCCAACACTCACAACCATGTATCCTTTCATCATTGAATATTTCAGATTGTTCTCAATATCCATGGAAATTTAATATGCCTGATGTAATGTAGTAGGTTCTTAATCTCTTAGAAAATAACTCATTTCTTCATCAAATGCATTAAATTATGCAATCAAACACACTGCATCATTTGGTCTCATTCTTTCAAGAATGTCACTTAATGTTTTTGAAAGTCTGAGATTGAAAGCTAGGACCAACTCATTTTCTTCTTTTTGGATGTTAAACTTTTGTCTCACTAAATGTGGATTAATTCAAGTTCTCCAAACTATTCTATGAATTCTTCCATGAACTCATTCCATGAAGTGATAAAACACATTGAAAAATATGTAAACCAATCTCTAGCATCTTTCTTTAGATTTTGAACAAAGAACTTTATGACAACATCTTCATGATTTATCTCAAAATCTCTCATCAAATTAGAAAATTCTTGGAGATGTTGAGATGTTGATTTTGATTTTTTCCCTTTGAATTTTGGAAAGTGCTCCCTAACTTCATTAGGAGTAGGGTTTGAGAAACCCTTCATACCATTAAAATTCAATGGTCTATATCTTTCCATAGAGAAGACTTTTTGATGGCATGGCAGGGGCGACATACTCTTCATGTTTACTTCATGCACCCCACATGGATGTACAAGTGAATGATACATTTCATTACACCCATTTACAAACTTAAAATATCAACTATATAGATAATCATTGCCCTATTTTTTTCTTTTATCCTGACCTTAAAATATTACAATGCATAACTCAAGTACTACTATATTTAAGATTTCTCTAATAGGCAGATTTCAAGAATAAGCATACTTCTTGATTACACATAGAAGCTTCAAATTATAGCTTGGAAGTATGAAAATTACAACTATCATTCCCCTTTCTTAGTGATTAATTCACTCAATAGGAAATCATATTAATTTTTCAAAAATGACACCCGTATATATCTATTTTTATTTTGCAAATAAAAAGAAGGGAAAATACCTAGATATATTAGCAAGTATCACACTTTATCGTGTATCCTTTTATAGATTCGCCACATCCTTTGTAGAGGACTAATACTTCAATATTATGAAGTGTATTTTTCATCAGTTGGTTCTCACTTTAAGTTCCTTCTTCAACACTTTTCACTGGCTCAGAGGTCTTCAGAGTCGCCACTCACTTTCAATGAGAACTTTTAATTCATAACTTCATAGACTCTATTAAGGAAAGATGATCTACCAAAAATACCTCCTCAAATAAGTTCCCCAACAGAGTCACCATTTCTATTGGTTATTTTTTTAGAACCAAACTTATTCTCACCACAAACCTATGAACTTGCCAAGGAAAATTATCAGTAAGGGTAAGGATTGACCAACACACAAGTAAAGGGTTTTGGGTCTTTACTTCTTCACTTTAGGCTCTATGAAACCTCAGAGGGAGATCCTAAAAAAATGTGTTCATAGATGCTAGTGTTAATCATGTATCAAAACACAAAGAAAACAAATGATTCTCCATAAATGTTTAAAAGCCATACCCTGAAATTTTGGAAAAAATCCATAGTAATGATTAACTTAAACAAGAGAATATGTGATCCTTTTATCATTCATACACACATAGAAATGAAATCAGCAAGTAATTTAATTATATTATGTGATCATCAGTCGATTCAGTTACCCCAATTGGAGTATGGATGCTATACCAAGCCAACTCCATATTCTAGGAAACGAAGTCAAACCATAAACCTATATGATTAGATAACAACTTTGTATTTCAAAGAAAATACCTAGAGTCTAGAAAATACCACGTTACAATATTTTCACTAGTTATTTCCATAATTAACTTCTTATTAACATCCTTACACAAAATTTATCAAACCCACTATTAAATTCAAGCATTTACAAAAATTCCTTGAATGAACAAGCAAGACTAAAGCAACACATTTATTGGAACTCAACAGAGAATAATAAGATAACCAATGATTATCATATTCATAGCTTGTATAATTTGCATGTAGGAAAGAAAATGTACAATTCTTTTGTATTACTTAGTTATCTGTCTTGCTCATCAAAAACATATATATTGGCTAACTCATTTCTAGAACATATTACTTTAAAACTTAGTACCCATTCCCCTTGTATCTATTCCCTTTTAAAATAAGTACCCATTGATCTCCCAACTTCTCGACCTCTTAACCCCTCTCTCTTTTTTACCCAGCCTTAGAATCCCTTTTACAAGACAAGGGAGCAACAAGCACTAGGCTGGATTACATTTTACATTTCATTTCGTTTTCATTTCATAATGAATTTCAATAGAAAACAAGAGAATATTCCCCAATTGATTTGGGAACCATCATTCTAATTCAAGTGAAAACAAAAATAGAGTTCAAGAAACCATTAATCAAATCCATCATGCCAGTCATCAAAAATTGTCATTGTGGTAGCATCAAAACATGTAAATCCACACTACCTCAAAAAGCATCACTGTCAGCACAAATGGTATAAATGTCTAAAGACCCACTTCAAAACACACCAACCAAAGAAAGAAAAATCAACAACTAGGACCAAAAATCCGAGCACCCACGAAGGAGAGAAACAAGGTGTTACTTTGCCTTGTCACCTAGTGAGTACGTGTGCCCACTCGATGTCCTTATCTTCAGAGGAGTATCCATCTTCACCTCATGCTTAGAATCAACCCAATCCTTCATGGTCGTAAGATATTGACAATAGCCAGAACTAGTCTCATTTCCACTATCAAAAGAATCATCAGAAACCTCAATTGTAGAATGATGACATCCTATATAGACGTGGTGATACCTATTTTTCTAGTAGCTTCCCTTTCTGGCCTCTCTACTTTCTTATCCTTTAATTTGGCCAATTCCTCCTAGACATTTTTCCCGCAAAGGTGGTATGCATGCTTAAGAACACCTTGTGTTGAATCTTTGGCGACCTTTGTTTTCTTCATTGGAGTTACAAGTATCTCTAGCACACCTTCTTCACCCTAAGGAGGAGAATCTTGAAATTCAAGAGGATTGAGCCTCTTGGATCGGCGGCTCGGGCTGATGTTCACACTTATCTTCCCCATTCTCCCACTCTACTTATAAAATTTCTCAAAACATAATTACTAGCCTACTGAGAAATAACTAACTCAAAATCACTTCCTCTCTTATACCTCATATTTTGACAATTGGATGGTGGGAAAAATCAAGTAAGTTAGCCTCATTAAATAGAGCAATAGGTGTGCATCTGCATTAATTTTCTAGGAGAGCTTGTGTGAGAGAATGGAGAATCAATTAACCTGGTTTTAAATATTAACCGTTGATCCTATTTTGAACCTAATCACCAATAAGATATTCTAGATTATTAATGATGACACAATTAAATGTATACATTTGATACTCATCCCAAATCAAGAGACTTGAGTGAGATGAGTATTATCTTAACTTGCATGTTAACCATAAATTGAATTTCTCAACCAGACATGTTGTGTCACATTTACCCACTTGCCTGTAGAAAATAACTCACTTGCAATTCATCATAGCAGGATAGCAGGGAATGATCATGATTCATCTTCAAAATATCTGCTTGTACCCTACCTTCAATTTTACCTTCCCGCGTGTACCAACCTCTAATAGATTTTATGGCCATACAATTGTTTACCAATCTCACAAGTGTGATCCAGAATTAGTTCTATCTTAGCATCATTTTTATCTTGGAACTATCTCAGCTAATATCTCTAACTACATCTATCTTTACCAAGAGTCTTCTAAGTTTTTAGGAGCAGTCTACGTGGTATTTTCCCATGCACCCATTGGAGAGTATGGTATACAAGAAAAAACTCAAGGGATGGTGGGTAGTGGTCAAGACTTGCCCACGTCACCAACCATCCACCATCAGTTTTAATTATTTCAAAGAAAATCACCATTCCTGATACTTGGCAGATCTCACTTAATGATAGATGTTACTTCGCCTGCTAACCCGTGTAACTATCTTTCCCTGATGTTGAAAATGGATGGGAATGCGGGGAAAACTTTGATGTGAACATGTGTCATGACATATACCATTGATTTTCCTCCGGAAAACATCTATTGCACTATGGAGATACGGGTCCCACCATTAAGTAGTACCATGTGGCCATTGCCCTCCAACCCGTGTCTTTAAAATAATATGAAATAAATCAGAACAGGTGTGCAGGGAATGGTAGATATATGGCCATATCTTCAGTTTCTCAACCATTGATCTTTTTTGCAAAGTTCCAGTTGTATTCACCAAGGAGATCGGGCCCACCAATATACCAGACATGTGGTCAAAGCCTTCCAACCCATATGAATAAAATAAGAAGAAATAAAATAGCATGGGCATACGGGGAGGGGCTGGGATTAAATCTCAGAATCAAACGACCAACATGAAGCATTATTTATGCACATGTAGAAAGAGTTAGTCATAAAAAATGGGGCCATCTCTAAGCAATGAGATATTGACCCTCAATAACGAAGGCTAAGGATTCAAATATTTTTAAAATTAAGCCCTCTATCACATGAATTTTAATACCAAGGAAAAACCTAAGCCAATCGACAAAACCAAGCTCAGGGGTCAGTAAGGCAACGAGTATGATGGCACAAGTGACAACTTAAGTGACCAAGAATGGGGAAAACAGGTCAATGTGATTTTAAAATGACCAAGGGTTTTTTGATCTATAGGCCAAATTTGGGAAGTCATAAGGATATAAAACCCTATCATAGTGATGCAAAAATGACCTAAAATCATAAACAAGGGACCAAGCTAGAACTTGCAAAACATTTTAGAGTGGAACCAAGAGAATTTTCTGAGGGGTTCCATCATGGTGCACCAGTGTCCCAAAGGTGCACTGGCATCTCGTACAAACCAAAAAGCGAGAATGTCTCAAAAAATGGCTAAATGAATACTTCTAATCCAATTGCTGAGAACTTCTAAAGCATAGGAAATTAATAGAATGTGATAGAAATGAAGCAAAGTAAAGAATAAATGATAAAGTAAGAGAATAAGAGATATAAAAATGCTTACAACCACACAAGTGATGAAGCCTCTAGCACATGAATGTCTTCAATACCTACATGTGCAATATCTAGAGAAATTTTTGTGGTTGTATAAGGGTTTGCCTCAGTCAAACCCTCATTTTGGTGTTCCCACCTCCACAGATAGCCAGATAGATAGAGAGAAATGAAGTGAAATGGATAAAGTGTGTGGTGAAAGAAAAACCCACTCAAGAGTAGAACTCACACCACTAAGTAAAAGTGATAAAAGCAATCACCGCTCGAGGACAAGAACTCATATCACAAAAGAGGCGATAAAAGAAATCCCCACTCAAGGAGGAGAACCTGTATCACAATATGTAGATACAATAAATAGGGGATATGGAATCCCAAGATGCTCACAAGGATGAAGAGAAAGAGATAGAGATGCATGTCTTAAAGAAGCTAAATGGAGAGAGAAATGGAGCTGCAAGATCCAAAAGTGTTGTTGTAATGAGCCTGTGAAAGATTGAGTGTTGTAAAGGGTGGTGCCAAGAAGTAGAAGAGGAAGCTAGAAGTTGGAATGAAGCTAGAGGTTGAAGAGAGCCGAAATGGATGGAAAAGAAGCTTCCTGAGCTGTTACAAGGCATTTCAAGTCATTACCACTAACAAAAGCATATGACAAGTGAAAAAATGCGTGGAAACGGTCGTTTGCACATAGAAAAATCACAAGATGCTAGCGTGGCATGTAGATGTTCGGACAACATGCTATTGTTTGGATACATCATGCTACAAAATGATGTGAACATGAAAGTCATAAGGTTCGATGCAAAGCTGATGTGTAAGGGTAGCTACTGGAAAGGGGTGCAGAGAATCCCAAGGAGGGAAAAAGGCCAATGCAGAGGGAAAAATAAGCCTACTCAAGATGCTAAGGGAATGGGCACTAAATTGGATACAACAATGTATGCAAAATTGTAAGGGGTGCAATTTTTTGACTATATAGTCACATTATTAGTTTTCCATTTGTGAATGGTAATGTTGGCCATATATGAAAGGCTAATATACAGTAACATTATTAGTTTTCCATTTGACTATTTGATCTAATAAACATATTTTTTAAATAGAAACTCGTTGTGGTAGAATTTTTAATGTTGAAGCTCAAGGGTTTTGTTGATAATGGGTTATAAATCCCAAATGAGAGTGCAATAGTAGGCTCTTCTAGGAAATATATAGGATAGTTATTTTACACTTGGTTTGGTAAAGTGGGTGTAATATAAACTTGGTGATAGGGATTATACTGGTAGTGTTGGTGGTGGAAAATAAGGTTGAACAATAGAGCTAAGGGAGAGATAGCAAGATGGAAATGAAAATTGAAGGATGAAGCCATAAATACTATTATTTTGATAAAAAAAGAAGTTAGAATTATGCAATTTAGGTGGAGATGGAGAAATTTTTTTAGGATTAGGACTAGAATTTGTTATGTCACATTTCTATGAAGACCTTGGAATGATATTTTTTGTTCTACTAGTAGTAAGATATCAAGGAAGATGGATGGGTACTTGCGAATTTTAGGAACCATGTCCAAGAAAGTGATGAATCTTTTACACCTATATTGTAGAAAATTATGTCCTTTGCTTTATTGGACTTAATGTCACCTTGATCTAGTGTTGTGAGGTTTTTTACACATCCACATCAGGTCTTGGGCATGTTTTAAGCTAAATTAACTTAACTCTACCATTATTTAATGTTGTAAAATATATTTATTTACATCTTCACATTAAATTTGGGAGTCTTGTAAATCAAGTGGACCTAATAGATAGTGTTGTAATATGTCTTTCACACCCACATGGAATTTAGGGCCCTTCTAATTTAAATAGATCCAATTCTAACTCAATTTAGTGTTGTAAAGTGTATTTATTTACACTTTCACATTGAATTTTGGGCCTTCTTGAATTTATAACCTTTAAATCATCATTAATATGTGTAGGAGTTGAGAAAATACAACACCACAAACCCCAAAGATCACCTGCATGCAAATAACCTGTCACAAAAGAAGAGATGGAGACAAACAAGCAAGGGTTCTCTGAAAACTGAAAATGTATATATCAGAGAGAATGAGAGAATGAATTGATATAAAATACAATGGGATCAATCCTTATAAATAGGAGATCATGCAAACCCTAATAAAACCCTAATAGAAACCCTAATAGGATAACATTTAAAAATTAATATAATTATTAAATGTCACATTATGCAAACTAACATGAAATCTTAAGAAGGGAATAAAGGTAACTTAATCAACATAATTAAGTTAAGAACTTTACTCTAAAAATATGCCCCTATGACCCTATATTGTGCATCCCAAGGAAAAATTTCATCAAAAACTTGACAAAATCAACATATAAACTTAATTAATGAACTCCCCGATATCCCAGCTAGAAAAATAGCCCTTGTGGGACCCATTAACCACCTTGCAAAAATGAGTCCCATCCAAGTGGGACTCATTCACCTAGGATGGAAAATGAGTCCCATTTGAGCTATTTTCGAGGTTTGAGCGGGAAAATTTGGGTTTTAAGTTTAAATTTCTTCAATGTTAGCCTTGGGGATCAAATTAATGGTCATTTGAGTGGCGTGCCTATATAAAAAATATCTCAAATCATTATTTCACCTAATAAATCTAAGAAATACAAGAAACATCATACATTCATGTCATCAAGTCAAGCATTCAAGAGTTAAGCATTCCAAGGTCATCAAGATAGCTTTCAAGATCATCCAAGGGCAAGATTCCTCATCAATTGTTGTAGAAATTCAAGATCCATCATCATGTCAAGCATATCAAGCATCAAGTATGTTAGTGAGATAGTGTTGTGATGGAGCATTGAAGATCCAAGACTAAGAATTGTTCTATTCTTATTGTCAAAGATCAAGATCTACATCCTTCATGGCCATTTCATGTTGATTTGTAGATTTACAAGACATCATTCAAGGTATTATTGTCCATGATTCATGTTCTTTGTTTCATGCTTCATTCCTTCATTTGATTATTTCATCATTTGGTTTAATTACCTAAACAAGGTTTGATCAAGGAAAACCCCCATTCCTTAACAATCAACAAATTTTCTCCTCTTTGTGTGTGTCATTGCAGATTTAGGTATCGTTGAGGTTCAAAGATCATTGAAGAATAGGTTTCAAACTTGTTGGATTCATCTCCCTACTTGCAAGGTCAAAATATTCACAAAAAATCACTTATAGCCCCAAAAATCAAGGTTTCAGATTTGGACACTTGGAGGAATAGAAAGAGCAGACTGAGAAGTGCAGATCAGAACTTTGAATTTTCAAAAAATCCAAACTGGTCTCATTCACCACAAGTGATGAATATTGACGCAAGAATTTGTGGGGGCAGTAGCCTTATGGGAAACTTAGCTACTGGGGGACTTGTGCGCTTAGCTAAGTGACCTCTGGGATTTTATCGAAGTCGACTCTTCATTTTTAATGGGGGGAGGTAAAGGGTTAGAAAGATAGCATGTAATAGTTAAAACTAAACTAAGGTGATGCGTCAAAATCATGAGTGTAATAACCAAGCACAGTGCTAAAAGAAAAGGCTTGAATAGTAACTACTTACTATCAAATAGATTATCTCAGGAAACACTTCAAACATAAGAACATCATTTTATTGCATAGCATAACCCAACAAAACATAGGCCAACGCAGAAGAGTAAAACATGGTCTGCATTTTATTAAGCTGTATGAGATTACAAAAGTTGAAAATAGACCTTCATATGCTATAGGAACATGAAAGAACAGTCTTAATATTCTATCAAATGCATGAAAAAAAAAGAGGCTGAATTGATTGGCACAGTCTGCAAACTTCAAGTCCAATAGAAAATATTACAAAAAGACAATTCCCAATGCTCGGGAAGTTTATTCTAATCTATCCAACAAAAACCTAAAAAAGAGAGAAAGGGTTGCTTGAATAAGCCAACCCACCATCTGAAAGCCACAGAGAGAAAGATTCCTTGGAAAAACATCGACATCCCAGATCTCCTTAAGTTGGCACTGAATAGGAAGATCGCCCAACAAACCCAACCACATAGAAAATAAGGCCATGCAATAGTAGCAGAGAACACACAGTAGCAAAGATGAAAATGTGGCAACAAAGGAGGATAAACGACACAAATGACAACTCCTAGATAACTGGTGCACAAAAAACACACCATGCATCGAACACACGGAGCCCGACAAATGAAAGAGGGATGCCCCAATGAAAATCTCTAAGAGGAAGCCACGTGGAAGACGCTGAGAAAAAGGTAACAGTTGAGTGGGTCTGACTCAGAAAGTAGCTAGAGATAGACACACATTGAACACACAAAACTCGGCAGAGGCAAAGCAATACGGAATGGCATGAAGCTCTAATAGGAGGCCACATGGAAGATTTTGAAAAGATGCTAGCGATAAAAGTCAAGGCGAAGCCATGAAGGAAAAGATAACCGTGAAGGGTAGCAGTTCATGAATAAACATTCATAGATTGGCGACTTACAAGGAATTTCACTTGCAGAATGAAGAACCCCAGAAATCTTGGTTCAATCACCACCATTATCGCTTAGAGCTGAGAGAGGGCAACTTGAAGGCCAGTCCAGATCTCATTTGATGGTGCCAAGAGAGCACACAGATTTTCATGTGCCAACTTAAGATCGATGATTTCCTTAAAAAGGCAATCCACCAGATACCTTCGCCTCCAATTCAAGCTGGAAAAAGAGTTGCGCTAACTGATGTACTATACCTTCAATGTTTTCGACAGTCAGAGACTGATCAAAGGATTGGAAAACAAAAATATCCTCCTTCTTCTCCTCAATATTTGCAATTATGTGTTCGACACCTGCTACCACTTGATCCACGGTGAAGGGCGATGGGAGGCCTCACTGAGTTAAGCGGGAAATTTTTTCCTGCATGTCACTAGTAATCTAATTCAATCTGGCTCTGCACTCTACTACATGTTGGACAACTTCATGCATGGAAATGAGAATGTTTACGCCCATAGCCGTCGTTGTTTGATCTTCAATACCTATGTTGTTCAAAGCTTCATCAGAAGCTGTATACAACTTGCCCAACAATTGTCTAGCCTCTAGAACTTTATCAAAAGTCATCTCCTGCACCTGCTGCATTGTTTTGCTAACCATCTTGCATAGGCTGGTCACTTGCGCCATAAACTCCAGATTGGGCTACAAAGTAAGGAATAATTCCTTGACCTTATCACAGTACGATGCATTTAATTATTTGGAAATTGCCAATGTGCTCATTTGTGGTGTAGGAGGTTGGGCCCTCAAAAGGTCTAATTCTATAGCTTTGTTGCCCAGTTTTTCCCTTAGCTCCAATAAGCTTCCCTCCAATACAGACAATTGGATCCTCAAAGTATAAATTTCTTTCTCCCGCTCTTCCAATGCCAATTCAGCCTGCCTTCTCCTCTCAATTTCCAATTCCAAAGCGAAATTCATCTCATTTACTTCATCATTCGTGCTCTGCCAGAGCTGCTTCATGCCATCATCTCTCTACCTCAAATCAACATGGAGGGTCACCTCACTCATCCGAAATTGTTCAATTTCATTTCTTAGGGCTGGCACAACATCCGCACCCAAAGCCTGAAGCTCATTTACTTTTCCCTCCAAGGAATTCCTGTCATTTAGTAGGTGATTAATCTTGATCTCTTGGGCCTTATGCTTGTCTGCCCAAATATCTACCTTGCCTCTTAGCTCCTTCAACTGTTCCTCCTTTTTCTTTGTTTGGTGACTAAGCTTGAGGAAGTTGGTAGTCACCACCCTCTGGGTTTCCTCCATTAGCTCGACCTTATCATGACGAGCCTGTTGTAAGTCCAGCCCTACGACATTAACAAAATAGTCGCTCGATAGCATTTCTCTGACTGGTTTGATCACATTGGGGGTGATTTTTGCAAACATCAATGAATTCTGACTCTTGTGGAATATAGTTTGCAAAAGAGGTTCTGCCTATCTACCCACATCCTTTTCTCTTCTTTTCTAAATTTGGCTTGCTTGGGTGCTCTTATTTGCATCCACCTGCAAAAAATATTCCTAGGACAAAATTCCCAGTCCACTAGCAAAAGGAAACTCCCAAGGGACTGTCAGTGGAAAGGAAAGCATGATCAGAGCATCGATGGATTTTCTAGGCCTGGTAATAATAACCGCGGAGAAGGGTGGAATAAACTGGCCGCCCGAAGATGATGGAAACATGGAATGAGGAAAGGTCGAGGAAGCACCAACTGACATGTTGGGCCTCGAGGATGACAATTGCTGACTCAAAAGGTTCAGATGGGCTACCTTTTGTGTTTTGAGAGGTGAAAGGGAAAGCGGGAGATGGAAAGGGAAATCCAAGAAGAAAATATTTGACTGCCTTGGATATCCAGTGATGGGAATAGCTAGTGCAGATGAAATAGTAGGGGTAGACGAGGAGGAGACCAAAGACATAGTAGAGAGAGAAGAGGGAGAAAATAATACCTAAGGTTCCTGAAGAACTGCAGCCAATACCACCGCTTTTGTATGTTGCGACTCCCTCCCCTCAGCGGACTCTCTCATTCATGGTCACTTTTCCTCTGAAGAAATATCAAGCTCCACAATAACTTTCGATCAATGACCGAAACTTCTTGGACTCTTCGTACTTGATCTAGAGGAGCTGGAAGGCTCCAAAATCTATGCAGTTGAAGAGTCCTCCTACTATGAATGTTTTCCACTAAATTTCACCTCTTGTGTAGGATGTTTTTTAGCAATAGGGGCTCTCTGGGTTACCTCCTCTCCAATTTATGTGGTTGCACTTCTTTTCTCATATAACTTCTCAGGCTCGGAAGGGTTTGGGGAGTTCTTGTTATCTGAATGTCCATGAACCCAGATGTTATCAAACTAGTTGTCTGACTCCACCTCCTGGAAAAACCCATTTGTCATCTTTATTTTTTGGTTGTACGTCAAGAAGTCCTAAATTCTTTCAGGCTTCCATTGGAGCTTATTCAACTAGCTGCACAAAAACCAATTCATCTTATGCTTGGGATTGCACTTCGCCACAACATGGTAAAAATTCAGTCAAGGCGGTCGACCTAAGTTAGTAGGTAAATACTGCAGGCCAACATAGAATTTCAAATTCCCCTCATCAATATTTCTCTGAGGGTCCAAGAATGGCCGAGGTTGGTGAAGAATTTTTATGCCAATCTCCGATAAATTATTCTTCGGGTTGTATTACCATGTGTCATCGATGACCACCAGCCCAAGATTACCCGATTTGGAGTACAAAACCTGTGAGGTGTTAACCTTCGAGCTCTTCTTCTTTATCAGCGATATAGATTTGAACATGACTGGCAGCGTCAAATAGGAAGTCAAATGCTTTCCTCGCTAGTAGTCATTCTCAATATTACATAGCTGCTTGAACACCTCCAGTGCTCCTGGACAAAACCTTGCATACGAAGCATAGTGAAATTTGTATCAAAGAACCAATCGCATGGTGGCATGAGACCTTTCATCCAATATTTTTGCCTCAGTGATAACCGCATAGACATGCTGCTTCTAGATCCATCCAAATCCTACAAATTTGGAGCTAGGAATGAGTCTAAAAATGCGTAATAATAAAAAAAAATTGACAGGAGAGGAGTCCATGTCGAAACTGATTTTCTCGCACCACTTTCATCAAATACAACCAAAACCATCAATTTCTTGAAATAATCGAGATTCTAGTGCAAAATCATGTAGACTAGGAAAGAAGAATACATGAACCTAGAACCTGGTTCAAATTCCCTTAGCTGTTGGCTCATCCCATCAATTTCTAACCTTCACGAAGTCCATTAGTGGAGGCATGTTGTTCTTCTTTAACATAAAGCTAAGACTCATTTGGAATTAAAAACTCCCCTATCTGTATCCAACCCACAAACCAATGCCAACATAGAGTAGATGGAAGAGGAACCTGACTTTAAAGCACCCAGACCAATTGGGAAGCTAGGAGGTGCCGAAATATCTAATGGTTGAGCAATTTCAGTGTAATAAAACTATTGCACCATCTAAAGCACCCCCAAGTAACCTTGCATTCTGGAAATGTCAAATTTTCAACATTCTTAAGTGAAAGGAACAGAATGCATAACATATCTTGCAGGCCCTAGGGACTGATATCTACCCTTAAATTAGGGCCACTTATGACTCCAGTCTGAGGGTTGAAACATGCTACACATGCTACCACAATTTTTTGACAATGATGCACCAGAGGAACCATGTATTGAGGAAGCCCACAGTTCAATAAACGTCTATGAAAAGGGTCTATTATCCTCTTCATTTTCTCACATGCAGTTTCCCTCAAGATTTTGGGGTTTTGAGATAACTCAAGATTTTGAACGTTGTCCCAGTCCTTCGATACCAAGGCTTGATTGCTAGGAGAAATCGTGCCTATTTTTTTCTGGTCCGCTTGCCTAGTAAAGGGCTAGGATGGCTTTGTTGGAATACCCAGGGTAACATAAGACTCTTGGTCATATATGTTTACATAGGGTGCCAACAATCTTTGCTCATCAATACTTTATGTGACCATGGCTTGTGTTGAACTACCTGCAATTTCAGCCATTTCTTTGTATTCGCAAGAGGCTTAAGAAACTCTGCAAATTAGCTCCTGAAAATTCTCTCTTTTTTGCAAATGACTTGGACAGTTACACACTTTCTTAAATTTTCAGAATGAATAACCTAGTGTGCCTAGCCTGATTTTTGATTTTCATGAAAAATGGCTTAGCAAGTGTACGTGCCAGCTTTTCACATTAGTTACTGCATGCACCTTCCTCCTTTTTCACGCATGCGAAGAGATCACTAACCTACCAAAAAACTCTTCACATTTAAGAGACATGACTTCACATAAGGTGGCACCTAATTTTTCTTGGACAATGCACCGAGACAACCTTGCCATATCCTTCGAAAGCCTTTTTTTCATTTACTAATTTCATGATTATACTTGTGTGCATGACCCCATGGCCTTATCAAAAGATTTTCCTCAATTCAAATAGGATGGTGGCACATCATGCTGACAACTGGCCTATCCTCGTTTAATTCAACAACGTGAACCAAGAAAGTTGCAACCATACTTGATTACTCATATCACTTCACACATCGCAACACTAATTATCAAGTATCTCTAGCACTATTTTCTTTTGACATAATCACAACTTCCCTCATCAAGAGAACCTCGACTATCTATAAATAGGACCTTTGGCAAATTTGCTAATCACAATTACTTCTAGCATTCATACTGATTAGTCCCTAGTCTATCTTAGCAACTTTCTCATCTAGACAGAGTAGAAAGAGACCATGGAAAAACCAATTAGATTAGTCTGTAAGAAAACACAGGCCACCTTCTTAGAAAAGGTTAGGTGCAGGCGCCTCAAGCGCATAATAGGTGTTAAAAACCTGTTGTATGTAAAGGCAATCAAATGGGTGATAGGAAATGACTGTGTTGAGTATGAGGATTAGTATAGGGTAAATACCAACATTTTCTCACCTTGTCGATTCACTCTTGGACATCAATGTTTCCAAATGCAAAATTTTGAAGCTGACCAAGCGAGTCTTCCCTCGGTGCTACCTCAAAGGCTTGGAGAATGTGGTGCGGATAACTGAATTTGTTGTGGGATCCCATTTTTCTGCAACCTACATTAGCTTCTTAAGCATGGAGGACCTGTTCCAACCAGGCCCTTTATGTTTGGCTTTGAGCTGGAAACCCATGAACATTGGTCCAAGGTGCGTGTTGGCTGCTACTTCCTAATGCGGATGCATAATATTGAACCTTTTTTCAACATGCAGTGGTACGAGGACTTTGAGAGGATGGTGTTTCCCCACCTTGCACGACTTGTTGTTGTTGTTGTTGGTCCTTCTTCTGTCTAAGAATCATGAAAAGACAATCACATTTTGTTTTTTTCCTTTTGCCAACCTCTATCCTCGGTAATTATGTATGTATATTTTGACATATGGCCACCGGCCCTCACTTTATATAATGTAAATGCTCCAAAAGTAATATAATATACAAGTTTTTATATCTTGGCTCATTGTTCATTCTATCTAAATTTTTCAATACTGTTGTTGTTATTCAAAAAGAACTGAGAAAAGCCCAAAACTTGAAGTAGCAAAAATATCTACATATTTACAAATTTACAAACTTATTGCATAAGTTGAACTATTTAAACTTTTTAAGGTGTATTCCATTAACTAGAATACCCAAAGAATCACCTTCCATAGTTTCTAACTCAAAAGAGTTATACTGTTTGCACTGGATGATTTTGATAGGCCCTTCCCAAAGACTATCAAACTTGTCATGTTGTCTGAGCTTTTCTTTACATTCATTGAACTTGAGCACCAAGTCTCCACATTGTAGCTCCCTTGTCAGATGCCTTTTTATCAAACAACTTCTTCATCACCTGCTGGCAGCTATTCATTTCCTCGAGAGCATGCTCTCTTTTCTCTTGTACCTCTAGTAACTCAGAAATGTGTACCTCCATAGCTCCATTCTACTCAATTTCAAGAGATTTAAGAAATTGAAGAGTAGGGATTTCCATAGCAATCGAAAACAATGCCTCCTTCCCGTACACCATCTCGTAAGGAGATGTCTTCAATATTTGCTTGGGCTAATACGGTCTGCCCATAGCATTGTTTGGAGGTTTCTATGCCACTCTCTCTGGTGTTCTGAGCCTATTCTTTTAATCAACTTGATGAGGTTTTTGTTTATGGATTCCGTGAGGTCATTCCCTTGAGGGTAATAATTAGAAGAGGTTTTCAAGAAAACCCCATATTTCAATGGAAATTGGTTCATCTTAGAGCCGAGGAAAGCTTTAGCATTGTCAAAAATAATTGTCTTTGACGGGCCAAATTTGGCTACCAATTCCTCCAGGAAGTTAACAATTTCTAATTTTGTTTCATTTTTCAATGGCATAGCCTCTTCCCATCTAGTTAAGTAATAAATCACTGTCAAGATCCGCCTATGTCCAGGTGATGAAAAAGGGTTAATCATACCAATGAATTCAAGACCCCATTGAGAGAAAGGTTCCTCCACTAGTATGGGTCTTAGTGGCATAGCGACATTTTTCCTTTTTCCCACATAAAATTGACACTCACTGCAAGACTTTACCAATGAAAATGAGTCATTGAATAATGTCAGCCAAAAATAACCAGCACACATGATTTTAATTGTTGTGGTTTTTGCGAAAAAATGCCCTTTGGCCAGGCCGCTGTGATATTGATCTAATATCCTTTTTGCTTGCTCCTCATTCACACATCTTAATAGGACACTATTAAAATTTCTTTTAAAAAGCACTCCTTCTAAGAAAACATAACTATTATTTTTAATTGATAGAAACATATCTTAAATGAAGGGAGATTGGTCGGGTACCTTCCTGTTTGCATGAAATTTATCCTGGCTTCCAACCAATCATCCTCAGAGGTTTCCTCATTCAACAACATAGGTTCTAAGACTTCAAACTCAAAAACTAGTTCATTATTTTCAGCTAGGTACTCGCACAGTCCCTTTCCTTTGACCATCTTAACTGGCCTAATCTCAATATCATACTCTAGGATCTTAGTGATCCAGTTAGCTCTTTTATCAGTGATTTCCCCTTCCACTATATATTCCTGTACACTAGGATGCAACACACAAACAATCACTTTATTGCATGATATGAGGTTTCATAACTTCTTTAGCCTCTTTATGATAGTGAAGGCCTTCTTTTCTACAAAGTTATATTTCACCTCATATTCCTTTAGGGTGCGCGAGTAAAAAGAAATAGGTGATTCCTTCTTATCTTTATCATATTTTTGCATTAACACAGTGGCAATACTGTTGCCACCACAAAAAACATACATAATCAAATCCTTAAACAAGTCCAAATTAATTAATATAGGAGTGGAAGAAATAACCTCTTTTATTAGCTCAAAATCTTTTATGGCTTCTGTTGTCCACTTGAAATTCTGGTCCTTTTTTAGCATCAGGGTAATCGGTCGAACAATCCCTACAAATTCCACAATGAGCTGAATGATGAAATTGACCTTACCCAAAAGGATTACACTCCTTTCTTGTTCACAGGTAGAGGGAGCTCCTTCATTGCATCAACTATTTCTAGATCAATAGCAAGGCCTTCTTTCGAGACAACATATCCCAATAGATTCCCCTAAGGGACCCCAAACACACACTTCTTCGGGTTTAGAGAAATCCTGAATTCTTGGCATTTCTGGAAGACAAGCTCGAGGTGATCAAAGTGATCATCAGTAGATTTAGGAAAAACTGTCAGGTCATCCAAATAGGTAAGGATAATCTTATGTATTAGATCTTTAAAGGAAATATCCATATCTCTTTGAAAGGTGGCTCCAAAATTTGAAATTCTGAAGGGAATCTTAGCATATGCATATGTTCCCCACTTAGTGGTAAACGTTGTTTTGTGCTAGTCTTCCTCCTTTACACAAATTTGATTGTAGCCACAAAAACCATCCAACATTGAAAACATTTCAAAACCAGCAACGGTTTATAGATTTACCTCCATAGAAGGTAGAGGGTAATGGTCTTTCAAGGATTCTCTATTCAAGTCTTGTAAGTCCACACACAACTGTATATCACCATTATTCTTCCAGACTGGCACTATGTTAGACACCCAAGTGCTATGCTTGATTGGGAACACTATTCAAGACACAATCAATTTATTCAACTCTTGTGACATGAGTGACTCAATATTTGGGTTCACTGGCCTAAGCCTCTGACAAACCAGCTTTGATCCTTCTAGTAACTCAATTGTATGCTGAATAATCCCTTAAGATTATCATATGACTAGGCTACTACGCTCGAGTACTCCTCGCAAAAGTGCTTTAGCCTATCTTTATTCTTCTGGGATACTCCTTTTCTGACTTTGAGCTTTTTATCTTCTCTGATATGCAAATTGGTGTAGTCGGATTTGTCAGCTATAGGCTTCCTTTTATCTTTTCTTACATCATCGGAATCAAAAAGACTCTCCAGAGTAACTAGGCCCCTAGGAAGCTTATTGGATTTCAACTGGATTACTTGATCCCCATAGGCTTCGGTGATCTTTGGTTGCAATTGATCGACGAATTCCCCAGATAGCTAGAGAGATGATGCAATATGAGAATCACTATCAAACACTTCCCAATCTTGATCATTATTCGAAACAACAGGCCACACAATTACTCTCATTGTATGTTTATTTTTAAACAACTCGAAAGCTGGCTCGAACTGAGCCCCAATAGTTGCCATCCGATCAGCTTCGGATTTCTTCTCTCTTGTTATAGCCTAAATGTTGAATGCCTTGAATCCTTCAATGAGATCCTAGATCCTATGCCGGTATGATCTCATACGGACATTATTCGCAGCAAATAGCCCTCAGATTTAGTTGAGCACCAATTCCGAATCTCTGAACACCCTTATTTGCTTTGCGCCCATTTATTCTGCAAGGCTCAAACCATGGACAAGGCCTTCATATTCTGCTTCATTATTCGAGCATGCAAACTGGAAGCAATAAAACCTCAAGGTCTTATCCTCTATCAGAGATTTCAAACATATTCCTACTTTAGCTCCTACTCTACATCTTGCTCCATGAAAGTGTAAATTCTATAACTCCGAGGATGTTTCGCCTCCGGACTCTATAGTAACTCTGGGCATAATCTGTCATTCTTCATGTATGACATAGGTTCTGAGCCCAGTTGCATGATAATTTACAAAAGGCTCTGTGTTTATAAACTCATTCAATAGAGCTTCTTCACTCTCCATCTGGGAGCTACTTGCTTCTTATTCCTCCAGAAATTCAACATTGAACCTCTCTTCCCAGGTGATTGAAGTATGTGTCACTTCAAAGTTGATCAAGGCCTCATCGACAACATGTTCGGAATGCAAAGTTTCCAACAATAGTTTCATCTTAGCTCCATGCTTGGTTCTCAAGATCAAGTGTGACCAGTCTAGTGCTAGATAGCCTCCAACATTTGCAATGAACTCTCAGGAAAAACATATCTCGAACAGAGGAGGAATGTCAATGAGTACAATGTTCTGGTTCACAGTAATACTGGGGCAGGAAAACAATTTCATAGCCAATCCCTTGATTAGACCGATGGTATCAACTTTATTTTCATTGAGCTGCATGACTCACTTGTTAAGAGGCTCATATTTGAGTCCTAGTGCATTAGCTACTTGTTTGGGCATGACGGTGGTGCTAGCACCAGAGTCATTCATACAATTATGTAATAACTTGTCACCAATGATAAGCATTAGAAAGAAAGGCTTAGGTTTAGGCTTACTCTCTTTTCTAACTTTGAGCTTTTCTTTCAGTTGATTCATTAGCACTTTACCTAAGTCCGGCTTAGATGTCTTATCTTCGGTGGGTTGTTTCAACATCTTTACATCTGCTTCTCCCAATAATGCTTTCTGTAATAACACCTATTTCTCTAGAATAGCCAGGATATCCCACAAAGAAACATTGGCAGAGGATTTCTTTAGCTGCTCAACCATGTTGAAAGGCATTCATGACTGATGAGTCATGACATTTTTCTCCTTCAGCTTCGTAGCTAGTGCATCTGGCTGTTTGACAGCAGTAGGGGTGATCAAGGGGATTTTTCTTGCTTTCTGAGGTGGATTTAGAGAACTAGGAGCAGTCGCCTTGGACTACTATGGAATTGAGGACAGATTTTCCAATGGACTGGGTGTTGACCTAGATGGACCATCAATCAGTAGAGATGTGAATTCTCCAATGAGTCTTTGCTTTGAATGTGTGTTGTAGTCTGATTGAACTCAGGGCACTTGAGTTACAGGAATGTCATTCAAAAATGTTGACTCTTCTCCTTCCATCCATGAAAAGAGTGCTTGGTCTAGAGCTATATCTAACTCCTGCTTTATGAACATCCCTTGCATTTGAGCAGTGAGGACTACATTATCCATCTGCTTAGAGGCCTATGCCTGGCCTCTGGAATTAGGTACATTGCCTTGGCTACGTTGCTCTATGATATTCTATTGCAAATTCCCTTGTGGATAGTTTTGGGGCATGTGTGCATAATTACAAGGGAAGCACCATGAATTAGTATCTTCGGAAAGGTTATTTTGTCCTGCTACTAGCTCCTTGCTTGAACTAGGATGGACAATCTATATCTGCAAAGTCATAGGAACAACTTGATTGTTCAGTTGAGATTGGGTATTTCCGCACGATCTATCTTGCCACTAATTTGATTGGTAAGGATATTTTCCACCTTGATAATTTTTGTAAGCTGACTTTTGGTATCTATAATGCTACTGCTTCATAGGTTTCAATTCATTTGTCATGGTCTGCATCTACTCTTTCATCTCATTAAGCTCAACCATCAAGGGGTTAGGCATTGGAGCTACACTCGACATCATTCTCGGGTACACGTACATAGACTGGGGAAGAGTTTGCAGAAGCGCTGGTTGAAGCTACTTCAACTTCCGCAGAGTTGAATTTTGGGAACAATGTTATTCTCTGCAGTGACAGCAAGGCCGTAAGCATTAGGTAGAGTATTTCCACTGAGAGCTTGTAGCATCATGGAAATGTCCGCATTTATAGACTTCAAGTAGAACATGAACACCGGATCTAGAGGTGGCTAACTACCAAAAAGAACTCTCTGCCAAGTCGAATGAAATCAGGCATTGAAATTAGGTAGAGCTTCATGAGGAGCTCGCTTTATGTTGGCCAGCTGATGATATAGCAAAGATTTGTTGCTAGCATTTGAAAAATGCTCCTAGAATGGATCTCCAAGGTTTTCCCAAGTAGTAATTGAATTAGCCAGAAGAGTGTGATACCAGTTTAAAGCCTTGCCTCAGAAATAGGCGGCGAGCAATCGTAGAGCCACATTTTCATTAGAAACACCATGCACAAGACACACGTCTGCCACATCTTGTAAGTTCTCTGTCGATGTCTTTGATTCATCCCCAAAAAACTTAGAGATAAATTTTAAAGCAGAAGTCAAAATTGGATCCCATATTGCGGGAGGCATAGGCGTTGTTAAAGGACTACCAGGATCCTAGGCTACATAATTTCTAGCAATCATTGGCACAAGAGACAGAGGAGAGGGGGGAGGTGAAGGACTACCTTGCCAACCTCTCAGATGGACTAAAAATAACGATGGTACAAGCAGGCTAGGGAATATTCTAGTTTGAGACCTAGCGACAGGCCTATGGCTCATACACTCTTATATATCAAGTGAACATGCTAGTTTGCGTCCCACCGGGCATGCCAAAAAAAAAACTGTTGATTTAAGAATTTGTAGGGGCAACAACCTTATGGGAAACTTAGCTACTGGGGGACTTGTGTGCTTAGCTAAGTGACCTATGGGATTTGATCGAAGCCGACTCTTCATTTTTAATGGGGGGAGGCAAAGGGTTAGAAAGATAACATGTAATAGTAAAAACTAAACTAAGGTGATGCACCAAAATCATGAGAGTAATAACTAAGCACAGTGCTGAAAGCAACGGCTGAAACAGTAACTGTTGTCTATGAAATAGATTATCTCAAGAAACACTTCAAACATAAGAACATCATTTCATTGCATAGTATAACCCAACACAACATAGGCCAACCTAGAAGAGTAAAACATGGTCTACATTTTATCAAGCTATATGAGATTACAAAAGATGAAAATAGACATTCATATGCTATAGGAAAATGAAATCATAGTCTTAATATTCTATCAAATGCATGAAAAATAGAGAGGCTGAATTGATTGGCACAATCTGAGAACTTCAAGTCCAATAGAAAATATTACAAAAGTCCAATTCTTAGTGCTCAAGAATTTTTTTATAATCTATCCAACAACAACCTAAGAAAGAGAGAAAGGGCTACTTAAATAAGCCAACCCACCATCTGAAAGCCATAAAGAGAAATATTCCTTGACAAAACATCAATGTCCCAGGTCTCCTCGAGTCGGTACCGAACACGAAGATCACCCAATAGCGCGCCAACAAACCTGACCATAGAGAAAACAAGGGCATGCAATAGCAGCAGAGAAAATGTGGCAACAAAGAATAAAATGCGGCAACAATGGAGGAAAAATGGCACAGGTGACAACTCCCAGATAACCGACACACAGAAACACACCACGCATCGAACACACGGAGCTCAGAAAAAGACAGAGGGACGCCCTAGCAAAAAGCTCTGAGAGGAAGCCATGTGGAAGATGCCGAGAAATAGGTAACCATTGAGTAGGCCTAACTCAGAAAGCAGCGAGAGACAACCCACATGTTGAACGCACAGAACTCGACAGAGGAAAAGCAATACGAAACGGGAGGAAGCTTCGATAGGAGGCCATGTGGCAGATTTTGAAAATTTGCTAGTGATAATGGTCAAGGCGAAGCCTTGAAGGAAAAGATAATCGTGAAGGATAGCAATTCATGAATAAAACTTCATAGTGAATGAGTCCCATTTTTTGTTAATTTTGAGATTTTTGCAGTTTTAGATACCCTTTTCTGAGAAACCCATTCTTGTGTAGAAACACTGATCTAGGTTTGATTCACCTAGATTGGCGAATGAGTCCTAGTGGTCCAAAATTTTAGAATCAAGAGCATTTTCAGTCTCCATTCCATCTCCAACAATTTCCCAAGTGTACACTTTCTATTTCATAGCTTTCTATTTTATTTTTTTGCATTTCCAGGTCATTTTTCATATCACACTATTTTTTTCAATTTTTTTCTTTTCCAAGTTTACACTTGGTGGTGAACCCCTCTTCTAATCTGAAATCATACCCTAAGATACCCTATTGTCAAATATCTTTCCTCCATTCTTTGGGTGAGATCTCTAGGGTCATCCTTGAATGTAAAGTATAAAAGTTGTTGCCCTAGGTCCTAAAACCTTAGTAGAGCACCAAAATTCTATGTTACATTTTGCTGAACCTACATTTCGAATACCTTCTTTACTAATTTTTATTCCATCATAATCCTAGATTTGTCTTTCATTAACTTTGAATTAGGATTTGCATTGGTTAATTTGTATTCTAGGGTTTCAAATTTTCGCATTAGTGAAAGTGCATATAGGTTGCACTTTTGCATCTCAAATCTCAAATCTTTGAAAATCATTTGAAAACTACATTTTCATTTAGGATAGACATCATACAACATAAAAAGCATAAAAATATATTGAAAATTTAGATTTTTTTTGAAAAAATCCCCATTGGGAGTCATTCGCCACCTTGGGGAAATCAGTCCCTTTGCACCCCTGAAACTACCTTTTATAGCACTGAAAACCTTGTTATTAAGCATCTGTTTTCTGCCATTGTTTATATGTTTCAATTGGTTGATATTTTGTTTCATGCATCTTACAAAATCTGGCTTAATTTGGTCCATTTCATGCATTGCTTTATTTCAAATATGCATTTTCACATTGTTACATAGCATAATCAGTCTATTGTCATCTTCAAAATCTATTTTTTTTTTTACTATTTTGCATGTTTTTACTATCATTGTTTCATTTCAAGTTTTTAAAACAATCATTACATCATGTTTTCATTGCAAAAGGCTATAGTAATCATACGTCATTTTCTATTTTCTAATCTTATCAAATGTTGCAAGAAATATTTGTTAAGTGCATAGGAATATGAGGTCCTTTCCCCTCTCCTAGTATCCCTTCTTAGAGTGATGTTAGTCTAGTGAAAGAAACCTTGGATAATCATAATAATCACATTTTTTCTTCTCATTATATCTATCCTACTTGTGAAAAATATATTGTAGCATTAGAAGAACTAATTGATGATTATTTTGAGAACCTGAGTTGTTTCTCTCCTCTTACCTCTCCTATTAGGCAAGAAATTTCTAAACAAGAGAACTTAGTGATAATTAATCATGATGATAACATAAAACAAAAAGAGACCATTGAAACCTACCCACGTTCATCTCCCAACATCTTCTCCTCTTGGGATAATGATGAGGATATGTTGGTGTTAGATAAGAAAACCTTTAAGATATATTCCAACCCTCTTTATGTTCCTTCCCCCACCTATCATATTTTGGAAGACATTAGGGGGAAAAGGAGTGAAAATTTGGACAATCTTGACAAGCACACTTGTTCTTCTCTTAGTATCTCCCTTAGTGGTGAAGAAGATACTTTGATGTTAGAAAGTACAACCAATGAAACTCATGAGAATCATATGGAACAAGATAATAAGATCATTGATGAACAAGACAATTCAATCATTGATCATACCTCTACTTGTGACGAAGTCATTTTAGAAGAACCAACCTTTGAATGTCAAGAAAATTTAGTTTTTAGTTCTCCTAAAAACTCTCCTCCTAGGGAGAATATCATGGTACAAGAAAATATAAACATTGACACATGTAATGGGGCTTCCTTAGATGGAGATGATGAAGCAAAATTAGACTCCTCTTCACTAAGCCATCATGAAAATAAGCACAATCTTGTTGAGGTTATGACAACATATATTGGATCTCCTTTAATTAGTGAGATCCCTAAGTCACCTCCCATTAGTGAATCACATAAGAAAATAAGAGATTTCTTGAAATTAGGGGTGCAATCTAACAATGTTTTGCAACAACCAAGATATAACACAGTTGCTCAAACATGTAGGAGACTGCAAACCATTCCCACAACATCACCATTACCCCAACATATTGTGTATAGTGTTTAAGATCTTAAGAATACTCTCGCTATTATATACATGTGGCAACTCATTCAACTATCATCTGTACATACAAGCATTTATTTCAAGAAATATTGCAAATAAAGCAAGAGATCCAATCTTATATGAAATTGAATAAGGTAACATCCTTCTTTCATCCCACACAAGTCACACAATCAGAAATCACATTCCATAAGCATGACCCTCACTTGAGACCCAAAACAAGAATGAAGCCTTGCTGGTAAAGGTGATCATTAATAAAACTGCAGTTCGGCACACTCTCATAGACAACAAAGCTGAAATCAATTTTTGCAGCATTGACCTCCTAGACAAAATTGGCATGGACAAAAGGCTCATTCAACTTAATAATGTTCATGTTTTTGTCTTTGACAATGTTAATAAACAATCACTAGGGATGATCACATTTCCTATTGAGGTTGGACTTGTAGTGTTGCCTACCCATATCCATATCATGCCAGGACCCCTTTCATACAATCTTCTCCTAGGGAGACCATGGATTCATTCTATAAAAGGATTCCCCTCTACTCTTCATCGTGCAATGAAATTTGAATACAACAATAAGATATACATGAATGATGAGATGAAAAAAGCTATGAATTATACAATCACAACACTTCCAACTCCTCTAATACTTTCATTCCAAAATCAAAAGTTGAGCCAATACAAGTTGATATTAATCCCAAACTCTTTAGTGATAGTTGGGGGTTGTTGGATTTTATGCCTCGTTTCAATAAGGAATCAAAAATCTCATACTCATGGCCCAAAGATTCATCTAAAAATGATTCATTTTCAAATACAAGTTGTAGTAACGATTCAGGTTTTATACCTCCCTTTATAGTTGAGTGCAAAATATCACAACCTAAACAACCTTGTGTTTCATTCACTCAACTTAGTTCTACAACATTAACCCATGGTGGTGATGGGGGCTATATAACTCTTATCCCTCATGAAGGAATGACACATAACTTAAAAAAGGATTTGTGTTCTCATGAAAAAGATGATCTTTCTTAGAAGCATAAACCCCCTTCATCTAACTTGGAAGATTGTTATGACATCAGATACAATCTCCGTCCTTCACATGGATACAAGGAACACATGAAGCAAACTGAATTACCATACTCTTTCAAGAAATATTTAGGTTTACCACCTTTATCTCCCTTTTCATCTAAAGCCTTATCATTTAGTGTGTGCATGACATCTTGTGCAAATAAAGGAACATCTACTACTATTGATCAAGAGAGTATCTTGTTGAGACCTCTCTAGGATCAATTGATATCCCTTCCTCCAAGAACACAAAAGAAATTTTATTACAAGACTTCATTCTATGCATATCACAGAGTTCCTGGTCATTCTACTAACAAATGTAAGGATTTGAACAAAAAAATTAAACAACTCAAAGAGTGTAGTGCTCTTCCTTGTGTTGAAGAACCTAACTCTAACTAATACTTATTCTCATCCTATTCAACTCATTCTTGTCCTGCACTAAGTGGGGGTTGTTGGTTATTTCTCTTGCAACCTTCAACCCTAAGGAGAAAGACAATGCCTAAACCAAGGGATAAAAAATTTAGGAGAAGGAATCTGCACTATCAATACATTGAAGACAAGAAAATCCAACAAACAAGGCTATGAAAGCCTTTTGCACTTTGAGCTCCACAGGACTCAAGAGGGTCCTCCTAATTGTAGGCCTAAAAGCATGATAAAATTATGTCAAACAACAACCTACAGACCTATGAAGCTAGATAGTTCTCATATTTATGGGGTAAGTGCACCAAGATGGTTCCCAAAAAGGGGGCTTAAGTGGCCACTTTTTTTATGAAATCAGGAAATACTAACCTTGGACATGAAATTGACGATACTTACACTCAAAATTTTGAGATGGAACAAAAAGAAGGATTCAAGTGCTACGAGTCTACATTCTAAAATACTAATTTATTTTTAAAATGGTTGATGTTAAGGTGTTGAAATGAGGGATGTACACAAATTGGTGTTATTTTTGTCAAAAAAAACATAACATAGAAACTCTTGTATGACCCTCGTACGGGGAAATTTTTTTAGTATTTTTAAAATCGCTACTGTCAAAAGTTAGCTAATAGTATGTAGTTGATGCATGATTTTTCTAATAAATTTTTAATGAATATTTTAATTTTTACTAATTTTCGAAGTGGATACTTCCTGAAAAACATAATTTTGGTCGTGCTACCCCTACAAATTTTGGAAACTAGTTGAATTTTTTATAATATTTTTTTTTTTTGTAGAATGGAGTCTAGTTTCTAAAAATGTAATTTATTTGAAAATTCAATGAACAATTAATTTAGAATGAAAAAAAAACCAAACACTGTTTTTTGCCAAAACAGAGACATACAAACAAAATAAATTATGGATGAATGACTTAACATTGTTAGAAAGTGAAAAAAATTACATTGTTGGATAGCTAAGAGAGAACCTAACATTACCTAGATGTTTGATTTGTTTGATATTGAACCACATGCAATCCTGGCGGTGAGCACGAACCCAATTATGTGAAATATAGTAGAAATTACAAAACACACATCTCTAGTCGTTGGGAATGCCCTCCAAGCCTTTGGGTTGGTATTCCATGGAAAATACCAATCCCAAGCCTTGGGGATTCACTAAGCAAGATATAACGTGAGTGAGTGATAACACACTCGTATTATTAGTTTTGACATGGTTTTTTTGGCTTCTGAGAAGCATGTCTAGCAAGATATAACGGGAGCGTGGTATAATGCACTCATGTTATGTCTTGCTTTCTGTTAAATGCATATTGAATGTATGTTTATATATTTGTATTCACGTGTATTCTTGTATGTCATGTATGTATGCCTATATGTATCAATGCATGTATGTAAAATTATATGTATATATGTATTATGCTTGTATGTATGTATTTATGTATTTCTTTAGAGGGAGGGGGAATTTTAAGAGAGAGTGAGAGTCTAGAGAGAGGGAGAGGGGATGGAAGTGAGAGTTTAAGAGAGAGGGAGTGGGAGAGAAAGGGTTGGAGTGAGGGGGACTTAGCTATGTAGGGTGGGAGGGATAAAGGGAGTGAGAGAGAGAGGGGGGGTGGGAGAGAGAGAATTGAGAGATAGGGAGAGAGAGAGGGGGTGGGAGAGAGAGGGAGAGAGAGAGGGGGAGAGAGACAAAGAGAAAGATAGAGTTATGTAGGTAGGATACCAAAGGGAGAGACTTGAGAGTGTGAGAGGAGGGGAAAGGGATAAAGTGAGATTTTAAGAGAGAGGGAGTGGGAGATAAGGGGTTGGAGTGAGAGGGACTTATCTAGGTAGGGTGGGAGGGATAAAGGGAGTGAGAGAGAGGGGGGTGGGAGAGAGAGAATTGAGAGAGAGGGAGAGAGAGAGGGGGGAGAGAGACAAAGAGAAAGAGAGAGTTATGTAGGTAGGGTGCCAAAGGGAGAAACTTGAGATTGTGATGGGGTGAGAGGGAGAGACTTGAGAGATAAGTAGTGAGAGGGAGTGTGACAGTGACAAAGTGGGAGAGAGAGGGAGAGGTTGTGGGAGGGTTTATAGGGTAGAGGGTAGTGGGTAGTGGGTAGAGGGTAGAGGATTGAGTGTATAGGGTTGGGGGATTAGGGTCAAGGGTTGAGGGTATAGGGTACAGGGTCAAGGGATTAGGGTTGAGGGTCCAATGTATAGGGTGAAGGGTATAGGGGTTGAGAGATTAGGGTTTAAGGGTTGAGGGTATTAGAGGTTGAGGGTTTAAGGTTTGATGTTTTAGGGATTAAAAGGTAGGGATTTTTCTTGGATTTAAGGGTATAAGAAATTTTGAGGGATTAGTGTTGAGTGATTAGGGTTTAGGAGTAGAGGGTATTGAGTATGAGGGTAGAGGGTTTAAGGGTTGAGGTTGATGGTAGGTTAGGGTTGAGTGTTTAAGGGATTAAGGGTTTAGGGTTTAGGGTTGAGGGCTTAGGGTAGAGAAGGAGAGAAGAGGAGGGAGGGGCATAGATATATGAGGGTTGAGAATAGAGGGTATAGGGTTGAGGACTTGTAGGGTTGAGGTATTAGGGTATTTGGTTGATGGAATAGGGTTGAGGGATTAGGGTTGAGGGCACATATGGTTGAAGGATTGGGCTTAAAATTCCAATGTATAGGGTATAGCGTATCGGGGTTGAGGGTTTAGGGTTTGAGGGTTGAGGATTGAGGGACTAAGGGTTGAGGGTTGAGAATTGAGAGTTTGGTGTTTAATGTATAGGGTAGAGGGTTTAAGGGTTGAGGGTAGAGGGTTTAAGGTTGAGGGTAGAGGATTGAGTGTATAGGGTTGGGGGATTAGGGTCAATTCCGATGTATAGGGTAGAGAGTATAGGGGTTGAGTGATTAGGGTTGAAGGGTTGAGGGATTAAGGGTCAAGATGGTTTAGGGTAGAGATTTTACTAAGTTGGTTTAAAGGTTGAGAGAATAGGGTAGAGGGTAGAGGGTAGAGAATTGAGGGTAGATAGTAGAGGCTTTAAGGGTTTAGGGTTTAGGGTTGAGTGTTTAAAGGTTTATAGGTTAGAGGGTAGTGGGTTGAGAGTTTAATGTTGAGGGTAGAGGATTGAGTGTATAGGGTTGGGGGATAAGGGTCGAGGGTAAGATGTATAGGGGTTGAGAGTGGGAGAGAGAGTAGGCGAGAGTGGGAAAGAGTGGGAGAGAGGGTGTGAGAGAGTGGGTGAGAGTGGGAGATAGTGGAAGAGAGTGGGAGAGAGGTTGGGAGAGATTGGGAGAGAGTGGGAGAGAG